>JALBYD010000007.1:57996-539138 GCA_023212685.1 Pseudozyma pruni
CCGCCACCGTTGTTGCCGCCGCCGTTGTTGCCGCCACCGTTGTTGCCGCCGCCGTTGTTGCCGCCACCGTTGTTGCCGCCCCCGTTGTTGCCTCCACCGTTGTTGCCGCCACCGTTGTTGCCGCCACCATTGTGAGAGCCTCCGCCGTTGTTGGATCCGCCACCGTTGTGAGAGCCACCGCCGTTGTTGGATCCGCCACCGTTGTGAGAGCCGCCGCCGTTGTTGGAACCTCCGCCGTTGGAGGGGCCCTTGCTGCCACCGCTGGACGCGGAGCCGCCCGAGCTGCCGCCCGAGCCCGAGCCCGAACCAGAGCCGGAGCCGGAGCTGGAGCCGGAGCCAGAGCCGGAGCCGCTACCGGACCCGTAGCCCCAGCCTGCACCCGAATCAGAGCCAGAGCCGTAGCCCCAAGGACCGCTACCACCGGCAGGGTTGAAGCCCGAGGTGCAGGTGCAGTAGCATCCGCCGAGGGGTGCCTGAGAGTAGGTGGGGACGGGGACGGGGTTACCGGCGGGAGCGCAGGTGCCGTCGTTGGCAGCGACGAAGGAGGAGAGGGAAGCCAGCACAAGGGCCGACGAGGTGATCTTGATCTTCATACTTGAGGAAGGTGTGTAGGTGGGACGAGGAGGTGGAAGAGTGAGAGCCCAGGGAGGGAGGGCCGGTCTTGAGGAGGAGAGATGTGTGATGGAGTTTGAAAAGGAGGGGAAGGGGGACGATGGAAGGCCCTCCTTATATCATGTTTTGGCAAAAGCTTCGAGCATCGCTGGAGGAAGGGGCGAACAAGGCACTTCACCAAGGGGAAGAGCAGGTTCGAGAGTACCCTCTAGCTGAGCTGGACGGCGCAAAGGGAGAAACAGTGTCAGGAAGCCGCCGACGCCAATGTGTCTCGTATGGCCTCTGAAAGTCGGGAGCCTGAACACTTCCTAGAGCGGAGCCGCCTTGTTGAGACTGTCGCAGAACAGCTGATCAGGACGATTAAGACGTCTGGCGGGACTGACTTTGAAGTCCATCGGGATGGCACCGAATGGGAAGCTGCGCGTGTTGACGACGAGGTGCCGGAAGGAGCAAGGGTCAAGTTTGGGAGAGCTCTAAGCGAGAAACCTTGGCGAGGGCGGCATACGTTTGGGATGACGATGCTAGAGGAGGACGGTTGTTGCAGATCGACCCGACGGCAAAGTAGGGCGATCCAGCATTGAGACGGAAAGGACCTGAGCGGCGACTGGATAGCCTGTCAACATGGTTTCAGCGGCCCAGCTGAACCGCTGGGCGACGAGCGGGAAAAGGGATCGAGAGCCAACCCTCAGACCAAGCACCCCATTGGAGCGGATCACAACACGGTGGGAGTCATGTTGTTGTGTCGGCGCAATAGACGTATCAGGCGACCGGTGTAGCTGAGCTATTGAGTTGGTCTCTCCCGGAAAATAAGCGAGCCAGGAGGATGCACTGATGGACAGATGGCAGAGGCAGTGGCGACCCAAAACAAGCTCTGCGCGCCCAATGGTGGCTTCGTCAGCAGCCGAGCATGCTAGGATGTAAGCGTGAAACCGAGGCTACGACGGGAGCCGAGGAGGCGAGCAGGCGAGCAAAAGAGAAGCCCTAGGCGGCATAGGGGGGTGATAGCCGCAAGTTTGGATGTCCGAAAGCGGACGATAGAAGGGGCGTACGAAGCGGGACAGCGCGAGAGGCAGTATTGTGGTGCAAGGGCGCTCGAGAGTGCGGCTGCGGGGGAGCTCTCTGAAACGTCTGGAAAGAACAAGAGAACGACGCTGAAGGTCGTGGATTGGATCGACAGGGCGCAGGAGGAGGAGAAACAGGGGTCTGTACGTGGGTAAGGAGACCGCGGCTGAACAAACCTAGCCGATCTGCAGATCACCCAATGCAGAGGCAAGAGGGAGTTGACTGATGCAGCCTAGCGAGGAGAGAGACGAGGAGGGCGGCTGTACCTGAGTAGCAGTGAGTGTAGGGTGAGATTTGCAGATTCGCAGAACTAGACAGGTGGGGAGTGGTGGCGTCGGTGAAAGATCAAGGCGGCGGATAATGGTCAAGACTTGTGTGTCTCAGCAGCGCCCTCGTCGCAGCCGAAGAAGAAAAAAAGCTTAAATCAAAAGGGGAAGAAGAGTTCATTGTCTCGGCTAGGCTCGAGATTGGATGATTGTCATTGCAGCAGACGCCAGCAAAGTCCAAAAGCGGGGTTTCTATTGGTGCTGTTGTCGGCTCATCCTTGCTTCTTTCCACGCAGGTACCTCAGCACCCTCAGCGCTGATGCCTTGCCGACCATTGATTGGCCCTGACGCCACTTTGCCTTTCAACCGAGGCTAGGATGTGATCGTGACGCCTAGTTCAGCGCGGGGCAATTCGTGGACCATTGGCGTGGCAACTCGTTCGGTCCTTCCTTGAAGAGCATGACATTGGCGCTCAAGCGAGCTGTAGGGCGTGCCGCTCAGATAGGATGTGAGTTTTTCAGCGGGCTGGCTCACGAAGCGGATGTACCGCGATGCCTTGTGACTGGTTGCAGAATAGGGCTGAGACGTGGGATGGCGAAAACACTCGCGACACAAAACGACGTGCGCAGCTCAACTCGCGCCCAGCACTCAGCTTACAAAAGCATCCCAAGAGCTTTTGAAAGCCGCACCATGGCAAGAAGAATCAAACCCAGAGTCGCACTTTGCTGAGGTGGGATGTGACAGCTTTTCGCCTCAGCTCAAGTCGCTGATTTGACTGTCTCTCACACCTTCAGCCCCGCTCGAAATCACGCCTGACAGCTGTGCTCGCTTGGCTCTTCAAGCCGCAAAAATTCTGTCTGCGGAGTTGATTTCTTTCTCGCTTAACCGACCCCGCATTGCAGGCTGCTGCACCCTAACTGTCGGCACCACACCGACAACAAGGCTTGCCTCGCCCTGTCGGAGCTGCAAAAGCATTCGCCCGAGGCGTGAATTGCCTCTCTGCTGTAGAGCTAGCTCGACAAGAAGCGGCTCTGACCACCTCTCGTCCGCGTTCCCGCTGAGTGTTGAGCGTTCTTAGCACCGTATTCAGCCCAGCAAGTCTCAGCGTTCTCACATGTTGAATCCCTTCAAACTCGCTTCTGCACGCTCCCGCCTCAACATCCAAAGTGCCCATGGTGTGCAGCTGCTCTTCCTCGAGCTCTGTTTGTGCACGACGCTGTTTGCTCCTCACTCCGCTACGGTCCAGCTCCTGCCCTTTGCTACTCCGCTCCTCCGACATCCGATCAGCCCCTTGCACTCCTGTCGAGATGTGCAGGTGATTGATTCGGTCAGCATCGGGACGATCTAGGCGCAGATGGAGCTGTGCGATCGCCGTCGAGTCTAGATCGTCAGATCTACGTAGGTCGCTTCGACGGTTCTGCATCCGTCGGCTAGCTCTAGACCCTGCGCCTGTCAAAGCGGTAAGGGGCCAGAGCGGATCTCACACCATCAGCCCTTGCATCTCCATTCGCCGCATTTGCGCGACACTCGTCAAGGAACAGAGAGCACACAGATGGCAATACAGTAGGGATTGCACAGCCATCTCAAGCAACACGGCCAGAAGGATGAAAATAAACTCTGAGCGAGATCAGGTCGCCGGACGCTAGCCTTTGGGCGTGAGAACAAAACTCAAAATACAGGCTAGCCGAGATTGAACGCTACAACCAAGAGCCAATCGTTGGTATGGACTGCTTACCCTTGGACCCTCTTGCTGCCTGGAACGAGAAGCTGCTGCTGCACAGTCTTCCCGCGGGATGGTTCAAGATTGCTCTACATCGATCTTTCTCGGGACCGTATAGTGCTCGGTTATCACAGTCGGCTCACGACCTCGCTTGCCTTGTCCTGCTCAATCCGGAGCGGATTGATACCATGAACCGAGGTGTTGGGCGGCACCACAACACCGGTAAATTCGCACGACGCCGAGACGGGACCCGCCAAGGCCTGCACCCTGCTCCGCATCCTTTTGTTCGGTCTAAGCGAGCTAGTCAGGTTGTGGGAGGCGTGATGGTGTGGGCTGCTGCGAGACAGTTCGGCACGGGGAGCCAATAAAGCTGCTTCGTTTGCTTTGCGAGGAGTATATTTAGATGTTGGGCGTCTGCGTTGCTGGACGTCCGAGAAAGATACAATGGAACAAAATGGCTGCCGAATGCGGTTGAACAACAGCGCGTCGCTTGTTGCTCTGCGACGCCCAACCGTCTCGCCAATCGACGCGGCTTGCAGATCGCCGTTGCAGATCAGTTTCGAAAATCAAAAGCCGTCTTTCGTCGTCCCTGCGTGTAAAATTTCGAAAGATGTTAGCTCCGGCCGAGCTACAATGTGGATCTCGAAGATCGCCGATCATGGCTTGCCCTCAAACCGATACCTTTGTCGTGTTAGGTTGCAAAGACTCCATCGATAAAACAAGCCGCAAACTTCAACCAACACTCGAACTCGAATCGGATCTCTCCTCTGACGTCGTCTGAATGCTTCGCTGCTCAATTTCGCTCAAGAGACCGCTTTGTAGCTTCTCGACTTCATCTCCGTGGAGTCACAGCAACTGCGATCACAGCAACTGCGATCATAGCCAGAGACGAACAGAGCGCGTATCTGACCAAGGCTGAGCGGGTGACCACAGCTGCTGACCTGTCAAGCTTGCAAGGCTGCTGCTGCTGCCTGTCCACGTTCCTTGGCCCGCTCGTCAATGTCGGCGCTTGACACACCGATAGCACTGAGGAGCCCTGAGTTCAGTGCGGCGATATTCGGAACGAAAGGGTTCCCCCCGTTTGTATTGATGCGACCAGGAACTTCGCGATCTGAAATACAAACCTGCGCTTCTTCTCAATTCAAACGCTGCAAGCCAAACTACGAATTCTTGGAATTTCGTGACGTTCCGACAGGGAGAATTTGCCTTCTCAAGATCGAAAATTTGCCGTTGCAGCAGAGGGTGGTTGTGTGTGTGTGTCTCTCTCTCTCTCTCTCTCTTTGATAGCAGTCGGGCGTAGCTAGCCAAGCGTGGGGGGGAGAAGGAGAACCGACTTGAACGGTCCAAGCAGAAGGAAGGAGTTGCACGAGCGTCATCGACAAATCACACCGCTCTCTCGAAACCTCTGCTGTCACTTCAGGAAGCGCGCACGGAAACATCCTCCTCTCATTAAAATCCTCCTATCTCGTCTGCTCACCCACCACCACCACCACCACCTCTCTTTCCCTTCCGGCTTCTCCTGTTTCTTCGGATCCATCACATCAAAAATGGCTACCTTCACCGAACGTTTCACCAAGGGTGCCTACCCCATCCACTCGGTCGCCGAGGCCGTCAAGCCCGGTCCTCAGGGTGTCGACCTCTACTCGAGGTTCTTCCTTGCCGGTGCTCTCTGCTGGTGAGTTTTCCAAAACGGTGCACAGGCGGTGATGTCGATCTTCGACGGCGAGGTGGTGCAAGTGATGGCATATGCAGGGCGCAGTTGTACCGAGGTCGGACGTGCTGGTGCAGACATAGCATCCTGGTCTGCGAAGGGGCCGTTTCTACGTCAGACTTGGTGCGCAGAGACGAGATATCACTCGAATCGGCCAAAAATCGACAGAAAGGACCTCACTGCTGGAGGTGGATCTGGAGCTTTCCGAAGAGGAAACGCAGACGGCGAGGAGATAAATGCACATCGCGACCAAGCTGTTAGAAGATCGATCACCGCCTCCATAATGGATACCAAAAGCACGACATTTGTTTGCTGACTTTTTCCTCCCACCTGATCTATCCCTTGCTTTCGAATTTGACAGCTCCATCACCCACGGTGCTGTCACTCCCATCGATGTCGTCAAGACCCGTATCCAACTCGAGCCCACCGTCTACAACAAGGGCATGATCGGTGGTTTCCGCCAGGTCATCGCCAAGGAGGGTGCTGGCGCTCTCCTCACCGGTCTCGGCCCCACCGTGCTCGGTTACTTCCTCCAGGGTGGTTTCAAGTTCGGTGGTTACGAGCTCTTCAAGAAGATCCTCGTCTCGCAGATGGACAACGACACTGCCGTCAAGAACCGCATGGCCATCTACCTCGGTGCTTCCGCCATTGCCGAGTTCTTTGCCGACATTGCCCTCTGCCCTCTCGAGGCTACCCGTATCCGTCTCGTGTCGCAGCCCACCTTTGCCAACGGTCTTGCCCCCGCTTTCCTCAAGATCGCCCGCGAGGAGGGTCTCGGCGGCTTCTACGCCGGTTTCGGTCCCATCCTGTTCAAGCAGATCCCTTACAACATGGCCAAGTTTGCCACCATGGAAGTCGTTCTCGAGAAGGCCATCCAGGCATACGGCAAGCCCAAGTCGGAGCTCTCGGGTGGTGAGGCTACCTTCCTCAACCTCGGTTCGGGTCTCATTGCCGGTTTCGCCGCCGCCACCATCTCGCAGCCCGCCGACACGCTCCTCTCCAAGATCAACAAGCAGAAGGCTCTCCCCGGTGAGACCGTCGCCGGCCGCATCACCAAGATGGCCGGTGAGCTCGGTGTTCGTGGTCTCTTCGGTGGTTTGACCACGCGTCTGGTGATGGTCGGTTCCATCACCGCCGGTCAGTTCGGTATCTACGGTGAGCTCAAGAAGGCTCTCGGTGCTACCAACACTGTCGAGATCTCCAAGGCCTAAGCGGTTGTGTACATTCTAGACGTTGAGCGTGTGGTGCGACGAGGAGGCTCGGTTTGGTTCATTGGGAATCGATGCTCTCTTTGTCGCCCGCTGACTACATCAAAAAAGGCATTTTTGGGTCCTTCATTTCGTGCTGTTCTTTTCTTCCTGCGTGAGATCTGATGTTCAGGATTGAGAAAGGCGAAGTCTTGCTTTCGGATATCTCGTGCACCAACTTCGGGCCGGGTGACATCTGTGCAGCGTGTGATTTCCTTCGTAAGCTACCCATGAAGGCTCTAGATCGATTGTCGAGCAGGTCAGAGACTTACAGCGACGAAAGACCGGCGGCAGCGCCCAGCGAGCCATGTTCGAAGGTGGGGCAAGCACAAATGGAAAATTCCGACTTGCTATCGTGCGATAGAATCCCGCACAAGCCACCCGTCGACCCTCGAACTCCACACACCACGAGATGCACAGCCGAGTGTGATTCCTGCTCGCCGCTACCATCATACCACTTTTGCGACGACGACGCCATCCATCCTCCATCCATCCATCCATCCAGCCAACCGCAGCTCAACCGCTGTAGACGAGCATACGAGACTCTCACTTGGAAGTCAGAGTGACTGGCGTGATATCGATCTGCGACGACAAGGAACCTGTCAGCATCCGCGCGGATTGGAGTGAAGGTCAGAAGCATTGCGCATAGCTTCTCGTCAAAGACACACTCTCTAGTTCAGGATCGCAAAAGCGCAAGCCGCACCGCTCTATATTCGATCATACCTCGGGCAAGCGTTGCGAGTGACAGCAGCTTTTCATCATGGTAAGCGCGCCTTCTCCCCCTTCTCCCCCGCCGCTCTCGTCTCGACTGACCACTTCTCCCTCTCTTCCGTCCTTATGACAGTCGAACACGCTCCGCCCATACCTTTCCTGCGTCCGCTCCACGCTAACCGCCGCCCTCACCCTCGACAATTTCGCCTCGCAAACCGTCGAACGACACAACGTACCCGAGATCGAAGCCTCTTCCTCGCTCGAAGTGCTCCTCTCCCCCCTCACCATCTCGCGCAACGAAAACGAAAAAGTGCTCATCGAACCCTCCGTCAACTCGGTGCGCGTCAGCATCAAGATCAAACAGGCCGACGAAATCGAACGCATCCTAGCGCACAAGTTTACCCGATTCCTCATGCAACGTGCAGAGTCGTTTGTGATCCTGCGGAGGAAACCGGTAAAGGGCTACGATATCAGCTTTCTGATCACCAACTTCCACTCGGAGACCATGCTGAAGCACAAGTTGGTCGACTTCATCATCGAGTTTATGGAGGAGGTGGATAAGGAGATCAGTGAGATGAAGCTCAGTATTAATGCCAGGGCGAGGATTGTGGCCGAGAGCTACTTGTCACAGGTACGTCTTCACTCGCTGGACGAAACACTTGAGAAGAAGAATCTGACCACTTGATGCTCCCTCGTCCTCATACACAGTTCGCATAGAGGAGAGGTTCCCTCCAAACGCTCGGCTGTTCGCAATCGTCCTCGTAATCGCAAGCTCGCGTTACACACAAGCAGCCTTCTTCACTGACTGTATCCAGACGCTCCCCTCGCGACACGTCAGGAGCCTCTCATGCGAGGCATTCTGCTGAAACTCCCAACGCCGATGCAATCCACTCAACTCGCGAGCACACACATTCTCCCCTGCCAAGTGACGCCGTCTCATCCAGCCCCACACCCAACATCCGGTCATTTTGCACGTCCTCACTCGCATTGTACTCACCGCGCTAATCGCGCCTGGACAACCTCCTCTTCCTCCCGTTCTGCCCCGCTCCTCCCTGCTGCTGTGGCGGCACCACCTCGTCGTCGTCCCAGGTGAGATCAATCACGGGCACGCCCTCGCTCGACAGCCCGACCATACCCCCCTGCGATGCTTCCTCATTCCCTCTTGCATCCTTTGCCCCGGGTGTCCGCTCCGGAACGCTCGTCGGCAGTCGCGGTGCAAGCAGCAGCCCGCGCCGCAGATCGCGCGAAAACGCCGGCTCGCCCGCCATCCGCTCGCCGTACGACCGTTCGGACTCCATAAAGATGGGTAGCGTGGCTAGCGCGTCCTCCTCCTGCGCGACGCCGGCGCCTTTATCGGCACTGCTGGTGGCCTCGTTGTTGCTGCCGACCGAGGTGGCGGGTGAAGCGGTGGAGGCGTAGTTGGGCACCAGATCGCGTGTGACGCGCAGACCGAGCATCGACAGCGGCACCGCCGTGTTGAGCAAGAGTTTCGACGTCCAGCCGGTTCGCGCGCCTGGTAGAGACGACACATCCACGTCGTTCTGAGTGACGACTGCTGATCCTGGTCGTGAGCTGGCCGCGGATCGTCCGCTCACTGGACCCGCCTTGCCTCCTGCAGCTGCTGCAGCAGCGGGCGGCGCATCGAGATACTCTGCGCACTCCCAAGGATTCAGCCCGCCCGCTGTGAACCACCCCTTCTTGAGCGCAGAGCCGGCACTCGAGGCTACCAGCCATCCACTCGCCGCACTTTCGAGCCGGAAAGACAGCTGTTGCAGCTTGTTTGTCCGCTCCTGCGTAGCCAGCTCGATCTGGGCGAGTTGCGTCTCGAGGTCGGGCAGGCACGCGCTCAGCAGCGGTGGCGGCAGCTCGTCGAGCACGAAGCTTAATGAGTCGAGTAGAAGGGTGAAGGGCTCGCCGCACTCGGGATCGTCTCCGGCTTGGCGGGTCAGTTCCAGCAGCGACTTGACGAGGCGCAGCGCAACGGCCTTCATCGAGCCGGACCAGAGGCAGCCGAAACGCAGGACCAGATGCAGCAGTCGGAACGTGAGACCGCCGTGCAGAGTCGAGGATAGCCGCGCCGCCACGTCGTCCTTGTGAGAGTCTGCGACTGTTAGCCCTTGTTCCAGCGCCGAGACTACGTGGATCAGCAATTGGCCGCAGAAGTCGGCATCGGTGGCGTGAAAGATGAAGCTGTCTTGTTGCTCGCACATCCGCAGAAGGGAGAGCATCGTAGACTCGACCCCATCCTGTTCTGCGACAGAAGTGACAGGATCGGCGGGGGCAGTGGCGGTCCCGTTCGACACGATCAGGTTCGCGTCCGTTGCATCTGGAAGCGCAGTCGCAATCTTTCCATTCGAGTCGGCATTCGATGCTGCCACGACGCCGGTAGCGGACGCTTGCTTTTGCGCATCGACCGGCTCCGTCACCTTGTCTGTGCCTTCGCTCTTGCTCAGCTTGACCTTGTCCGATAGAATCTTGATGCCGATATCCGTGAACCGCGACACGAGCCCGCTCGACTGGCAATCGCGCATCAGCTGAGCACCGATATCCGGCAGCCGCACGAACAGATCGTCAAAGATCCCCGCCGCCAATGCCTTGGTCTTGCTGTCAGCCCTGGACTGGAAGCTCGACTCGACCAGCTGCAGCCGCTCAAAGATCTCGACCAGCTCGTTGGCGACCACAGCCGCGTCCCAAGCATCCAGTCTGGCTTTGACCGAGGCTGCATCGATGGACGTGACTTCGCTCAGCAAGAGGCTCGTTGGGTCGAGGCAGCCCATGGCCAGGTCGATGACGCGCGAAGGGTTGCAGCCCCACATCGATTTGCTCGTGTCCTTGATCGTTAGCATGCAAAGCCTTGGGTCTTGTCGGAATGCGATCTGCATGGGCTGAGATTGCAGCAAGGCTTTCCAGAAAGCGTCGATGCGAGGCATGTCGGCAGCATCGATGTTGGACGATCCATCGGAAGCACAGATTAGGCAGGTGACCGCACCGAGGAGCGAGGGCAGGTTGACTTGCGCAAAGAGCAGCATAGCCTGGGCTCCAAAGGCGCGCAGGTCCTCGTACGAGATCGTGGATGTTGCCTCGCCCGTGACGCTGGCAAACATCTCACTAAGAACCCGAGTCAGGGCACCGAGATGCGATGCTGCTGGAACGCCGCGCGTAGCTGGATCCGTCATCTTTCTGACAGAGGAAAGCAAGCAAGGCAGCAGGAAAGTGTCCATAGCGAGCTGCAGATTGAGCGTGCCGTTTGCGATCAGCCTGGTCAACAAGCTGAGCAACGCCTCGATGGACTTGTCCCCATGTGTCCCTCTCTCGATGCTGTGGGCGAGATGAGAGAGCCATCGCGCGTGACGTTCATCGATCTCGAGGGAAGCTTCCAGGTAGAGCTGGTCAATTAGGCGTACAGCGGCGGACACAAGCGAGGCGTCACACCGGTCGAGGACGCTGTCTACGATCGCTCGCTCGATCATCTCGTCGCTGGTGGCGTCCGGTTGCAGGAAGAGGCTGCGGAAGGGGGTGAGGATGTCAGAGCCTTCCGGCGTAGAAGCAGCGGTATCGCCCGAACCGCTAGCGACCCTCGTGAGATGGGCGAAGCGGTCGAGCAGCGCGTCCACGTTGAGTCTCAATGTGTGCACGTGCTGAGATATAGCGTCATGATCGGCGCTCAGATCGAGGGCAGGCGCGCTGATGCGGCTCGGAATGCCTTCGATCAAGGTGCGCAGTCGCAAGAGGGTCGTCGATGCCATGACGGCCTGCCCGTCATTGCGAATCGAACTCGAGTGGTTGAGCTGCTGCCGCACGAGCTGATTGAGGGTACCCATGATGTCCATCGATCTCCACACCAAGCTGTGCTCGATCACCAGATTGAATGCCGCTCGGGCGAGGCTGTCGGAGAGCGGACGCAGCAACAGCGTTGCGAGGAGCTGGGCCAAGCCCTCAAAGTCGTCGGCCATCACGAGCACTGCCGAGATTTTCGAGAGCTGATCGCCGTTGATTTTTTCGATGCGAGCCGTGACGGCAGGAAGCACCTCGTTGCGGAAAAGTTTGCAGCGCACAAAGCGAGACGCTGACCACAAGCGCGACAGTGCTTGCTCCGGGTCGCTCGGCCCGGTCTCGGACGGAGGCAGTGAAGCCTGCGCAGTTGACTGATCCGCCACCTGACCTTCCCCCACTTCATCCGCAAAGGCGAACGGCAAGAACGATTGAAGTTGACGTAGGGCCCGTCGCTGCGCAGCGTCTTCATACGTCTCCTTTGTGCGGTCGCCGTAGATGGCCTGTCTCCGTTGCTGGTAGACAGAAGCAGGTTGGTCGTACAAGGGCAAGGAGCGCAACAGCCGTAGATGCAAAGAGTCGCGGGAGGCGCCCGCGCTTGGATGAGGCGCAACGTCCGAAGTTTGACTGTCTCCGTCTTGCCTGCCGCTGGGCGTTGAGGCGGTGGTCATTCCACGAGCGATCAATCGCTGCAAGTACTTTGTGTAGGAAAAGATGCCCCTTCGAGCAAGTTCGCCGACGAGGATGACGATGGCGGCGACATCGACGGTCGATAACAGGGAAGATTGCGCTGCTGAGATGGTCTCTCCGGGCTTTTGAGTGAGCGCGGCTTCGACATCGCCGAGCCACTTGATGAGCATGGGCTCGACATTGATCTTGCGAGTCTTCTTGGTGTGGTGTTCCAGGTCGAAAGCAGGCAGAGAGACCTGATCGGTTTCTTCGCTTGACTCTTCCCACGCTACGCCGAAACGGATCTTTTCGATAAGGGTCGCGGCGAGATACTGGCGTGCCGCACCCGACCGACGCTCGGTGCAGGCCCATGTGAGGATGGTTTCGATTCGAGGCGCCCAGAGAGCATCGTCGCGGTCTTGTTTTGTGTGCCGGTGATGGCCATTCCCGCTCTGCAGAAAGGTGCGATCGATCGTCCTCATATCGAACGAGTCGAGTGCCTGTATGTCGATGTGCTGCTGTAGTGTTGGGGTGACAAGCGGTGTCGACGACGCCCAACTGACGTTCTCGCGTGCTTCACGACGGCCGTGAGGATGAAGGAGCAGGCGGTCTATCCTCGGTTTGATCCTTTGCTCGACGACATCGGACACGCGTTGGGGTGCAACGTCGCTCGGTAGCGCATCGGCCTCCGCATTGACCTCTTCGAGGAGCTGGGGGAGCGTCGCTGCATGCTCTGACCAGAGACGAGGACTGACGAGGGCGTCGAGGCCAGTCTCGCAGACGATACGGAACAGAAGCATCAGCTTGGAACGAAGACTGCCAGCGGCTGTTCTATCGAAGCGCGCATCCAGCGCGGAAATCTGGACCAAAAGCGCGGTCAGGAAGGGCTTGAGGAAGCATCGACGTCGAAGGATGAAGACGAGCACCTCTTGAACCAGCTCGATGAGGAAGGGAAGCTGGACGAGGTTGGAAGCCGCAAAGGCGTCTACAATCCACCGTACGAGGATGGACCTGTCGAGAAGGTTCTGGGCGTGCAGATGTCGTGCGAGCGAGAGGCTGTAGGACCACTTTGCGATCCACCTCTCTTCGTCCATCTCGTTTTGCAGGACCGAGCACACCTCTTTGGCAGGAGCCGGCGAAGGGGAAGAGGTCGAATGTAGACCGGATGGGGTGCGGGCGATATGGGCAGCCACCACGGTGCGCGAGAGCGGAGGAGGGCCTGCACCCGGCGTCCTGGGAACATAGGGAGAAGGCGAGATGGGCAAAGGAGATGGCGCGGCAGTCGACGAGGACTCGACGGTGGCTTGGATGAGAATGAGCTCGGCCATCTGTTTGGCCATCCAGATGCAAAGATTCGAGGTGATTTCGGGAACAAACGTGGCCGCCGACTTGTTGCGGAGGGACGAGAGCTCGGCGATACCCAGCGCCCTTATGAACCAAACGGCACGGGAGATATCGACGCTTCTTCGGTGTGAGGGTACAGGAGCAGGGTTGAAAGCGGACGGAGTCGTCGCCGAGGAAGCGGTCGGGGTCGAGATCTGTGCGGCACTGAGAGGAGCGGTGCGAGGATTGAAGTAGCCGGAGCTGCTGTTGGCCGTAGCGGCAGCAGGAAGAGCGCCGCCTGCCCAAAGCATCTCGAAGAGCTTTTCACCTCGAAAGCCGTGCGGTACGCTTCTCGAGAGACGTGTGAGAGGGACGCAGGGATCAGCGAGGTCCTTGACGTAGTTAGCGAGCTTGGCCTCGTTGAGCGTAACACGCGATGGCGCCTTGTACTGACTGGGGGCAACACTGGCGCGATCTAGCTCGCGTCTGCGTTGCATGGTCTCGTCCATCCATTTCGAAAGATGGTCGATCAGACCCGGTATCGACATGCGTTGATGCAACATCTGATGTGCCAAAAAGTATTCGTTCTTGACCCGTTGACGATATTCGAAGCCCTTGCGCACCGAGAGCTGCGACATGTCGTCCTCGGGCTGATTTGGCCTTGTGGGGAAGAGATCCGGCACATGATGATGGGCAGCAGCTGGGTGGAGGGCGGGTCGCCACGAAGGCCTTTCCTGCTGATAGGCCTCGGGAAGCTGTGCATCGTCTTGCGTAAATCGCTTTGTGCCGGATGACGACGAGGAGGGCGCGTCCCGGCCGCTGCCGCGCAGCAGCGACGACGACTGCAAGGATGTCATGTTAGTGGCGAATGAGTGGTCGAGTGAAGGCGGGTTCCGAGCAACGGCGTCATGGTGTGTGTGTCCAGATCATCGGTATGCTTGCCGAGAAGGAGCTGCTATGACTGAGCAGCGCGCATCGCTTCCGACATTTTGAAACGAGCGAGAGCGGCGGCGGCGGCGGCGGCGATCGAGAGACGGAGCAGTAGCTGAAAGTCGGGACCTCGCCGAAAGATACTGCTGAGTGTGCTGAAGGATCAGATGCTCGGCTGAGCCGTTGAGGAGGAGGAGAGGCGAGTGTGACTGCCGGATGCTTGTCTTTCTCCACAGAAGTGACCGACCTCGACCTTGAATTCAGGGTTCAGCACGCTTCTTTAGCCGTCCGTGCCTTTGTTGGTGATGGGCGGCGGCAATTTCGACAGGATTGTCAGATTTAAGCTTTGATTCGTGCGAGTTGCGAAAAGGCAGCGCTTTCTCCTTGCCTTTTTTCCTCAGCAGCTTCTTGCAGAGCAAAGGGGTCCTTCAGAGTCACGTAGTAGCGCTTTGCTGCGCAAGAGGGTGTTCTTCGGAAGATCCATCTTCACCCACCACCATCACAACGCATAGACAGAGGCATTCCCACGCTTCAGTCATCCCCTCCAAAGCATCCGATTTACCTGCCGCTCTCCTCTTCCAGTCGGGTTCGCGGTCATCACAACGACGACTCTTCGCCTCTTCCGATCCTTGGCCCTGAAGCCGCGTCCAGGGCCTTTCCTTGCCTCGCTTCCTCCGACTCGTCTGACCCTTCCTCGCATTGCTGCGGCGTCGCGATTCATCCACTCTAGCCACCGCATCGCCAACGTCGACGCCACCATCATGCCACCCAAAGACGCTGCTGCCGCTGCCGCCGCCAAAGACGCGAGCGCAGGTCCGATCCAGCTCGAAAACACCGCAAAGCGTGATTTCCTCCAAAAGCTCGAAAGGGAGTCGCAGGACTTCTGGGCACAGCAGCATGTCTTTGACATCAACGCTCCCACCCAAGATGACGGTCTCGTAGATATGACACCCGACGAGGTGCGAGCAAAGTACCCCAAGTGGTTCGCTACCATCCCTTACGCTTATATGAACGGTTCGCTCCACCTCGGTCACGCCTTCACCCTCTCCAAGGTCGAGTTCGCTGCTGGTTACGAGCGTATGCAGGGCAAGCGTGCCCTCTTCCCATGGGCCTTCCACTGCACGGGTATGCCCATTCGTGCTGCCGCCGACAAGCTGGTGCGTGAGATCGAGCTCTTTGGGCCCGACTTTTCCGGGTACAAGGATCCCGCAGACGAAGAGGCAGCGCCCGAGCCACCAGCACCCACCGAAAACACATCGAGCGTCACCAAGGGCAACAACGTCGCCAAGGCCACCAAGGGCAAGCTCGCCGGCAAGGACACCGGTCTCAAGTATCAGTTCCAGATCATGCTCAACTCGGGTGTGCCCAAGGACGAGATTCAAAAGTTTGCCGATGCCAACTACTGGCTCAGCTACTTTCCTCCCATCGCCAAAGCAGACTGCACTGCCTTTGGCTCGAGAATCGACTGGCGCCGTGCCTTCATCACCACCGATGTCAACCCCTACTACGACAGCTTCGTTCGATGGCAGATGAACAAGCTCCACGCCATGAACAAGATCAAGTTCGGCGAGCGCTACACCATCTACTCGCCCAAGGACGGTCAGCCATGCATGGACCACGATCGATCCGACGGCGAGGGTGTCGGTCCTCAGGAGTACACCGGTCTCAAGATGGAGCTCGTTCAGTGGGGTGCCCTCGCCGCTCCCGAGCTCGATGCCAAGCTCCAGGGCAAGAAGGTCTACTTTGTCGCCGCCACCCTCCGACCCGAGACCATGTACGGCCAGACCAATTGCTACGTCGGACCCACCATCGACTACGGCGCCTTCCAGATCAACGACACCGACGTCTACATCTGCACCGAGCGTGCGGCGCGCAACATGGCCTTCCAGGGCACCACCAAGGAGCGTGGCCAGGTCAACTCGCTCGCCACCATCAAGGGTTCGCAGCTCATCGGTACCAAGATCAAAGCTCCCTTCGGAATCTACCCCGAGGTCTATGTTCTGCCCATGGAGACTGTGCTCGCCACCAAGGGTACCGGTGTCGTCACTTCGGTCCCCTCCGACTCGCCTGATGACTATGCCACGCTCATGGACCTGCGCAAGAAGGCGGAATACTACAAGATCGATCCTCAGTGGGCTGCCTTTGACCCCGTCCCCGTCATCCGCACCCCGGCCTACGGCGACATGACCGCCGAGACGCTCGTCAAGCAGCTCAAGATCCAGAGTGCCAAGGACAAGAACCAGCTGGCCGAGGCCAAGGAGCTCGCCTACAAGGAAGGCTTCTACAACGGCACCATGCTCGTTGGCACCTACAAGGGCGAGGCGGTGCAGGAGGCCAAGAACAAGGTGCGCGACGAGATGATCAAGGCGCAGCTCGCCTTCGCCTACGCCGAGCCCGAGGGCAAGGTCATCAGCCGAAGTGCCGACGAGTGTGTTGTCGCCCTCTGCGACCAGTGGTACATGGACTACGGTGAGGAGTCGTGGAAGGCCAAGGCCAGCAAGCTCATCGCCCAGATGAACACGTTTGGTCCCGAAGTCAAGAACGCCTTTGAGGGTACGATCGACTGGCTCAAGCAGTGGGCCTGTGCCCGTTCGTACGGTCTCGGATCCAAGCTTCCCTGGGACCCTCAGTACCTCGTCGAGTCGCTCAGTGATTCGACCATCTACATGTCGTACTACACCATCGCGCATCACCTCCAGGGCGGCGTCGCTGACGGTAGCAAGGTCGGACCCATCGGCATCAAGGCTGAGGAACTCACCGACGAGATCTGGGACTACATCCTGGGTGACGCTGCCTACCCGTCGGACACTGCCATCCCCAAGGAGAAGGCCGAGGTGCTGCGACGCGAGTTCCGCTACTTCTACCCCATGGATCTGCGATCGTCGGGCAAGGATCTCATCCCGAACCACCTCACCTTCTGCGTCTACGTCCACTCGGCCATCTTCCCCGAGCACCACTGGCCCCAAGCGATCCGCGCCAACGGTCACCTCATGCTCAACGGCAAGAAGATGTCCAAGTCGACGGGCAACTCGCTCTCTCTCCGCCAGTCCGTCGAGAAGTTCGGTGCCGACGCCACGCGTCTCTCCCTCGCCGACGCCGGTGACGGAATCGAGGACGCCAACTTCGAGGAGAAGACGGCCAACGCCAACATCCTCCGCCTGCACACGCTCATCGACTGGTGCGGCGAAGTGGTCGCCAACAAGGACAAGCTGCGTTCGGGCCCCAAGGACTCGTTTTGGGACAAGTCGTTCGAGAACCAGATCAACAACCTCACGCAGCTCACCAACGAGGCGTATGCCAAGGCGCTGTACAAGGATGCGACCAAATTCGGCTTCTACGAGCTGCAAACCGCTCGCGACCTGTACCGCGAGGCGACGTCGGACATCGGCATGCATGTCGAGCTGGTGCTGAGGTGGATCCGCACCCAGGCGCTGCTCATCACGCCGATCGCGCCGCATTTCGCCGAGCACGTCTGGCGCCACTTCCTCGGCGAGACCACCTCCATCCAGACCGCACGTTGGCCCGAGATGTCGGCGCCGGTGGACAACTCGATCACCGAAGCGCTCGCCTACGTCAGCGGCACGGTCAAGACGGTACGCGATGCCGAGATTCTGCTCACCAAGAAGTCCAAGGGCAAAAACGCCGCCGCCGCCCCCGTCAAGTACAACGAACGTGCGCCCAAGGAGTGCCGCATGTTTGTAGCCAAGAACTTCCCCGCCTGGCAGGACAAGTGCGTCAGCGTCGTTCAGCAGCACTACGACGCGACGACGGGCGCGTTTGACGACAAGGCGATCCGCGAACAGCTCGCCAAGGACGGCATGCTCAAGGATAAGAAGGTGATGAACTTTATCGTCACCTTCAAGAAGCGCATCGCAGACTTTGGAGCGGAAAGCGCGTTCAACAGGTTGCTGCCGTTTGACGAGATCGAGACGCTCAAGGCGGCTACCGGGTACTTCAAGAAGAGCATGGGTTTCAGGGAGATCCACGTGTTTAGTATCGAGGATGATCAGGAGAAGTATGCGGCGATGGGCGTGGATGAGAAGGTGCTCGAGACGGCCGAGCCGGGACAGCCGAGTTTCACCTTTGAGAATGTTGAGGCTTAGAGCGGCGTCATTGCGGGGTGAATAGAAGAGAGAGACGCGAGTCGTCTCGATTTGCGCTGTCGATCCGAACCCTGACCATGCGATTGAGGTGGGAGAGGTCTCTGTCGGCACAATCGTTGTTCCTCCATCTATGATTTGCTCCTTGGCTATGTACATGATCGTCCGGTTCAGCGGCCGTTCTTCTTCTTGATAAACTCCAACATATACGCCAGCGCCGCACTGACCTCCTCGCTCGCGGGCACGATCTGCTCCTTTGGCAGCAAAAACCCGTACGTCCCACCATCCCTCAACTCGACCGAGAAGCTCCACTTCACCTTGTCCTTCGACCCGCCGTCGACACCTGTGTCACTCGCATAGCTCCAATCAACACTGTTCCCGCCTCCCGTAGCATACACCTGGCACACTTTCCCAACATTAAACTGCCTCCCATGAACCCGCTTCAGCGCGCTTGCAGCCCCTAGACTGAGCTCGAGCAGATCCTCCTCGTCCGCCACCGCCTCGTCACAACTCCAGCTGTACGGATACATCATCAGCTGTCCATACGAATGCAGATCGAAATACGCCTTCACATTCCTCCCCGCATCCCCAACCAATGCCGCGATCGCCTTAGTCTCTGCTGCTGAAAACGCCTCGGTGCCGGGGTACATCTCGGAGCACGCCGACCCACCCGCGTTGAACTGGAAGCCGTAGTTACGGTTGAGGTCGACACCTCTACAGAAAACGCCTCCGGGGAACGAGTTGGGTTGACGGTTCTTGCGCCACATACGGTTGTGGTCCCACGAGTAGACGTAGCCGTCCGGGTTGGAGACCGGGACGATGGTGAGGGTGAAGGTGGACAAAATGGCGCGTGCAGAGGACTTGGTCCACGTGGGCGGGATCTTGCGAGGTTTGCGGTTCTTCTTGCCTTTGCGCTTGAACGTGCTCAAGTCTTCGTCAGAGTCTTTCTCATGGTCAAGCGGAGTGAAAGTGGAGTTGGGCGGCGGGGCAGGCGCACCGAGGGCGGCCCGAAGCAGGTCGGAAGCAAAGAAGAGCGAGGCCGAGGTGGAGATCCATTCGCGCGCGTGTTGTCCGCCGGTGATGACGATGCCCAGCTTCTGCGCTTTCGTAGAGCTAACGTTGGAGGGCGGATCGGGCTGCGGTTGCGGATCGGTCGGAGGCGGCTGCTGTGGTGGCTCGGGGCCATCCAAGTCGTTGGAGATCTCTAGCGCGAGGATGGGTCTTGCTTCATGCGTTGTTCCAATCTCGACAACTCGAGCATGCGAAGGATAGCCTTGCTCCAGCGCCCTCATGTACTGCGTGATCTCGTCGAGCGTGTGATACTCTCGATGCCATGCCGTGCTGCGTCGAAGCGCTTCTGTCGACGCCTGCTCTGAGGTCGATAGTCGATCTTGCTGTTGCTGTGAGACGAGCTGATCCAGGTGCTCGATCAGTGTCGTCATGCGAGGCTGCTCCTTATGCCCCGCAAAAGGTTGCAGCAGATCAGCTACGATCTGCTCTGTGGGCAAATCTGGCGTCAGAGCGCGCCGCGGATCCTCATCATGCGTATCGCTGGCTAGGCGGATGTCGACACATCCAAAGTCGTCCGCTTCGGTCCCGCATGCCGCTCCCAGTTGCGCGGCCCACACGTCCAGTCCCAGAGTATGCGCCTGCTCGATGAGATGCTTGTGCTGACCTTGATTCTTGGTGCTGAACCTGACCACTTTTTGCCCTGTGAAGGTAGCCGTTTGCGAAGTGGATGCGAAAGTGATGCGTTCGACCGAGTCCTGAGATGGTGGCAGACTGAAGGCCTGCTGTCCGGGATGCGCGAGGGTGTGGCTGTTTGCGAGTGCTACCGTGAGTAGGCCTGCGGCCAAGGAGAGGCTGCGCATGGCGTTGAGTACGGATCTTGTCGAGATGATGGTGGTGCGGAGAGCGATTGCGGGGACAATTTAATCAATTCGGGTCGTGTGACTGCTGTGACTGTGACTGAGAGTGGAGTTCGACTTTCAATCGGCCGGTTGAAACAAATCTCGGAAATCGGCGGTGTGGAACGGCAAAAATGTTCAAAAAAGTGGATTTTCTTCTCAGAAAAAGTGGACGCTGAGCAACATCATCTTCTCATCACCATACTCTTCCTACCTTCATACCGACAGCGACGGCGACAAGTACATCCGACGGTGTACACGCAACGATGGCCGACGCACAGGTCCTCCCCCCGGACCAGATCCAGCAGCTTCTCGCTGCTCAGCAACAGCAAGCTTCCACCTCGTCTTCGTCCACCTCAGCACCACCAGCAACCTCTTCCCAGCACCGACTCAAGACATCCTTCAAGAAGCGTCGTTCCTTCGAACCTTTTTACACCGGTGGCGCCACTGCTCTCGCCCCCGATGGCTCGCTGCTGTTCGCAACGCTCAACGAGCAGGTCACCGTGGTAGAAGTGACGACCGGAAATGTGGTACAGCACATCGAGGGGGATACCGAGGAAGTGACGGCGCTGGCGGTGACGCCTTCGGGCTCGCATCTTGTGGTGGCATCGCGGTCGCTCGCGTTGAGGATCTATTCGCTGCCCACATGCAAGCTCGTCCGCAGTATACCGAAAAGCCATCTTAGCCAGGTCAACTTGATGGCCGTCGACCCGACCAGTACCCTGCTCGCAACCGGTGGCTCGGATGGTGTAGCCAAAGTATGGGATATCGAAGGTGGCTTCTGCACACATGCATTCAAGGGACATGCAGGTGTCGTCTCTGCCCTCGCCTGGAACCTCCCTCCGACCTCCTCATCGACATCGACCAGCATGAGCAAGAAGAACAAGAAAAAAGCGCCGCAGAACGCAAGAACCATCCAGCTACTCACCGGTTCCGTCGACGGCAAAGTGCGCGTGTGGGACCTCAACAATCAATCCGAGGTACACAAGCCCATCGCCACGCTCGCCGGCCACGACTCGGTCGTCCGTGGCATCGCCGTCACCGAGGATGGCAACACCATCGTCACCGGCTCGCGAGATCGTACGGTTGTTGTATGGCGTCTTCCTCCGGCCAAGTCGGGTGCAGCTGCTGCATGGAAGCAAGCCGAGACGCTCTCCGCAAACGAAGGCGTCGAATCGGTCGGCTTCCTTCCCCCAGGCTCACTCACAACCTCGCAGCAGACGATGTTCTGGACCGGAGGCTCTGACGGCCAACTCCGCCTGTGGGACGTCACCTCGTCCGCCATCATCGCCAAGGAACCCAAAAGCTTCAACGAGCAGCTCGTACTTCACGCCCAACAGGAGCGCGCCAAGCGATCCCTCGCCGCCGGTCGCGCCGACCCTCTCGATGACGAAGAGACGCGCGCCATCACCGCCGTCCACCTCGTATCCTCGCCGAGTCCGTGTCTTGTCTCGGTCCATGCGGACCAGAATATCGTCGTGCGCTCCGTAGGCACCGATGACGCAGCCCCGCTGGAAAAGGTGCGACAGTTGATCGGGTTTAATGACGAGATCGTCGACCTGGCTCTGCTGTGCAACTCGGAGGAGCAGCAGGAGTCACACCTGGCGGTCGCGACCAACAGCAGGTCGTTGAGGATCTACACGCTGGGAGAAGAGGACGAGACGTCGGTGGAGCTGCTTGATGGGCATACGGACATCGCGCTGTGTCTGGACCGGTCGCCGGATATGAGGCTTTTGGCGTCAGGTGCTAAGGATCGCACTACGCGGATTTGGGCCTGGCTGCCGCGCTCGAGGTTGTCCGCCGTCGTGGGTATAAAAACCGCTTCTGACGATGCCGGCAAGAAGGTCTCGCGCAACAGCAACGGCAACGGCCACACCTCTGCTGCGGAGGACGACGGCGAGTGGGTCTGCGTCGGCATCTGCGAAGGCCACGCCGAGTCCGTCGGTGCGATCGCCTTCGCCCGTCGCGCTTCTGCACCGGGCGCCCCCTTCGCCCCCTTCATCGTCACCGCCTCCCAAGACCGCACCGTCAAGCTCTGGGATCTCTCCCCGCTCAACGCCCTCCTCTCCGATCCCACTCGCCCGCTTGGCGCACCGCTGCACCTCAAGAGCCTCCTCACGCAGCGCGTCCACGAGAAGGACATCAACTGCCTCGACATCGCCCCCAACAACGCTATGCTCGCCACAGGTTCTCAAGACCGGACCGCTAAAATCTTCTCGCTCTCCTTCACACCTCCTTCCTCCTCCCACAAGACGGCTTCTGCGCGGTTGACGACGCTTGCCACGTTGAAGGGCCACAAACGCGGTATCTGGGCCTGTCGTTTCTCGCCCACCGATCTCGCACTCGCAACCGCCTCGGGCGACAAGTCGATCCGGCTCTGGTCGCTGAAAACGTTCTCCTCGGTAAAGCTGTTCGAAGGCCACACGAACAGCGTTCTCAAGCTCGCCTTCCTCTCGAACGGGATGCAGCTCGCGTCGTGTGCAGGTGACGGCCTGGTTAAAGTGTGGAACGTCAAGGAGGAGGAGTGTGCCACGACGATCGATGCACACGACGACAAGGTGTGGAGTATCGCTGTGGCGAAGAGCGAGGGATGGATAGTGAGTGCGGCTGCGGATGGCGGTGTGCGGGTGTGGGAGGATCGCACGGAGGAAGAGCGGGAGGAGAAGAGGCAGGAGAGGGACGAGGAGGTGAGGATGGAGCAGGAGTTTGGAAACATGTTGACGAGGAAGGATTGGAGGAATGCGATCCATCTAGCCCTGCAGATGGGGCAGCCGAGGAGGTTGTTGGGGTTGTTCACGCATGTCAACAACAACAGAGCCGAGGGGAGGAGGAACGGGTTGTTGGCTAGCGCCTTGGCTGCAGGAGATGGCGATGAGGACGTGGTGGAGCTTGGAGAGGACGACGATGCGGCGCTGCGAGCGGCTGGAATTCGAACTCGCCGTCGTACCGCTCCCAAAACACCCAACGGCACCTCCAACGACGCCGACGCAGCGTCAAGCACCGGCCTCGCCTCGGTCGACAGCATCATCTCCACCCTCCCACCCCAACTCCTCATCCAGCTCCTCCTCTACATCCGCGACTGGAACACCTCGACGCGCACCGCCCCCATCGCCCAAACCCTCCTCCACGCCATCCTCTCCACCCACACCGCCGCCTCCCTCCTCGACATCTTTGACGCATCTACCAAATCCCACCGCGCCGCCCTCGCCGAGAGGCTGGAGAACGAGGAGCTCGGAATCGTCGCCCCCGTGAGCGACAAGGAGAAGGCACGCCAGAGAAGGGCGCAGAGGGAAAGGAACGTGGATCTGGGGACATTGGTGGAAGGGTTGCTGCCGTATACCGAGAGGCACTGGGCGAGGGCGGATCGGACGCTGATCGAGGCGAGTATGGTCGAGTATAGTGTGCAGGCGATGGATACGCTGCTGGGTGTTGGCGACGAGGATGATGGGGAGGAAGAGGGAGAGGGGGTGGAGGGGACGTTTGGGGAGATGTTGGAGATGGACGAGGATAGCGAGGAGGATGAGGACGATGACATGTCGGATTGACGGATGCTCATATAACGCTGCCCAACGCGGAAACTCAATCGCACATTCGAACGCTGCAACTCACACAATGTTGAGTATCTCGCGTGTGTATAGCTCTTGAGCCGCAGTCCCGATCTACCTGACGAGCACCACGCGAACCGCCGACCTGCCCGCACGCAACATACACACCCTGCCTCCCTTCACCTCGACCAAATCCCCCTCTCCTACTCCCGCTCCCTCCTTCACCTGCCTGTTGTTGACGTACAACCCTCCGCTGGTCAACAACCTCTTTGCCTCGCCTCTGCTCTTCACCAGTCCCGCAGCCACGACCAGCTTGGTCACATCCGAGCCCACCACTTGCTCCTTATTGAGCCTGGTTAGGATGTTATCCTGTTCGCTGACCGATTCGAAGTCGAGCTTTGCTAGTGCCTCCTTTGCTGCCGCCTCAACGTCCCCGGTGGCTTGGGAGTGGGAGAACAGCACCCCGGTCAACGACCGACACTTCTCCGCCGCTGCCGCGCCGCGTATCAACCTCGTCATGTGATCCGCAAGCACCTTCTGCGCGCTCCTCTCCTTCTTCGACCCCTCATGCCCTCTCATCACCTCCTCCACCTCAATCGGTGTCAACAGCGTGAGACACTTTAGATACTTCCCCACATCCTCGTCACCCGCCCTCAGGAAGAACTGGTAAAACTCCAAATCCGACGTCTTGCCACTTGCCAACCAAACCGCGTTCCCTGCACTCTTGCCGAACTTGTCCCCGCTATGCGTCGTCAACAACGGCAGAGTCAACCCGTATGCCGGATCCTCACTGAGCCCCGAGGGGGAGGTACGACGAATGAGATCGATCCCGGCGGTGATGTTGCCGAGTTGGTCCGAGCCGCCGACTTGGACGGTGCAGGAGTGGTGTCGGTGGAGATGGGAAAAGTCGTACGCCTGGAGGAGCTGGTAGCTGAATTCGGTGTAGGACATGCCGCCGGTGGGGGTGAGACGGGAGGCGACCGAATCGCGGGCTAGCATTTGGGTGAGGCGGGCATGGCGGCCGGTGGAGGAGAGAAAGTCGAGCAGAGTGATGTTGCTCATCCAGGAGTAGTTGTTCATCATCCGAACGCCCAGCCCCAGCTCCACCTCGTCATCCAGCCCCGTGCCTTGACTTTGCGATTGTGGACGGTGTTGATCTCGCTCGCGATAGTAACCGGCAACATTCTCGAAAAACACGCGCAACTGCCCCTTGATCCCCTCCACGTTCGCCTCGAGCGTCTGCTTGTCGAGCGCATTCCTCTCGCTACTCCTCCCGCTCGGATCGCCAATGCTTCCCGTAGCGCCGCCGACGAGCACGATAGGCGTGTGATTGAAGCGTGCGAAATGCGCGAGTGTCAGCAGCGGGAGAAGGTTGCCTACGTGGAGCGAGTCGGCGGACGGGTCAACGCCGGAGTAGACCACGCGCGGGGCCGAGGCGAGGTGCGAGGAGAGGGCGCGTGATGTAAGTGTCTGCACGAGGCCGCGTGATTGCAGTTCTGCGATGAGGTCGTCCGATGCGGTTGCAGTGGGGTGGGTTGGAGAGGTGGAAGAGTAGCGTGGACGTGGAAAGGCGCGCTTCGCGAGACGAGGAGGTCGGAGAGTCGAAGTTGAGGCGGAACACGGCAGCCGTGATGAGGATGCGATGCATCTAGTCGCTATTGATCCCGACATCTTGTGGTGGGGCTGACTACGGAGAAGAGGATGATGTTGAAAGGCAAAGAGGAACAAGGTCAAAAAAATCAGAGCTCTCATTTCTTCTCGCCGCTCCACACTCGGAAATCGGACTTCTGCCTCTCCCTCCTCTGATCCTCATCCTGGGTTCTTGCTCGCGATCTTGCGCAGCAAGGGACGTTTCATACCCTGAAAGCATCCTTAATGTTCTTCATCGAAAGCCTGATCGAACAAACAGATCCAACGCGAGCAAAGTTACATGATGCTGGCTGTAATGATAGTGGTGACAACAAGCTACAACTCCTCCTCGAAGTCGTCCGCGGCACTCGCAGCGACCCCCTCCGTACTTTGCTCTGGCTCTCGCCCCTGCTCACCCTCTTCGTCAGACTCCTGATCCTGATACTCGAGCAACACATCAAACATGCTCCCCGTACCCTTCTTCTCCCCACCTCCATTCTTACCCTTCTTCTTCTTTTTCTTCTTTCCAGCTGCCACACCATTGACCGTGACGACATCGCCAAACATACCCCCTCCGACACCCCTCCCTGCATTTCCATTACCGTTTGCGCCCTCCCCGTCCTCGTCGAGCTTCTGCTCCTCGAACTGCCCCACTAGCCCGGCGCCAGCACGATCGGCTCGCTTCTTCGTCTTCTTGAGCTTCCTCCGTGAGGCACCCGCGGAGGGCGCCATCTGGGCGAGCTCCTCGGCGGAGAAGGCGAGCGAGAGCTCGGCGGTACGTTTGGAGGTGGCGCTGGGGACGATCGCTTTGGTGACGAGCTTCTCTGCCCACGCGCTGCGGGGAGAAGTGGCGGCGGGAGAGAGGGCGTCGGTGGTGGGGATAGGGTCGTTGATGTCGTCATCGTCGTCGTCTGCGAGCGGGTCGAGTCCGGGCACGCCGACGGTTCGACGTGGTGTGTCGAGACTGTCGTCGTCCGAGTCCGAGTCGTCTTCGTCCGAACGTGATCGCTTGCCGAGGGTCGAACGACGTGATGTGTCCCCAACCGCTGTTTCCGGTTCGACGGCGACGGGCTCGTGATCGTCCTGAATCGCTTCATGCGCGTCCTCTGCCTCGTCCTGCTCCTCGTCGGCCGCATATCTCGGCGCAGGAGCCTCAGGCAGCGGCACGTTCGACTGTCCCGTGCCTCCACCAAACACCTCTGCATCTGCCTCGCCCAGCAACCCAGCCAGGTCAAACGCCTCGCTGAACCCGCTGAGAATCGCCGAGCTCTCCTCGAGCTTCTTCTCCACCCCTCCCTCTGCTCCCACCGCACCATCCACCGCACCGATACTCTTGCTGAGCACATCCTTGCTCTTGTCCTCCGAGAGGATCGCAGAACGATGCAACGCCGGCGGATGGGTATAGTACTTGATGCGACCCACGTTCCAGTCGTGCAGCACGCTCCTCGCGGTACCCTCGATATCGATCTTGCCTCCCCTCGCCATCCTGCCTCTCTGCACGGCGATGCGCATGAGCAGATCCTGTGCGTCGCCCTCCTGGAACCACTCCAATCCATAAACCTCCATGAGGTGGTCTGGCTCTACACGCGCCATGATGGCTTCGACGGGCGTAATCGGGTCTTCGACCAGCTCCACCTTGACGACGTTCCGCAACAGCGCGGATTGGCGTCGCATCTGCACCTCCTCCGCCGACAATCCCAGCGATGCAGCTCCCGACGCAGACTCGTCGGAGAATACGATACCGGGACAGTCGAGCAAACGCACCGACTTGTCGAGCATCACGCTCTGCACGACCTTGGTATGCCCCGGCGTGGACGCGACGCTGCAGACTCTAGCACGCTTGAGCGAGTTGATGACACTCGACTTGCCGACGTTGGGCGCACCGAACACGCCCACCGCGATCGAGGTTTTGAGGTTGAGGCTTCGCGAGTAGTTCTTGATGAGCTGAAGCAGGGCTCCTGCGCCGATGGCCTCGGAGCCGCCGGTGATGACGTCGGCCCCCGCGGCTGAGGTGGGTTTGGAGTAGTTGACGGCGTTGGCGCCCTGGGAGAGGTTGGTGCGCTGCGACTGGGTGGAGGCCTTGAAGGCGAGCGTGGGAAAGTCGTGTCGGAGGTATCGGAGCCATGCTTCGACGTTGGACTTGGGGACGAGGTCGATCTTGTTGAGGATGAGGACGATCTTCTTGCCGGCACGGAGGAGCATTCGTTCGGGTTCGAGGGATCGACAGCCGAGTGGGTCGCGAGCGTCGAGCACCTCGAGCAGCACGTCTGCGTTATCGACGACTTTGCGCAGCTCGCGCATGTACGCCTTGATGGAGCTGTCCCTGCGCCCTGTGAGGGTTGGATCGAGTTGTAGGCCTTGTGATGTCGAGAAAGAATCTTGCCCATCGACGAGGCCATCTGCGCTTTCGGAGGCGGAGTCGTACGAGTTTGACGAAGCAGCCGCACCTGCGATCTCGTCTCTCAACCTAGCCGCTGCAGCTGCACTACCCTCTGCCATGTCGACACTCGCGTCGTCCATATCCATCTCCTGTTTTGCAATACCGAGCCGTCGTTGTGCATCTTGCCGTTGCTGTTGTTGGAGCTGTTGGAGCTGTCGTGCTTTGCCCTTGTTGACGAGTCCTGCGAATTGGTTCTTGTTAAAGACAAAGCCGGCATTGGTGGCCTGCTTTCCTACGCCGTTGGACGAGCCGGAAGCGTTCTTGGCGTGCGCCTGGGTCGCAGAGATCTTTGTCTTCTTGCGCGCCTGACGATCTTCCTTTCTCTGTTGTCGACCCATGCTGTCGAGGGCTTCGAGAAGCGGAGGCAAGGAGGGGGAGCTGACGATTTTGCGGATAGAATGAAGGTGAGAAGCGAAGAAGATCAACACTTTCTTCTCATCAAAATTTGGCTCAGCCCTGAATAGGGATTTGGCACTTTTTTTGAAACCGCGGTGGAGGGAAAAGCTTGATTTGTTGTGCTTAGTAAGCAATGCAAGAAGAAATCGATGCATAAACGACGCTTCTATGACTCGCACAGACAAGTCCGCTCAACCACCATCTCGATAGATACAGCAAGGACCAACCCTTGCTCCGTCGCATACACTTCACAATGGCGACGACCGCCTCCTCTTCCGCGGCCGCATATCTCGCCGGGCCCTTCCCCTCTGGCCGCGCCCTCACCGAAAACGATGTCACACCCAGCGTCCCCCCTACCCCTTCCGAGGAAAACGCTCCCCCCACCCACCTCTACACCGACCTTCCCCCGCATCTCATGCAAGCAGACAACACCCCGGACTACCTCCGTCTCATCCTCAATGCCGACGTCTACGATCTGGTCAAGCAAACTCCACTACAACCGGGTGTCAACCTCTCCTCCAAAACCGGCTGTCAGGTCCTCTTGAAGCGTGAAGACCTCCAGCCCGTCTTCAGCTTCAAGCTGCGTGGAGCGTTCAACATGATGCAGCAGCTCGACCCGGAGCAGAAGTGGAAGGGTGTTATTGCGTGTTCTGCGGGCAACCATGCTCAGGGAGTTGCGATGGCGGGCGCGCATCTGAGCATTCCGTGTACCATCGTGATGCCAAAGGGGACACCAGAGATCAAGACGGCCAACGTCAAGAGGATGGGCGCCAAGGTCGTACTCTTCGGGCAGGACTTTGACGAGGCGAAGGCGGAGTGCACCAGGCTGTCCAAGGCGTACGGCTTGACTATCATCCCACCGTTCGACCATCCGCGCGTCATCGCAGGCCAGGGTACCATCGGGGTAGAGATCTGCCGTCAGACCGACATGTCGACCGTCGACGCCATCTTCTGCTGCGTCGGTGGAGGTGGGCTGCTCGCCGGTGTCGCGGCGTACATCAAGCGCATCGCTCCCCCGCACGTCAAGGTCATTGGAGTCGAGACCTTCGACGCCGACGCTCTGGCGCAGTCGTTGGAAGCCGGGAGAAGGGTGCTCCTCAACGAAGTGGGTCTCTTTGCCGACGGTACTGCGGTGCGAATCGTGGGCGAGGAATGCTTCCGTATCTGTCGGGACACCGTCGATGGTGTGGTGCGCGTCTCGAACGACGAGATCTGCGCTGCGATCAAGGACACCTTCGAAGACACACGCTCCATCCCCGAACCGTCCGGTGCGCTCGCCGTCGCCGGTATGAAACGATACATCGCCACGCACGGCCTTCAAGGCTCGGGCAAGAAATTCGTCGCGCTGGTCTCGGGCGCGAACATGAACTTTGGCCGGCTCCGCTTCGTCGCCGAGCGCGCCGAGCTCGGAGAGAACAAGGAGGCGCTGTTGAGCGTCGAGATCCCCGAAGAGCCGGGTGCGTTCCTCAAGCTGCACAATCACATCAACCCGAGGATGGTGACCGAGTTCAGCTATCGGTATGGCGACAGCAAGAAGGCGCAGATCCTGCTCAGCTTCATGCTCAACGGCAGCAAGGCGCCAGTCGCTGCTACTACACAATCAAGTGGTGCGGTACCGATACCGGAGAACATCACCAAATCAGCATCGGCCGAACTCGGTTCGCAGTCGTTAAGCTCGTCCACCGCTTCGATCACCGACCCCACCGCTCTCGCCAACAGCCTCGCCGCCTCTCACCTCTCGTCATCCTCCGAACTCGACTCGATCCTCGCTGCCCTCACCGCCGACGGCATGACCCCCATCGACCTCTCCGGTGATGAAGTGTCCAAGTCTCACCTCCGCTACCTCGTCGGTGGCAAGACCGCCGTGCCCAACGAGAGGATCTTCAGGTTCGAGTTCCCCGAACGTCCCGGTGCGCTGAGGAAGTTCCTCGTCGGCATGCAGAGCGGCTGGAACGTCTCCCTGTTCCACTACAGGAATCACGGCGCGGATGTGGGCAAGATTCTGCTGGGCATTCAGGCGCCGAAGGAGGACGGCGTCGAGTTTGAAAAGTTCCTCAAGGATCTGGGGTATCAGTATCACGAGGAGACGGACAACCCGGTGCTCAGACGGTACTTGGGTCCTACCAGTGGTTGATTGGCTGCATGTCCGCAATAGAACAACAATTTGAGGAAGATGGACGCTTTCGTAGGCAAGCCTGTGTGTGTGAGAGCAGCATCTCGATTCCTCTCGGCGTGATGTCTGCGGTACAAAGGTTCATGCTCTTTGTGTGTGATGCTGCGGGTTGCGGAGGAGCGGAGCTGGCAGCACTCAAAGACAAGTCGCACCAGAGTCACGGATGAGAGGCTGGATCCCGAGCCCTGTGGAACTCGTTGCTGTTCAGCATGCACAATACCACAAGGCTGAACAACAGGTGCCTCAACCTACTCAGCCTGCTGTAAGTAAGGTCCTGGGCTTCCTCTGCATCCGGATCAGCTTGACTTCCTCCACTTAGATCCCCTTGCCATCCCTACTCAGCCATCCCAGCATCACCGGCAGCAACATCATGAGCCGGCAACTGGTTGTTCAGCTTCCAACCGGTGGTGTTGCATGGCCGTTCCTAGTTGGTCGAGTGATTTGTCTAGCCTCATCCGCAGCAGCAATCACAGCAATTGCAACAATCACAGCAGTCCCAGCAGCACGCCGAGCCGGCTGCATTTGAAGCTGGCATGCTGGCTCAGGATGAAGAAGAGGAGTCCGACTTCAAAGTCATCAAGTTTGTCGAGGGCAAGAGGCCTGTCAAGCGCAAGAGCCTCATCAAGAGCGAGACAGGGGATGAAGGCGCTCCAATGCAAGGCCACTCTCAGCCTGTCAGCAAGCAACCTTTTGAGAGTTCCCAGACTGAGACGCAGCTTCCATTGGCGTATCTGGTTCTGCGTGCTCCTTCCACAGAGGCCCCACAGCAACATGTTACAAGTCTGGATCGCACCAGGGGTCACGTCGATTGGCTATTTGGTCGACACGCGCAACGAGGGTTTGTTGGCTGCAGCAATGACCACCGTGCCAGGTTTGGCCCGGTGAGGCTCTGCCGGGCTGCCTCACCTTCCCTTGTTGATTGTATTCTTTTTCACTCTAGTAGTAGATCAATTCCCAGACCTTGACCCTCAATACCAACTTGACACTGTGCTTGCCAGCAACGGGCCGACCACCACCATGCCCGGCAGACCCGCCCTTGGCCTTGCGTTGCACCCATTGCAGCACCCAAGGTTCTCAGACCCCATTGCCGCAGCCGACCAACCCTCGTCGCGCGTGTTGACTGGATCGCCGATCCACATCATCAATGGGACCCCTGTTACAATCGGGCGCCCCACCCCCTGCGACGCAAGGGCGATGGGGGGGACAATCGGGCCGCGTTGCCCCGGGCCTTCCCCGGGGGACTGCAGCAAATACCACGCTACCCCGTGCTCCAACCTTTCGTTCCCTTGTCGATTGTATTTTACTCTGCACTCACTTGCAGGTGGAATCCCAGACCTTTCCAACTACAGTCACACTCCCGCCAATTGGCAACGCGCGTGGACCCCTCCACGCGCACCACGTACTCCCCGTAGCTCCAAGCCTCGTCGTCCAGCCGACCCGCCCCACCCCACAAGGTTCTCAGACCCTTGGCGCCTAACACCGGCGTGCCCAGCACTCCAACGTCTTCCAGACCTGCTCGCGCAGCCTCCAGCCTGGCCTTCCCGCCTCTGAGCCCCACCTCTGATGCTGCGCTGCGCCGCACTTTTGACTCCAGCCCCGTCAGGATTGTCTACCGCCCAGCTGCTATGCCCGCTGCCCCTGGCCGCTGTTATGCCCCTGGGGTCTGAGTACCTCGGGGACTGGGCGCTGGCGGGTCCGGAGGCCAAGGGCGGGGGCTACCGATACGGTGTGGATCGGTACGTCGTTGGCGAGCACGAGGACTGGGCAAGTGCGGAAAAGGGTCTGGGATTCGATCTCCTACTAAGAGTGGAATAGAATACAATCGACGACGGGAGGATAGGCGAACCCGGTAGTCGACCACCGTGATTGGGCGTTTGCGGTGGCCACTACCGCAGCACGCCCGTCCGTCGTCTCACTTGGATCGGGGCGCGAGGGATCGTGGAGGCCCAATAGCGATCCCCTGCGCGCGGTTCATAACACATCCGTGTATGGAGCAATGCTATACCATTGCTATGCGCTTTGCTATAGCGCTACATGAGAAACCTTTGTGCCTTTGCCATTCTCGCCATCAATAAGGCGATGATATATAAGGTAACTCATCCTGTACTTAGACAATACCTTCACTCAATCGATTCTATTCACACTTCCACGTATCTATACTTTACCCCTGCAGACAACGCATACCCATGGTCTGTTGACTATTCCCAGCATCGGCAAGCAAGTGCCGATAGCAATACTTCCTTCTCGATCCCTACTGTGTCATACCGCCGTGCCCTTTGCCTACGAGTCGTACACTAGCTGAAATATCCTCAGCCTAGTTCCTACCAGCCAGCTCAGCATCGGTTGCACCACATTGCATTAGCTACGCAGTGTAAGTGCATACTCGGCTTAGAAATCATTTATCTTGAGGATAATTGGGATATTGCTTGCACCCGGTGAAACCAGAGTTACACCGCTTGCAATCTCAGTTTCCAACAGCTCTTTGCTTTCGACTGCAAGGTGCGGAAAGCCTTTGAAAGCCGCATTGGCCTTGGCGCTGACTAACATAACTTATGTAGTTCCGACACGTCTGTATCAGTGACGCAGGCCAACATTTTGCACACCTGGCAGCACATGGTTATATTTTTTCAGATTGTATCTGGATGATAGTGTATGGTGAGCGCTCAACACCATCAGTAGATGCTCCCTGCTTTGCATTGTACGCATTGATACTGTGGTCAACTGTACAATGGTATGCCTTTTAGGCAGATATGCTGCCTCAGCTCTGTTTGGTGCCTGCGCCCAAAAAGTCTGACTCACAAAGGCACTTCAGCAGTGTTCATGCCACTTTTGCCATTTCAATGCCAGGCTGTTAGAGCCGTAGGGTCTGGGCACCGCCGTGGCGGCTACGGCCGATCAGGGAACCGGGTACAGAGAGGTCGTGGGCTCAACAGTGGGCCGCAGATGGTTGCGGGTAGGTAAGGAGGTCACAAATACTGAGTTGCTATACAGCTAAACTAAGTAATACATGCAACGGGGGTTCCAGGAAGCCTCGTCGAGGAGTTGGGGGGAGAAGAAACTTTGCTCGCGGCTGTTCTCCGGCAACCGGGGAAACCGCTTGCGTCATCGGGGAGGTCTGGATCGGGCTCAGCGCGGCATGGTCCTAACACAGGCACAGCAGTGATGAGCTGTGTAGACCATCACCTTGAGATTGGCAATGCCATAAGACTGAGCATGTAAGAGTCCACCATCAAGTTGACGCTGTGGGTGTTTCATAGGGGTGTATAGCTCCTAAAAAGTCAGGCACAGTCACCAGTATCTTTTTCATAGGGCGCTTTGAGCTCACTTTATGGGCAACAGACCATGCCAAGGTGATCATGTCTTGCATGCACGGTAGCAGCCTTTGCAGTATGTACACAATCAGCAAAGCAGACCATGTCCATTGTGCTTGGTGTTGAAACAGCCAAAAGTGCATGACACTGCCAAAGTGCATGTCTCACTTTGTCACTTTTCCAGCCATCAGAGCTCAGGCACTGCGCTTGACTCAGACAGTTAGCAATCGAGATTGAATGCGCTGATCACCAACATCATCCCCTAGAGAGACTGCCATGCCTTTAGAGGGCTTGTTGCCATCAAGGATCACCTCAAACAGAGTCCATTTTCACAGAAAATATAGCCATGTGCTGCCGGGTGTGCAAAATGTTGGCCTGCATCGCTAGTACAGACGCGTCGGAACTACATAGATAAGTTACGTTACTCTGCCCTGGTCGGCATCCTCAACGACGATGCGGTCGGTCGTGAGATCCTCGCCCTGCTGCAGGGAGAGTGAGTCTCGCTCTCTAGTGCGGCGTGCGGGACGTCTTTGGTGGCCACATTGGCCTTGGCGCTGACGCCGACGCCCTGATCGGCCTCCTCGACGACCATTGTTCGGTCATAAGATCCTCGCCATTCTGCACCGATCGTGAGTCCCGCGTCCGTTCTCAATGTCCCGAATGTAAAGTCCTTCAATTCAAGTTTTCGTACCATACTACCGCACAACGATGTTCGAGTCCGAGCAAGGTGTTCCCGTCGTGCTGTGATTCTAGGTGAGACTCTGATAGCTGACCATGGCCTTAAACTTGTCGCTCCTCTTCATCAGTTCCGCGTACCCGCCCTGGACCTCCAATTCTCCGCCCTCGAACAAGAAGATCAGATCCGCATCCTTGATCGTCCTCATCCTATGCGCAATCGCCAGGATCGTACACTCGCCCTTCGCCCTGATATCCGACAGCGTCTTCTGGAACGCCTGTTCCGACTGGCTATCGAGTGCGCTCGTGCTCTCATCCAACAGCAGCAGTCGCGGCTTGCGAATCAGCGCACGGGCGATGCTGAGGCGCTGCTTCTGCCCACCGCTCAGCTGCGATGAGCTGATGAGCGTATCGTAGCCCTTCTTGAACTTGATGATCGTCTCGTGGATCCCGGCCTCCTTGCATGCATCGATGACCACCGAGTCCGGGATCGCCGTCTGCCAAGCGGTGTCCTCCTTGTACGGTGCCAGAAGTGCCTCCTCCTCATCTTGGGCCTCCTGTTCCAGCGCCGAGAGGTTGCGGTGGCGGTTGCGTCGACGCGGAGAGGACGACGGGGGGTGAAGATCGGGTCGCAGACCGAGGAGGACGTTGAAGCGCACCGTGCCGTAGAAGATGACGGGCTCCTGGGGCACTATGGCGATATCTCGACGGAGGACCTGGTCGGGAGTACGGTCGGTGCGCAGACCGTCGACGGTGACGCTACCCGAGGAGGGCGTGTAGAAGTTCTCGATGAGCGACATGGCGGTGGTCTTGCCCGAACCGGACTGACCGACGAACGCCGCAAAGCATCCACCGGGGATCTTCAGCGAGACGTCCTTCAACGCCGGATCGTCTCGCGTCGGATAGGTGAATGAGACTCGGTCAAACTCCACGGTGGATGGCCGCTTCTTCTCCACGGCGTCGGCAGACACATTGCTGTCTCGTCCTGTCTCGACGTCGTCCTCTGCAGCTACGCTCTTCTCGCTGCGCTTGAAGATCGATCCCTTACCGCGTCTGGAAGCCTTGGCCTCCTTCCTCTCCCGCTCGATCCGCTTCTTCCTTTCGACATACGCCGGCCTCTGATCCATCAACCGGAAAAAGTTAGCCGCCGAGACGTGCGCCTTGCTGAAATCGGGTGCAAACGCCAACAGCTGTCCACTGGCCTGTGCCGAAAACAGCAGTGCCGGCAACACGATGAAGAATGCCGTCTGCGAGTACCTCCCCTCGGCAATATTCTGGCTACCCCACCAGTAGGCGAACGCATAGATGAAGTAACTGATGCTCAGCGCCAGAGCCAAGAAGACGTTTCCAAAGAGGAAGTGTCGCATGCTCTCGCGATACGGCTTTTCGAGCGACCGTTCGAACTTTCGCATCACGTCCTCCTCCCTCCCCAGCGAAGCGACCGTCTTGATGCACTGGACAGCTTCGATGGCGAGCGAGTTCGACTTGACGTACGCCGTCTCGTGGCGTTTCTGGAAATCGGCGAGCACCTTCAAACGCATATACCCCGCAGCGAGGATGATGGGCACCAGCGCCAGAATCACAATCGCAATCCGCCAAGCGACAGCTAGCGAGACCGAGATGCCCGCGATGAGGTTGACAAAGATGCAAAAGATCGTACCGATCACTGTGCCGGTGACACCGCCGAGGTTGTTAGCGTCATTGGAGAGCGAGGCGATCATCGAAGCGGGATTCTGGTCCTGCGCCTCGTACCACGTAAGTCGCTGGTCCATCATGGTGTTGAACGAGACGCGACGGAGGCGGAACAGCAGTCGTTCGGCGACGAGACCCCAGACGAGACCGTTGATCGAGTAAGCGAAGAACTGGATCAGGGCGAGGATGAAAAAATAGAGACCGAACTCGCGACCGGCGGAACGGACGCCGTCAGCCCCGCGACACTGCGGATTGAGCGCCTCGATGACGTGGCCGAAGAGCACGGCTTCTCCGGAGTAGGAGCCACCCATGATGGCGCTGGTGAAGAGGCCGAGCAGGATGTACGGCCATTCGCGACGAAGCATCCAGAGCACGCGCTTGAGGATCACGCGCGGTGGGTAGCGACGAGCGGCTTCTTCGAGCTGCGCTTCGGTGGCTTCCTTTTCGTCGGGCTCGTCGTTGTCGGTGGGGACCTTGCGAGATTTGTCGTGAGACGGATCTTCGCTGCTGTTGCGGTTCAGAGTGGACTGGTTTGAGTCGCGAGAGGGCGAAGCGTTGTCGTCGTTGTTGGGCGTAGCAGCGTCATCTGCCTCGTCGCCTTCCGCCACATCGTCCATACGACGGCGACCTCTCTGCTGCTTGGCGTCATTCCTGTCTTGACGCTGCTGCTCGGATTCGTCCTCGGACTCCGAGAACTCCCCGTTGTCGTCATCGCTGCTTGTAGCAACCTCGTCCTCACCTGAAGGCGAAGCGCCGGTATCCTGCGCAGCAGCCAGCTTGTAGTAGTACCCGCGCTGAGCGAGCAACTCCTTGTGCGTGCCCTTCTCCAACACCCTACCAGCACCCATGACGACGATCTGATCGTAGTTCCTAATCGTCGCCAGCCTATGCGCGATAGCGATGGTGGTCACGCCCTCGGAGATGCTATCCAACGCTTTCGAAACCGCGTGCTCCGAGTGCGAGTCCAAAGCCGCAGTAGCCTCGTCCAAGATCAGCAACTTGGGCTGCTTCACGATCGCCCTGGCAATCGAGATCCTTTGCTTCTGACCACCGCTGAGCTTGCCACCGGACTCGCCGACCTGACTGTCGTATCCCTGAGGCAGCTTCTCGATGAACGAATGGGCGCCAGCGAGCTTGGCTGCGCGCATGCACAGCTCCTTGATCTCTTCGAGCTGCTCGAGCTGTTCCGGCGTGGTGAGCACCTGCTCCAACTCGGTGCCCTCCTTCTCTTGGCCGACCTGCGAGTAAGCGATGACGGTCGAGTGAAGGTGCGAGTGCGCAGGAGAGCCAACAAGGCCGTGTGCGATGGATTGCATGATCGAACAGTCGAACAGCACGGGCTCCTGGCCAACGACGCCGATCTGCGAACGTAGCCAACGCACGTTGTAGTCGCGCAGATCGGTGCCGTTCAGCGTGACCTTGCCCGAAGTAGGGTCGTAGAAACGTTGCAAGAGGGCTGCCACCGTCGACTTGCCCGATCCTGACAGACCGACGAGGGCAACACGGTGCCCAGCAGGGACAGAAATGCTGAGTCCGTCGAGCGCCTTCTCGTCCGGTCGGGAGGGATAGGTGAATGCGACGTCGGACACCTCGATGCCGATCTCCTTGACATCGCCTGGCTGGGGGACGATGCCTTTGGTCGTGTCTGTGCCGTCAATAGGAGAGTGCTGATCGATCGTCTCTCGTAAGGCCTGACCAGCACCGCTGGCGGCCGAGAAAGTCTGCAGATAAGGCGCGATCTGACCTACGATGAACGACGCATCCAGCAGCAAGAAGATGACGGTATACACCGAGCCGACCGTGCTAGGGTTGCCGGAAGAGGCGATCAAGTTGGAGCCCGAGAAGAACGCCAGCGCGTTGGCCGAGTATCCGACAAAGAACAAGCTGCCCAGCACACACGCTGCCGCGAGCGCCTTCAGGGTGCCTTGCTTCCTTGCCAGCTCGAGATGACTCTGATAGATGTTCGAGAGTCTCGGCTGCGACCCAAACGCCTGCACCACAGGCAAGTTGTTCAGCGCTTCCGCCGCCAGACTCGACGCATGCGACAGATGCGTTGATGTGTTCTTCTGCGCCTTGGCGACGAACCTTGAACCGAGGAGACTGACGATCGCAAATGCAGGCAACAACGACACCAGCTGGCCTGCAAGCTTGGGAAGCTTGATGAAAGCCACAATGTAGCTCGTGACAAAGTACGAGAGACTCGAGATGAGGATACCCATCTTCTCACTGGTACCGTTCTGGATGGTAAGCAGATCCGCCGACAGACGCGTGCCGACCTCACCGGGCTGGAGCTTGTCGAAGAACGCCATGTCCTGACGTAGCACTGACTGGAGGTAGCGTTGACGCATCTTGCGGACGAGCCGTTCACCAAGATTGGACCAGCAGGTGGTGTAGGTCCAAATGAGGAAGAAGTTGACGGCGGCGATGATGGCAATCTTTTCGACCTTGTCGTCGACCGAGGCGATGAAAGCTCCTCGATCGGTCGGGCCACTGCTACCGCTGCATCCAGACGAGTTGAATCCGTCGATGAGCTGACCAAAGAGAATACCGATGAGAGGCAGGGGAACACCGGAGCCAATAGCAGCGATGATGCCGATGACCAGCAGTGTGATGTCGGTACGGTCGGCAAACTTGTAGAGGGCAAAGTAGTTGGACGAGAGACGGATCCTGGCGATGGCCGACCTTGCGCGCTTTTTGAGGGGAGGTTTCGGTTTCGATTCTTTCTGCTTGCTTGAATCCTCGTCGTCGTCATCATTGTCACGACCATCCATGTTCTCGTCATCATCGGCGTTCTCTTCAGCAATGGAGCCATGGTCGAGAGAGTGACGTTCACTGCCGGTATGTGCTGAGCCATGCGTGCGTTGTCTCTGCAGGATCGTGCTTGGAAGATCTGCAGCGTCGATGGACTGACTTGTTGAGATCCTCGCGATGCCGGGTCCCGGCACTGGTTGCGGCAGAGCTGCAACACCAACCCGCCCTCCAGATAGTCTTGCTCGTCTTGCGCCTTCCGGTCCTGCCGTCAGCGTCAGCGAGCGTCTCGCTCGTGGCGAGTCCCATGGCTGGACCGTGTTCACAAAGTCGCCCGCTGCGAGGCGAATGTCGGCCGATGCCCGTCCCTCATTTGTCGCCTGATTGCCGCCAGGAGCCAAGACACCGGGGTGGGGAAAGCTGGTGCCCGGGATGGTATCGGCAAAGGCGTTGTAGGTGCCTCTCTGAGCCCAGCCAACCGGCTCGTTGCCTCGGCTGCTGGCACGCGGTCGACCTTGAGAGGAGGCCGGTCTGGGATCATGGTAATTCCAAGGCTGTGGGCTACGCATTTTGAGCATGAGGTTGGCTAGTGGAGGTGGACCAGGGTGTGCGTGACGAGGACGAGAGGTGTATCGGCCGTTGTGGAAGCTGCCGTAAGAGACGACGCCGTCTGCCGAGTTGGAACGCTTTCTTGTTGCGACGGTCTTTTTGGCATCGGCAGAGTCCACCAAGGGAGAGGCCTTGGGCCGAGAGGGCTGCTGGTTCTGTTCGTCGAGCATCGTGGAGGCAGAAGACGATGAGGAGCGTTCAGCGGAGGGGGATGAGGTCGCGGGCGGGGCCGCCGCTGCCTCGGACTGGGTGCTGCCTGCGACCATGTCGATTGCTGGTGTCAGGAGTGGCGGAGATGGTGAGCTCCTTTCCTGTTCAACAAGGGCTTCCCATTCGAGGCGATGGAAGTAGTCGTGATGATCGTCAAAAGAGTAGCGGGCGGTGGGCGTGCGTGTGTTTTGATCTAGCTGCGACAGGAAGCTGGCTGAAAGGGATTCCGGATTGTCGCCAATATATTGGTCTGGACGGTCGAAGTCTTCTTCGTCCGAATCGTCAGCGTTGTTTGCTGCGCTAGTGGTGCGCGAAGACTGAGTTGGGAAAGCGACTGTCGAAGCTCCTGACGGCCGGCGTTGAGAAGCTTCTTGGGTATGTGAGGGAGTGGTAGAGGGATACTCGGAGCGACGGTGATGGGAGTCATCCGTCAGCGGTGTCAACTGTGACAGGCGATTGGAAGAACTTGGCGCGGCAGATGGAATCCCGGCTTCGGCTACGGCGACGTCGTCACTGTGTGCTGAGAGTGCAGCGGAGTTGGAAGGTCCAGAAGATGGAGGCTGCGAAACGTGCGCTGTCGGGCCGGGGAATGCTGAGTGGTCAACGGCGGCGCAAGGGGAGGAAACGTCGTCTTCGTTCATGCAGGGTCTCGATCTTGCCTGGGCGGAAGGATTCACAACGTCTGACGTTGCGCCTGCATAGTCTCGAGAGACGACGACTGCAGCCGATGGAGAGGAAGTCCCGCCGTCAGTAGAGTGCGAGCGAGACACACCAGCATTGTGGTTAGCGCGATCATTGTGTGCTGTAGATGCGGTCTCGCTAGCGTCTTCCTGACCGCGAGGTTGGCCGATTGCTCGGCCCGAAGAGTGAGGCGGCAATGGTGAGCTCGAAGTCTCGCCGGCGGCCGCGGCATCAGAGCTGCTGGTGGAGGACGAGTCCAACGTCATCGCTGCTGCGCGTGTTTGCTAATGGCTGTTTTTGAAAAATTCCCCGAGGTCGTTTAGCATGAAAAAAGCTTCAGATGTCTTGACGATCGTCGAGTCGCAAGGCGGTGGTTGGTGTCGTAGGCAGATCCTGACGAGTGGGTTGCTGTCCTCAAGACGCTCAGACTGACCTTCGGCTATGCAACTGTCAATCCGCTGTGGACGACGGTAAAGTAGAGCTCGATCGGGTTGAAGTGGATCCCGATGGTACGTCGAGAAGACGCCTGTGCGGTTACCCGGGGTAAGGCTGACCCGAGAGTTCGAAAGCCAGGTCTCGACGGCTTGATGAAGAGGGTTGTGCCGTTGTGACAGCTGCTGTACTGGGAATAAGAAGACGGAGAACAGTCGAAAGCTTCAGCGTCAGTATCACAGGTCTTTGATGGGCCGCTCCGACGAAAGCACGCTAGTGGCCGCTAGCACAGAATGTCCATGCTATACGCGCTGAGAGGTATCTCCATTTCTGGCCCGAGCTATGTGCTGACAGGACTTGTCTCGACATTCCATCAGGCTGCGGCGAATGACAGACCCGCTGCCGAGACCTGAGCGTGATAGAAAAGGCTACAGCGACCGCTGCCGTGACGCCGCAGAAGGAGCCGAGCCTGACGAAACGGTCACGCATAACTTCTGAGAGCAACTGCGAGATCACCGCGAGAAGCTCGCTGAGCAGCCCGTTTGCGTAGCAGTCGCTCGTGTTGAGTGCTGGTGGTATATTGGAAGCTGGTCGTTTCGAGGATTGACAACACTTACGGACAGAGGGATCGTCGACGACGTTTTGGTGGACAGAACGGCCGTAATGGCTGACTTGAAGGTTGCCTCTGAAACGCTGTATCCTTTGCCAACTGAATGTCTAGAGTGTCAACAGGATCGAGGTTGCTTGCAAATCGGCAATTGCGAGCGATGGTGTAGCTTGCTGGTCGTCTAGATGAAGATATCTTGGTCAAAAGGCGGGTCTGTGAGCATCATCAAGCTCTCTCCGAAGGCATTGTGGTAGGGAGTGGGAGAAGGACGTCAAGAAGGTCGATGGTATATATCAACGAAGGAGGGCGACAAGGAAGCGAAGACCATCAAGGAAAGAGGTCCGACCACAGCTTCGGACCAGCCGAAACGAGGGTCCTCCTCCAGCGGACTCACTCCGAAAGTCTGTCTCATTGCTACAGTCACCTTTCCCACGAGCAGACCGGCAGCCTCCGACGGGCGTTGATGAGAGAGAGAGATGATTGGACGCTAATTCCTTCTTAGCTTCTCGAGAAGAAAGCTCGCTTGGCTCGTAAGTTAAGCGAAGGGCGAAAAAATTGTTATCAGATCACATTCAAGCTGCGTGCCAAGCTCAAGGCCGAAGCTTAAACACATGCTGCTGCTTCCAGCCACCGAAGCTACACTGGGCAACACTACGCCATGCCGACGACCCTGTGCTTGCTGCATTAGCGTGGGCAGCGACCAATCGCAGTTGATTCAGGCCGCGAATGCGTTTGGACGGGTCACAATTAACGCTGGATGACGGCACCTGCCGCCCTCATGCTCTTTTGTTCCCTGTCGGCAAAATGAGCCGGCGAACGCAATTTTCGTTCCGATGACACCTCAGCAGGCGCCATGAGGAAAGAGGGGCATTGTTTGAAGAAGCTCAAAAGTCGGGTCAGCTGCAGCCGCATCCAATCACCATACGAGCCGTAGTGATGTGTTGAAAGACGTCGAAACTTCGCGTGACGTCGGATGCATGAGGCAGCACAAAAGCTCGCTCGCTTCCATTTTCAGCTTTTCTTGGCAGTCGAGAGGCAAAATCTGATAGACTCTTCTGATTCGTCTTATCAGATCATCTCGCTCTCGCGGAGACTGAAAATATTTTCCCCTTCTCCTCCTCGCCCGTTCATTCGCTTCTCGTCCGAAATCACGGCATAGTCATTGTCCGCTTCGACCGCAGTCATGCAACTTGTCAGATTACCTTCGGCCCGGCCGGCGTTCAGAAGCGTGCAAACCATGCTACCGGTGCGATTCAAGGCGCAACCTCCTCGCGGTGCCAAGCAAAGTACTCTTTCGACTTGGTCAATCGCTTGACCAGCTGCTCCACCTGCTTGCGTCGCTCCTCCTGCGTGTCCTTGAGCATCTGCTTGGTCTTGCGGATGCTGTACATGCTCGGAGCTGCGTCGGAAGCGTCATCACCGTCCTTAGCCATTCGAGCTAGTTTCTCGCGGTCCTGCAGTTGCACGTTCTCCTCGTACTCGACGCGGTCCAGTCGGAAAGTGATGTAGTCGATCAGCGTCTTGATCGTCGCGGCATCGTTGGTGCCCATGCAGATACGTGTATCTGCACTTGCCTCAACGTGGCCGTTCGTGTCGGTCTTGGATGTGGGCAGCCCAAGTTTGACATCCTTCGCCTCGCCCTCCTGCTCCGCTTTGCCGTTGTCAGTCGAAGCACCGAGTGAAGTGAGGCCGCTGTCGTCCGCCTCGTCCTTCGTCTGTGCCTCGCTCTTCTCCGCCTTGGCCTCGTCGCCAGCCTCGGCCATGCTGACATCGCCGTCTTTCGCTTCCTCCTGAGCTTTCTTGGGATCGACCGGAAATGCTGGGCCCAACACCACCAAGCACCAAGCGTATCTCCCCTCTGTGAACTTTGGCATCCGCTCCTGATACTCGCGCAGGTGCCAGTACTCGCGGCCATCAACGTCGTGGCCGAGCGGACCCGTACGCAATGCGTGCACGTCGATCGCCAGCTCGCTCGTCACCCGAGCGTCTTGTCGGCGCCACGCATGGTCCTGCTCGAGAGCGGCCTTCTCCGCCTTCCACTTCTGATAATCGGGCGACACGATGCTCGGCGCTCGCTTGTTGAGCTCCGCCAGCTCTTCGACGATCTCCTTCTCCATCTCGGCGTTGGCGGCCTTGTGCGTGCGGTCCAGGGCGACCATGTTGTCCGCGGCCAACTTGAGCTCCTCGGCGACGCTGTCGGCCATGACGGCTGCGTCGATGAGCGCACTGAGGATCGATACTTTGGTCTCGAGGTCGGCACTTTCCAGCTCCTGCGGCTCTGCCTCGATCAGCGAGTCGTCCTTCTCGTCATGGGCGCCGTTCGCTTTGTTGGTGGCGGCGTCTTGATCTTCCTTGGCATCCTCATCGTCGCTGTCAGACTCAGCCTCGTCTGAGCTTTCAGCAACAAGCTTACGCCTCTTGTTGTGAGACCGACCGTTCGCTGTAGCCTTCTGGTGGTTGTCACCGTCCTCGTCATCGGAAGCATTGCTAGCAGTACCGCCGATGACGCTGCCATCCGAAGCTCGGCGTTTCTTTGATACGGCCTGCTCTTCTCGCTGTTTCGCTGCTGCTGCTTCCTCTTCCTTCTGCTGCTCCTGTTGCAGCTTGATAGCTTGCTGTCGTCCGGTCAGTCGGACCTCTGGCGTCGCTTGCTTCTGTGCTGGTTTACGGTTGCGTGCGGAACGTCGCCCACGGGAGCTGTCGTCCGGATCAGCCATGTTGTCATCGTCGCTCGCATCATCGTAAACGTACATCGACTTCTTTGTCGTCGCGCGTCTACGCTTGGACGGCAGGGCATCTTCGTCATCGTCATCAGCGCCGCCTACGGTCTCGCCGAACTCGTCTTCCTCCCACTGATCCAACAGCGAAAGTTGACGGGCAATCTCGAACTGGTTGCCCTCCTTGGCTCTGCGCGCACGGGTGACACGAGCCGCTGGCGGAGGTGATGGCGAGCGTTGTGCCGCTGCTGCTTCTACCTCGACGGGGATGTCATGCTCGACGAAGGCCAGTGGCGTCCGAGCGAGACCAAGGATAGAAAGCAACTCAGTGGCGGCTGCCCAAGGCTCGCCTCGCTGCAGGTTCTTGCCGTGATTGCGAAACGCGGTGATGGCTTTGACGAATGGTTTGGTAGGTTGGCCTTTCTCGATGTTGTTCATTCCGGCGATGGTCTTGAGCAGGCAAGCCAGCATGTCTTGAACCATGGTGTGTGTCCAATGCTCGAAACGATCGAGTTGCGAGAGGACGCCTCTGTTGAGTCCAAACTTGTCGAAGCGGACCATGCTTTCGTAGATCCACATGCGAGCACGCATGTTGTCCTCGGGGAGCTTGGTAGCAATGACTTCGAGGGTTGGAGGAGCCGTTTCTGCAGGCGGCTTGAGCGCTTTGAAGATGGGAGCTCGGACTGTGTTGGCGGAGAGAATGCTTGCGAGCGTCTTCTTTGGTGCTGGTCTGCTGCCTGGAGGTGGGGGTGTGCTGACGCCATCGTCGTCTTCGGCATCGACGTCGATAGGGTCTGACGTCGACTTGGCCTTGCCCTTGCCGTTGGCCTTTCCTGCAGCCACCGCTTGGGCAATGCTCTTGCCTTTAGCTTTGCCTGTGCTTGCTGCTTTCTTGCTTGTTTCTGCCGATGCCGTCTTCTGCTTGCTGTCACCATTTGCTTGAGCTTTCGACTTGCCTGATTTGTCCTTGTCGGCATCCGTCGTGCTGTCGGTCTGCTTACTGGTGGACCATCTACCGAGAGGCTCGAGACCCTTCGCTTTGCGACAGGTGGAGCAGGCGCACTTGCCACGGCAGCGAGGACACTTCCAAGCATACTTTGTCTCGGAAGGCGGGCAATGCTCTTCGGGGTTGATCATCATGCGGTTCGACTTGACGATGGTTTCCGGGTCCTGGTCATAGAAGCGCTTGAGGGACGAGAAGCAGTAGCGGCCCTGACATCGCTTTCCTGGCGCTCGCATGAAGGTGCACTCCAGAAGAGGGCCCTTGCAGTTCTGATGGTGTTGATGGCATTTCTTCTGCACGTTGACTTCGCAGTTGACGTGGGTGCGAGCTCGGACGATATCGCTGACGGGCGCCGAGCGCGGATGGGGAGCTTTCGGTGTGCTGCTCTCAGCTTTGGCTTTGCCTTTGGCTGGTGTGGTCTCGACCTTGTCGCCAGAATTGGATGCTGGCGCCGGTTCCGACTTCCTAGCCTTTGCTTTCGTAGTGCCATTCGCTGTGGCCTTTGATTTGGATCCTGCGATGGTGGAAGAGGAAGCCGACTTCTTGAGCCCAGTGGCGCTTGTACCCGATTTGCTCTTGGTCTTTGACGAGGAGGAGGAGGAGGAGGAGGAGGAGAAGTGAATGGGTTCTGGGGCGTCCGACAGCTCGGAAAGGGAGTCGTTGTCGTCGACTGTGAGGTCGACGACGGCCGATGATTCTGATGGATCCGTCATTGCTCCGAAAGGGGGAAACACAAAGTGACCTGCGATAGGATCGAGTCTGTGTGACGAGTGATGGTACAGAAGATGTGGTGGTCGTGGGAAAGAAAGATTGACACGGCTGAGCGCGCACGAGATAGACACTTCTAAATTAGCATACAGATTCATTGTGTCTGAGAGAACTGTATCTCGGCTCGGACGAAAGAACAATTGTAAGTCTAGCTGAGCTTTGTGCTTGAAAGAAAGGTCGACTCAGCTTCATCACGTAGATCGCGTCGTCCCTTGCTCAGTCAGACAGCTCAAGATGCGTTGTCGAGTTGGCGGGAACATGCCGAAAGACGGTAGCAAGCAAAGCAAGCTCTGTTCGGGCGTCCCGTCCGGTTGCGTCAGCATCTCTTGTTGCTGTGCTTGGTTGTGGCGGCGCTTCCGTCTTAGCAGCTCGCTCTGTTCAGGGTCCATTTTGAATTTGCAGATCTACACGAGTCGGACACGCCGAAGACTACTTAGCGGGGGGGGGCTCGACCGGACCTACAGTTCTCGCAGCAGAGAGCACTAAGAGACACTTACAAGCTAGCCATGTTTGAACGCCAAAGAGCCGGCAGCGCTAGACCAGGCTGTTTGAACCGCTCGATCCATCCTTGACCGATCGACCGACCGAGGTGAAGCTGATTGGAGCAACGGCCACTCTACGCGGTCGGACGCTTTCTTCCAAAAACGCGTCGCGCGACAGCCAAAGAGTCCAACACCCAGCGAAAACGTCTCGAAAGTGGAGCTATGTCAAATGATCTGACAGCCGGGAAAAAATTTCAAGGCACCAGATCCGTGTGAGGCTGAGGCTGAGTCGGGAGCGTGTGAAGTGTTGGTTTTGCTTGCCTCGAAGACCCTTTCAAAGTCACACATGCACACTGTGACTGTAGCAGAGCGCTGACTGAGACACGAGCATCACTCGTATCGGCTTGCTTCCGCCTTCTGACACTGCCGCACTATCTCACACTGCTCAACGATGCCTCGCAAGAGGAAAGGGCCCAAAAGGGAGCCTTCCGAGGGTGATCAACCGCCACCAACATTACCACCACCACTACTACCACCCGCAACGACAACAATGACGTCGAATCATCTTCGAGCTGACTCCGCAATCGCGCGTCCTTCGACATTCGCCTCGTCCATGATGGAAGTTGCCAACGACTCGAGCAGCAACGTCAACAAGCGCGCACGCCATCTCACCGACGCAGAAGAGGATCGCTTGGGCAAGCTCGTCGGGCTGGAACGATGGATCGAGAGTGTCGGCCACGGTAGAGGCGCTGCCGTTTGCATCTGCGGTCAAGTCAGTCAAGCGGTGACTCCTGCTGCTGCTGGCATGGGCGCAAACGATACCTTCACGCTTGACCTCAGCTGCCTCAACCCCAGTAGTCCCGCCCATCGTTCGACTCTTTCGCTCACCTTCACGGGTCAGCTCGCCCGCAACGTATCGGAGCCGCTCTTGCTGTTGCATCGACTTGGTCCGCCCGCTGTCGTCTACATCTCCGGCTTCGCTGCCGATGTTGTCAGCCGCACTCACGCCATCTTCCAGCACGAAAAGGTGGTGATCAAGATGTCTCCGCAACCTTCTTCCGCCGATCCATCGGCTCCTACTTCCGCATTGTGGGTTGAACAGCTGGCTTCTCCTCCTGCCTTCACCTCGGCAGCACACCCAGCACGCACCCTGTCAGCGCCTTCGCTTGCGAACGCTGCAGCGGCCGCTACTGATGGTCAACGGCCTCCTCCCGGTCGATCGCTGAGCACGTCGGTCGTTGCTGCGCTGCCATCGCCTCCTAGTCAGCTCACGGATTGGTTCTCTACCCCTGTTCCCTCGGGCAACGCGCCCGCTCAAGCCGTCGCTGTCGCTGCCGCTGCCAGCGCATCAGCACTCGCTTGTCATCCACCACCTCTGCCGCAGCCGCCGGTGGATTCTACGAGAGCTCCCATCACGGCTGGCGGCCCCGCTACCATAAAGAGCGAAGCTCAAGCCGGATCGTCCTCGTCCTCCTCGCCCGCACCACGCCCGGCCAGACCGATGTCCAGACAGGCCTCTGCGGCACCGCCGGCTCCACCACGTCGCAATGCACCCAACGTCAAGCCTCGTCGAATGGGCAACTGCCTCTACACACCCATGTCCATGGTCCGCGATGGAGAGCGTGCCAGCGTCATCGGTGTCGTCGTAGCTGCTGGTGACCCTCGCCGTTCTTCCGGCGGCACGCGCGATCTCAGCATCAAGATCACCATCGCAGACGCCTCATGCCTTTCGGGCACCGGCTACGCCAAGGAGCTAGCAAGATCCATGACCGTCATGCTCTTCGCACAGCAGACCGAGCGTATACCGCAGAACGTCAAGCCAGGCCATATCGTCGCTGTGCGAAGCGTCCACATCCAGATGTTCTCGGGCAAGCCGCAGGCAGTCGGGAAATCGGCGGCTAACTGGAGCTGGGCCACCTACGATCCGGTCTCCGGCGACGTTGGCGCCTCGTCCAACTTCCCGCTCGCATCCCACACGCCTCCTGAGTGCAGCGCTGAGGAGATGGAGCACTTTCGCGACATGGCCAATTGGTTCTCGGAGCTGCAAGGTGTCGATGCCAATATCATGACCAGATCATCACGTCCTACGCTCAAGCTCCAGGACATTGGCGAGAACACCTTCTTTGACACTGTCGTCGAGGTCTTGAAAGTCTATACCCACACCCTCGCACCTGACCTGTACGTGACCGACTACACCAAACACTCGCTCTTCTTCCGCGGTAACGACAAGTATCTCAGCCACGAGAGCCAGGTCCCCTACCCTGATGACACGGACGGATGGGGCCACGTCTTTCAAATCAGTCTATGGGACAGCCATGCCACCATCGCAGAAGGTCTGCAGACCGGCGACATCATTCGTATTCAGAACGTCCGGCCCAAGCTCAATCCTCGTGGTCTTCTCACCGGTGGGCTCGGCAGCAGCACGGACAGCGGCATCAAGATTCGCACCCTCAAACCCACCGACGAGGCGCGCACCGAACTCGAACAGCGACGTGCTCGTTTTATGGAGACGCTCTTTGCTGCCGAGGAGGAGGCCTTTGCAGACCGCGCCGAACGCGACTTTGGCGGGGCTCCCCAGCAAGGGCCGAGTGCAGGCCATTCGGCGCACCAAGGCGAACCAGACCGTAACGCAGGATCGAACGGGGCCGCAGATGTCAGTGCCGCCTCGGCACGGCAAGGAACTGCTGCTCAAGGCGAGGGTACTCGCAATGTCGCCAGCTTGCAGTCCTCGACGGCAGCTGCTCCTCCGGCAACCACAGGCACGGCCGCCCCACCTGCTCAGGGCGTGACGACAACACAGCCCAGCCCAGCATCGTCCACACAGCCGCCCTTCCCCACACCGGCCCAACGCCAAGTACGAGCCTTGCAAGAGGCAACACCGTCCAAAACAGCAGACAGGATGCCCACAGCTCTGGGCAGTAGCAACAATGGCAACCGTACAGCCGAAGACCTCTCCTTAATCGACACACCCGAAGTCAAGCCCAACGTGCTCATGGGACCACCTGACGTCGCTGTCGAGGAGCGTCGGCCGTTGATTCGATGCAACGCACCAGCCTCAATCCCCCTCACAGCACTGGCAGAGCTGCCCACCACCTCTCTGTGTCCTGGCATGTTCAAAGTGAAGGCACGCATCATCTCGACCAATCCAGCCAAGGTGGAACAATGGGGCCGAGCCGAATGCAAGGCATGCAAGCGTCTCCTTCCCCTCGACCAACGCTTCTGCATCAGGTGTGGGGATGAGGAGGGCGAGTCGCTTTCGTTCTGCTTTCGATTTGCGATGATGCTGGAAGAGGTCGATTCGGAGTTCGTCGCACGCAAGCAACAGGCACGAGCTGGTAGCACCGAGGCAAGTCTAAAGAAGACCGCAATCCCTCTGCTCTTCCATGGAAGGATGGCAGAAGTGCTGCTACCATGCGTAGATGCGAAGGCGCTCTACAACGGCGAGCGTTCCGCCATCAAGACGCTCAAGCGCTTCCACAATCGGCTGCTGCATCCCAACGAGTACATGCAGGATCCCGAACAGGTTTTGGCGGTCTACTCCTATCCGAACCAGGAGTCGGGCCGCACGGTGCGCAGGTTTGCGGCGCTCAAGGAGCTCAACTGTCTTTACAGTCCTCGTGACTTGCTGTAAGGGGCATATCTTCGACAAGACACACTTTCAATCGGCACCTTTATCTTGTTGGCACGCTTGCCGGAGAAGTGGGGTGAGTGAGACGTCTATTGGTGCTCTACGGTTTTAATCTGTTGTACAAAGAGGAAGATGAGACACAACTTCGGAGGTTGGATCAGGCGAGGCCAGCTGCTTTGCGCACCTCTTCGGCGAAACCCTCGCCCGTATTCTCCTGTGGAGCTGCTGTCTCGCCAAGCTCCCAACGGTGCATATCAACCACCTCGACCACGTTGCTTTCACCATTGAGCTGGTTGTAGCTGGCCCACGAAGCCAAGACGTCCTGAACAGGCTGCCCGTTGCTCTCGGGACTGGGAGCTGCGGCAGGCAAGAGCATCATGAAAGGTTGTTGGTAGAGCGAGGTGCTCACCTCGCCCTGTGCATCCGACGAGGTTGAGGTAGGAGCGTTGATCGACTTGGTCTCCATCCCGGCAGCCTGGCGGGCGAGACTACGGGTCAAAGCTCGGATGTTGGTCTGCATCGATCCGTCGGCTGCTGCGAGCGCATCAGGCAGCTTGGGACTGGAAAAACGAGTCATGAGCAGCGAAGCGACCTTGCCGCTAGTGAGGACGTATCCGGGCTTGGACGAGTCCTTAGCGGCGGCGAAACCGGATGACCCACCGTGGGCGAACGCGGAGGCGAGGTCGATGATGGATCCACCCTGAGCGGTTCCAGTGGCTGACCTGCGAGGAGCCTCTGGCGAAGGCACAGTTGGTGGCAGAATGGCAGCGGCCCGAGCGATCGAGATCTTCTCCCCGAGTCGGGAAACCACGTCGATGATAGCAGAGCCGACGGTCTTGGGAGCGACGCTGGATCCGGTTGCCTCTGGCGAGCTTGGCAACAGCGGGAAGGCCAGCAGTTGATCGACTGGCACCTCCATCAAGCCACCTTGCGACTTGCTTTCTGTCGTCAGCGTTGGGAAGAGGGCGACGGTGTGCACAATGTCCTTGACGAGCTGAGCAAAGACCTCATTCTTAGCTACGAAGTCCGTCTCGCAGTTGACCTCGACAATGCCTCCCGAAGCAGCGCTGGTGGCACCGATGCCTGCGTTCTTGGCTTCTTCCTTGAGCTGACCCTTGAGCTCCACGGAGCTTGGCAGACCGTCCGAAAGGATGGTGACGGCAACAATGCCTTCGCGAGCCTGTCTGCTGGCGACCTTGTCGGCCTTCTTTGCGCCGGACTTCTTGCGGTCGGCTTCGAGCCATTCGAGAGCAAGCTCGATCGAGTCTTCGTCTGGCGAGGAAGCAGGTCGAGAAGCAAGCAGCGCTTCCTTGGCCTTGAGCATGCTGGTTCCAGGAACGAGCTTTCGCAGTTCGGCGATGGCCTTGATGGACGGCTTCTTTGGTTCGAAGAGGAGGGCGGAGCGAGAGAATGATCGTGCCGGCAAAAACGACGAAGATGCCAATGCGGATCTGCCAGCAGCAGCGACTAGGCGCATACTGCGCGAAGCGGTCGACGAGCTTGACATCATCATCTTGATCGTTTAGTGCGATTGGTGAGGTCTTGCTGTGGAAGGAGCAGGAGAGGGTTCAAATCTTCCAGACTTTCAAGAAGAAAGTGTCGGCTTAGCTGAAAATCTGCCCGATACCAGATCCACGACCCCGATGAGCAACGGCGAACTTTAGCCAAAAGGACCCTGAACGCATGGGCGTTTGCTTGCTCGGCTGCGTCGGCCAAGTAGAGGCCCGAGTGAGTCGCGTCACTTGCTTGCATCAAGCCTAGCGCCCTTTGCCTCCTTACCTCCCACCAGCAGCTGCCTCGAGCTGTCCCCGCCGCGATGGACTCGATACCAGGCGATCAGTGGATTGGCGAGTATGCCAGGTGGCTGCGGGTCCATGAGGCCAAGCTGGGCGATGTGTCAGCCTCGGTCGCTGCAGCCAAGCGAACTGCTGCCGCCAGAGCTGGTCGCGATCCCTCCGCTCCGGCGTTGTCTTCGACCTTCTGGAACGTCTTGACTCTCGGAACAGCCACAGGCCCAGCAGCTGGATCGAACAGCTCGAAAACGTCGACATCGTCATCCACAGCATCCACACTCGCAGCCCGACCGATGCTGTTACGGCAGAACCCGCACAACCTCTTCTACCTGCTAATCCGCTTCGAGGAGCTCGGTCTGCCGACAGGATCTCTCGACACCAAGATCCCCATCGTAGCACGCCCGACTTCGTACTTCTCCTTTGTCGCCGCATCGGCTGCAGATAAGGATCGCGATGATACCATGTCGATGATCTCGATGCGCAGCCGTATGAGCGCGGTCTCATCCTCCTTCAGCTCCTCATTATCGTGGTTCAGCACATCTTCCAGCAAGCCAGACCCTTCCAAGGATCTCAAGTACATCTACTCGTGCTTCACGAAGATACCGAACCTGAGACTTGGTCCCATTCCAGCGCGCAAGCTCATTCAGGATTTCGAAGACTGCCCCGGCCAGTCTGCTGTACCCCTCAATGTCTTCAAGAATCTCCAAACGCTCGAACTAGATGATGTCGATCCTCGCACGCTGATCGGCTGGGACAAGGCTTGCATCCAACTGCGCAGCTTGACTTGCAAGAAGAGCAACATCGAGGATCTCACCGATCTCTTGGTCGATTTGGTTGTCGTCGATGTCAAGCGAAGTCGTGGCGAGAAAGTGGATCTCAGGCGTCTTCGTCAACGAGTTTCACCCGCAGATGCCGAGCAAGATCCATCTGCCACCAACACCACAGCCTCCAACACGGATGCAGAGGACAACATCGCGGAAACTTCCATTGCGCCATCCAGTGCCGCCGCGATGGTCGGCGAAGGCTCGTCATCAGCAGGAATAGCAGCAAAAGAGGAAACACCGACAATACCCAGAGACCTGCCTTCACTGGCATGGCACTTCCTGCGACACCTCAACCTCTCTTCCAACAATCTCACCTTTGTCCCCGTCGAGCCTCTGCTCTGTCTTTCAGGTCTCACCAACCTCGATCTGTCGTCAAACCTGCTCAACGTAGTCCCGCCGTCGCTCTCCCACTTGCCTGCGCTCACCTCGCTCAACATGGCGGACAACCTAGTCGACTCAGTGCTGGGCATCTACGACGCACTACCCGCCATCCGCGTCCTCAATCTTTCCAAGAATCGCCTCGAGAGCCTCTGCGGACTAGAACGCCTCTACTCGTTGCAGCGCATCGATCTGCGCGGTAATGCCATCTACGAGGCTGGTGAGGTGGGACGACTCGCTCCACTACCATCTATCGCCGAGGTATGGATGAAGGACAATCCGCTGGTGGAGGAGCTGGTCGACTACCGCGTGGATTGCTTTGTAGAGTTTGCACAGGAGGGCCGATCGGTCACACTGGATGGTGAGGCGCCTGGGTTCTTCGAGAAGCAGCGGATCGATGAGCGTGTTCCCAACGCCGCCGCTCTACTCGCTCAAGCTAGCTCAGCCGGCGGTCGTCCCTCACTAGGCGGGACAACAAGGGGAACCACGAAGGCAACCGGCCACATGGATGTCGAGGAGAACGAAGCTCAGCTGGCAAAGGACGTCGCCACCAGCAGTCGCAGCGCCGTTGTCGTCAAGAATGTGCGCCATCGCACTCCAGCCCGTTCGACGAATCCGAAAGAAGCGAGGGGTAGGAGCGAGTTGTTGAAGGTGCCTGGCGGCGATCAGGCAGGCGCTCAGACCGAAGAAGCAGGGAGGTCAAAGTCGGGATCCCGCTCACCATCACGAGATGGATCGCGACAGCCGTGCGGATCCGGAGTAGGAAGGCGTAAGAATCAGAGAGTCATCGAACTGGACTCCTCGCCACGCAAACCACCCGCAGCTTCCAAGCGCGAACGCACCCTAACCGAATCGGATCGCATCAAGCAAGCGGCGCTCAACAGCTTCGCCGCTCAAGCCAGCTCTGCCCCTCCGTCAAACGATCCTCAGCAGGCCACGAATGGAGCTGGGACAAGCTCGTCTGGCTCGAAGGATGGCGAGGCTGGGTCTGCGGCTGCTCGTGGCAGCAAGTCTAATCCAGATGATGGCAGCGAGTCGACCCTAGCCGCGACGAGCGGCAAGGCAAGGTCTACACCCAGCGACGCGGACGCTCTGGCAGCGCACGGTACAATGCTGCTCGCCCTCCCGCCAGGCCTTGCCTCTTCCAGCAACTCGAAAAGTAGCTCACCGTCCCGTCCTGGACAGCAGCGTACGTTTACATCGCGGCGCAACCCGATCGATTCGAGCACACTAGGTCGAAAGTCGGCAGCCCGCCCACTGGCGTCTGATCTGTTTGCGACGTCCAGCAATGCACCCACAGCAATCACTGTCACCGACGACGTTACCAGCAGAGGTGATGAGGCCAGCAAGGAATCGCCTGCAGACGTGGCGAGGCAGCGTATCGCGCGACCCCGCATAGGCTCCACAGCGGCTCTCGCAAGGAGGTCTCACGTGACAACGAGTCTGTACGATCCAGACTTGAATCTCGCCGATTCTGCTTCATCACCTCCGCCGGCGGACATCGCTGACGCCTCCGTGAGCAGGCTAGCAAGCGGTAACGGTGACGACCTCTCCAACACCCTAGCTCAGCTCGAAACGGCGGCCGCGGCTGCGGGAAGCAGCCGGTCAGACGCCTTCCGACGACGCATCGAAGCGCTCAAGTCCGAAGTAGGGGATGATTGGCTCCGGCTACTGGCGCGCGGAGGAGGGGCTGCGGGCGATCGCAACTCTACTCTTCTTGCCTCCGTTTCGGAAGAGGCTGCAGATGGCAAGACGGGAGAAGCAGATGCGTCGGCAGGAGAACCGGTGACGAGGGTAGTCAGTGGGAAGAAGAAGAAGGTTCGGGCTTCGGCAGAGCATAAGCCAGACGAAGGCAGCGGTAGACGTAGAGAGGCGCGTATCACTTAGCTTTGAAGAGTGATGCAGCACATGCGGCACGATCGAACTGCGGCACAAGCTTGTGATAATGTTGGCTTCAGCGATCGCCATCCGGCATGATCGAAAGTACAAGACTGTGATAGTGGAGTGCTCATGTGACCCGAGGGAAGGAAGCGACGATCGTCTATTGAGGCGAGAAAAGTGCGGGGAAAGGGTTCGTCGAAGGCGTATGACGTCGAACAAGCTGACGAGTGCTCGCTTGCGGTGGCCGAGGGAGAAACGATCGACTTGCCAAGCCGTCTTGCCGTCAAGGGTCAGCAATCGACACACGCCAAGGCGACCCGAATTTGAGGGTCGCGTCGGAGTTGCAAGCGTGATGATAGCGTTGCTTGCAGATCCAAAGGGGCCCTGTGGAGTGAGGGTCAGCACAAGGTGGAAGGGCGGAAGTGCAGCGCGGCTTCGGATTGGCGTGCGATAGCAGTAAAGCGGTCCCTGTCGAAGGGTCGTATGATAGACAGGGTGCGAGTTGTGATTCGTCGCATACAATCAGGGCTTTGACTTGGGGGTCAGGCTGCGTGGCTTTGCGATAGGCGTGCAGACACCAGGCGCATTCATTGCATACACTCTTCACAATTGCACGCTTTGTCGCAGCATCTCTACCTCAATGTCAGCCGTCTTCGTCCAAGTTTGCCGATACACTAACTTAACTATCAAGAAAGCAGCCAGCACCTTACCCATCCTGTCGGATCAGCGACGCTATTCAAAACTTGCTGCAAGGCGAGCTGGAAACACTGCAGAACGAATCCTCGAACGACACTTGAATCCGCAATGAGCCTGACTTTGTGCCAAACGCAAGCACGTTGCCGCTTTACGAGGAGCATGAAGCGGAAGGGCCGATTGGGACGGCAGGCTCCGAAGTCGTCGTGATAGCGTGACTCGAAAGCATGTGGTTAATTTACGCTTCTTCATTAAGCTTTTCAAGTGCCTGCGTTTTGGTGGGACTATCGATGCTTCGATTCTGCATCCGACGTTCCGACAATCTTCCCACCCTCCAACGGCGCTCGGCAGTGACAACATGCATACCGACGCACCGAGCAAGACCGGAAAATCCGAAGATGGTCGGGGCTGATCCGAAATGGTGTGCGATGGCGTGTGGCCTGTCCAAGACGGAGTCAGCTTTTGGCTGGGAATCACAGTGGGCACACTGCAGCCGTGCATCGACTATTTTCGGAAAATTTGGTCTTGAAAAGGCTCTCTCTTCTGGAAAGCGTGCCTCGCCGGTGACGGTGAGTGTGAGTGTGAGTGTGACTGTGACTGTGACTGTGACTGGTACAGAGGGATGCTTCTTCCTCCACGCACGAATCAGTCACCCATCCTGCCTATCGAAGGCCCTTCATCCATCCATCCTTCCTTCGCTCCTCTCCATCACTCACATCGGCCGTCGCTCTACATCTCCTCTTTCAACACAGCCAGCTAAGCTGCTCCCAGCTCCAATGGTTTCTCCTTAGGCGTACACAGATCAGACGCATTCATTCATCGAGCTTCCCTCACCGTATACACCCTACCGCACTCGCCAACCTTGTTGCAGCACCTCTCCCTCAATGTCAGCCGTCTTCGTTCAAGGTTGCCGATACTCTAACTATCAAGACACCAGCCAGCGCCTCCTCGAAAGTTCCCGTATTTCGACTTCCATTCCATCCCCGCCGTGACCAACGAACAGCTAAGCATACATCCGTCACTTCTCAGGATCAACTCTTCCCGTGTTGAGCGGGGTGCATCGACATGCCGCCCCCGTCCTTCTCACACCAGACCTCGGTGGTCTTGCCAAGAGCCATCCAGTCCTGGCTCAAAGACGCCATCCAAAAGATTCGATCCGCACTGCTCGCCAACGATGAAGCAAAAAGACACTCCATCCTCAGTGCCATCGAAACAGCCGTGGAAGAGCAAGCACAGTCTCTTCAGACCGCTGCTCAAGCCGACGAAGCCCATCACCCCGCCGCGGCAGGCCCATCGCCTACAGCACAGATCAGGTCGCAGATCTCGATTCGCATCAACGATGCCCTTCAGAACTTGTTGCAAGGCGAGCTCGAAACACAGCAAAACGAAACGCTGCCCGCACTCGTCGATGTGCTCTTTGTCACCATGCCGCTGCTCGGGCCTGCCTCTATAGTGATGGAGTGGTGGGATCTCGTCCTCTGTCCTTTGCTCAAGAACGCCTCCGTTCAGAACATCACGGCCAACCGCGCTCGAGAGCTCGTCGTTCGTGCCATGGTTGCAGCTCCCACCACTGCATACGAAGACGAGCCTTCTCCTGTCGCCGTCTGGCCCGCGCCTCCTTCTTTGGACCCCCCGGCCGACTCGCCTGGTCCCTCCACAAGTCCTCGACGAGCACGCGCGGTACCATATCCCATGTCAGCCGCCGCCCCTGCCTCGCCCTCTCGCCAGCAGCAACGCAGCTCCTCTGCCAGCCAAGGCTCAGGCCCTGGTAGCCGATCTGCATCCGTCGGGTCGAGGCATGACACCTTCCGTCGATTTACGCAGCGCATTCTAGATCTCTACCTGGCCGAGGCAGCACAAGAGAGTCAGCAGATCCGCGCGGAAGAAGCAGGCCATCGAGAGCAGAGGAGAGGCAGCGCTCCCGAGATCACCAACTCGGGCTCCAACGATCAGCCTTCGCTTCGCGATCTCAGCCACAGCCACCCGCTACGAGATCCAGGCACCATCGTCTGGAAGGGCAACCTCGAGTCCATCCTTCTCGTCTACAGTAACGAAAAGCCAAAAGAGTTCTTCCACCATGTTGCAGAGTCGTTCAGCGACCCAACGGCGCGCGTTCCACTCCTCTTCCTGCTATCCACCTTCTTGCGTCTCTATCCCATCCATGCATACCACATCACGTCCACAGCGCTGCCACGCATGCTCATCCTTTCGCTTCAGCTCGACACCTCCACCACCTGCGTCTCGCTTGGAGTCACCGCCCTAATCATGCTGATCCCGCACATCCCCAACTGGATTGCCAACGGAGGAGCCGGAGGCCTGCCAACGTTGCTCAGCATCTTTTCAAGGATCGTCGACTGGAGGCGTCTCGGCCACGGCTGGGAGAGCCGCGTCGGCGACGATCCGGAGCTCCAAGAGATGCGCCGAGAGAAGGACGAAGAGTTTACCGAGATCGATCGTCTCGGCAAGCGTCTCAACATCAAGCCGTCTCTGCGGTGGAACCGGCTCGAGTCCACCTTTGACACCACCATGTCGACGCCACCCAACGCAGAGCACCTTTTCACATTCCTCTACGGCCTTTTCCCCTGCAACATCATCCGCTTTTTGCGCTCGCCTATCGACTATCTGCGCAAGGCATCGTTCGACAGCCCGTTCGAAGGACCGTGGGAGGACATGATGGACGAGATTGCGGTTCAGAACCGTTCCGGCCCAATCCTGCGTCGACACACGATCCATCCGTCCATCATCACCATGGATGCCGAGACGGAGTTGACCGACAAGCAGCGCTGGCTCGACCACGATTCGGCCGACATCAACGCCGAGTGTCTCGGCCTGTTCTTGGGCAAGTGGCACGACGTCAACTCTTCGCACATTGTTCAGGCCGAACGTCAGCGACACGGCTCTACCGAGCACGATGGGCCGGACGATGAAACAGCATCGGTCTTCTCGTCTGAGGCGAGGCTCGGTCCGTTCGACATGGGTCGACGACGCAGTGCGGTAGCGCCCTTGCATCCTTCTTCGCCCAGCGGTTCTGCGAATCGACACTACCAAAGGGTGCCTCACTCGGTCAATCCAGACGATATCCTGTTGACGTATGCGTCGTTGCGATCGGGTGCACCGCTCATGTCGACAACTGCCGCAGCAGAGGCGGCTAGCGCCAACGCACCTACCGCTGTCGGCTTTGGTATGTCTACACAGCCCATGACCGCTGCTGCTCAGCAGCTCGATGAGTCGGCCGCAGCGACACCCGTGGCCACCCAGTCAAAGGTGCCGAGCGGCATGACGTCGAGTGGCACGCTTTCGAGGCTGATGCCGGCCGCTAGCTCTACCGCTGCCGCGACCCCAGCGATCGTCACGGCGGTAGGCAGCTCGAGCTCGTCGCATGCTCACGCGTCCGGTACTGCCTCTCCTGCCACCCACGCCTCTCTTGCACGCGTTCGCTCGCGATCCGGATCATTGTCATCATTGCAGTCGACCAACAACTCGGCCAGCCCGGCGACGCCTTCCTCGCCGACGTCGAAGGAGCGCCATCCACTTGCCTCGAGTCATCTACCCTCTGACGCCACGACACCACAGCAGGAGATCAGCGGGATGGCGTTCATGGCGATCCCCTCGTACGACACGACCTCCTCCACAGCTGCTGCGCACAGCATCGGCAGCGATGCATCCATCATCTCGTTCCTCCAACGCGAGAACCTGCTGCTCCGTAACGAGCTCAACTTCGAACTCTACCTCAAAGAGCAGCATCTCCGCCACATCGGACGTCTTCATCGCGAGAAGGTCACCGACACAGCGCTCGAAGCCGAACGACAGAACCTCTACCACACCGTACGCACGCTTCGCACGTCACACGCAGCCCAGACGGCAGAGCTCGAGCGATGTCGTGCCGAAGCAGCCGCCACCAAGTCCCGCCACGTCCAATGGGAGGCCGATCTGAACAACAAGTTGAAAGCCTACCGCGAAGAACGCAAGGCGTGGACTGCCGAAGCGCGACAGCTCAAAGCGCAGGCCGAGGAGGACGCTGCAACGATCAGCTCGCTCGGCCGACAACTCGAGGAATCGGGCGCACAGCTGTTTGAGCTGCAGACCAAGATGCAAGCCGACGAGCCCAAGCTCGCCAAGCTAGAGCAGTACGAAGCGAAAATCGCACAGCTTACAACGTGTCTAGCGTACTGGGACAGCGACGTGCTGAAGTACGAGCAGCAGAGGCGGGAGATGGAGAAGCTGCTGAGCACGTGGGATGAGATGGCGTATCTCGTCGAGGCGACGGAGAAGACGCTGAGTGAGGTCGAGGCAAAGTGTGCCAGTCTGGAGGTGGAGAATGAAAGGTTGAGGGGGGAGGTGGAGAAGGTGGCGAGGGAGGTGAGGGGGTTGAGGGAGGAGAAGGCGCAGTGGGTGGGGGAAGGGGAGCCGGGAGCGAGGCAGGCGGTGAGGGAGAGGGAGGAGGTGGAGAGGGAGAGAGATGAGTTGAGCAAGAGATACGAGGAGATGGCGGCGGAGGTGTTGGAGTTGAAGGCGAGGTTGGAGGCGGAGCGGGATGCGGATGTGCCGCCGATCGAGGCCGAGCTGGACGGTCGCGCAACCAGCTGACGAGCAAAACTCATAGCATGATTCGATGTGGATCGCAATGTAACCTTATTCACCAACAGATCGAAGAAGCAATGCGAATTCGAAGGCATCCTACAGCAAGTAAAGCGTATCCACAAACCGACTCGCCAACTCCCCTACAATCGCCGTAGCACTCACCCCGCTTCCCAGCCCGTACAGCGTAGCCATGCTTCCCTTCTTCCCACTAAAGCTGCTAAAGCTGCCCCTCGCCACCTTGACGGCCTCCTTCAAATCCCGCACGAACTCGTCCACCACGGGGATCGTCAACCTCGTAACCGCAATGTGAATCGCAGGAATGTCGCCGGATAAGCCATTCATATGCCAACCCTTCTTACTCATGTGATCTCCGACGTCGTAGATGCTGACGCTGTTGGGGGTTGCGCTGGCGAAGGCTACGACGCTGACGAGGGGTTTGCCGAGGACGTAGAGTTCGGGGATCTCGCGTTCGATGCGGGTGGAGATCTCTTTAGCGGCGCCTACGATGTCGCGGCAGGACTGGGTGTATCCGCTCTGGCCGAGGTGCATGAGGGCAGCCCAGGTTCCGGCGATGAGACTGCCGGGACGGGAACCGGAGAGCGTTGGGGTGGCGTACACTCCACCGGGCCAATCGGTCTTGACGTAGTACTGAAAGCGTCGTAGCTCGGCGGATCGGTAGAGGATGGTGGAGAGACCTTTGGGACCAAACCCATATTTGTGGGTGTCGCAGCTGATCGAGGTTACCCCATCCACCCTAAAGTCGAAGGGTTCGGTCTCGAACCCGGCCTTGTCGAGGAAGGGTACGAGGAACGACCCGAGACAGCAGTCGACGTGCAGCAGAATGTTGTGGCGTTTGGCGAGCTTGCCGAGGTGCGGGATGTCGTCAATGATGCCATCGGGGAAGTTGGGCGCGGAACCGACGAGGCCGATGGTGTTGCTGTTGATGGCGCGGGCGACGCGGCCGATCTGGACTTTGCGCGTGATGGGGTCGACGGGGATGTGGTGGATCTTGATACCGAAGTACTGAGCGGCTTTGTCGAAGGCTGCGTGGGCCGAGATGGATACGATCAGCTCTGGTTCGGTGATGTTCTTGGTTGCGCGGGCCCATTCGCGCATCGCGAGACACGAGAGCAGGATCGACTCTGTCCCGCCCGACGAAGTGGCACCTACAGCACCGGCGGGTGCGTTGTACATGCCCAACACCATACTGACGATCTCTGCCTCCATCTTTCGAACACCCGGGAACACATCCGGGTGGAGTGGATTGCTGACCAAAAACTGCCTGATCGAGTCGGCCAACAGCTCGCTGAGATCATCGCCTCCGTGGTACACAGCACCACTCACCTTTCCCCCCTTCCACACCATCTGCCCATCCCTCTCCTGCCATCCCTCCTCGACAACCTTGCTATCCACACCGGCCTCCATCGTCTGCAACTTGCCCATCTCTCGCCTAATCCAATCGCTCTCCTTGCCCAATTGTGGCATGGTTCTGTAGATCTCCAGATGCTTCGGCCGCGGTACGATCTTCTCCTCGACCTCCTTCATCGCCATATCCAACTCGCGCTTCACTTTGCGCTTCGCAGCGGGTGTCTTCAGCAGCAGTGCAAACGCTCGCGCGGAGACAAGTCGGTAGAGCTGGAAGAGGCTTTCCGAGACACCGTAGACTTTGAGATGACGGAGAAGGCGGGCGGAGTAGCGGTAGACGACGAGGAAGAAGATGGCGTTCTTGGCGTTGTCGAATGTAGCGAGCATCTTGAGGGCTGTGATGAGCAGGGTCTCGTCGGAGGCAGAGGCGCGGGAGGTGGAAGGGCGGGTGGTGGAGGAGAGGTCTTTGATCTTGGCAGCGGCGGCCTCGCGGGCTGGCGTTCGGGCTGCCATGGTTGCAGTGTCACGGCTGGATGATGAGCTGGTGGCGGTGGCGAATGGTTACTATTCGAGAGATTCAACTTCGGCTGGAGGTTGATTTGCGTTGTGAGTCGAGAGCTGTGGTTGCGTCCCGCTCGTGGTTGATATAGTTGTGAAGAAAGGAAGGATCAGCTTGCTCGACGTCGTTGCCGCTGGTGGCGATATGGAAGGACGGATGTAAAAATAGGAGCGTGGAAGGACGACAATTGATAGCCGAGAAAGCTTACTTTTCTGGGCCGCGCTCGCCTTTGAGTCGAATAGCGCCGTTCTGCTGACACGTTTTCTCTCTCTCGGCGCTTCAGCCCTGAGCGCGATACGCCGCCGTTGCCGAAGCGGGTATACCACCCAACTTAACAATGAGCGCGTTTCGACGACGGCACACAGCCGTCCAAGTTTGCTCTTCTGACTGCCCTTGACATGGAGTTCCCTGCACCGCCGAAGGGACGGGCTTACTAGGACTACGTACCGCCAAACTCTGGGGAGCAGGCGGTTGCTGGATGACTGCTAGGACGATGACCGCCGAATACAGAGGCCCCTGTTTGTGCGTGTCGCACGTCGACGGAAACGCTGCAGAAACAAGCCCCGCCCATGTCAGGCTGTGCAACGCTCGCTACGCTGCTCTAGCAGGGCCGCGGTGTTCAGAGAGCAAAGACACACTGTCTCGAGTTATGCTGAGAAGGCCGCCATCGATCTCGTAGTGACAGCGGTATAGGAAGCAGCTGGTGTTTCGGTGATAGCTCGGCGTTGACCGCGGTGAATCAGCGCAAGTGGAGGTGTCTTCTTGAGACGAGCATGGACGAGTCTAGCTCCATCATCTCGTCCAACCTTCTCGCAGAACACATGCTGGCTAGAGCGAGTCGCAGCGTCACCATGGCCTCCTCAAAGCTGTCATTCGACTCGAAAATTAAGCTGTCCGACGGCAACCTCATCCCGCGCCTCGGATTGGGTGTCTACGAGATGTCGGATCAAGAAGCCTCCCGAGCGGTCACATGGGCTCTTGAGGCGGGCTATCGACACTTTGACTGGTGAGTCTCTTCCCCTCATTCCACCTACTGTACCTCTTCTCCTGACTGATGTCCTCTGCGACTCACCTCGACTTATCTCCTCTTCATTCCCGTACGCCCAAATCCCACGCACGAACAGCGCCGAATGGTACTACAACGAGCGCGCGGTCGGCAGCTCCATCTCCACCTTCCTCTCCCGTCCCTCTTGCCCTCTCCAACGATCCGACATCTTCTACTGCACCAAGCTCCAGTCCAACAAGGGCTACACCGCAACCCAACGCAGCATCGCAACCTCACTCCAAAAATGCGGCTTGGGTTACATCGATCTGTACCTCATCCACAGTCCCTACGGCGGCAAGAAACGACGGCTTGAGAGCTGGAAGGCGATCGAAGAGGCGAAAGACCAAGGACTGATCAGGAGCGTGGGTGTGAGCAACTACGGTCAACGTCATATCGAAGAACTCCTCGAATCAAATCCGAAACACAGGCCGGTGATTAATCAGTGCGATCTGCATCCGTTTATGGCGAGGAAGGAGCTGGTCGAGTACTGTAGAGGAGAAGGAATCGAGATGGAGTGTTGGGGACCGCTGGTGAGGGCAGAGCGATTCGATCATCCCACCATCAAGAGGTTGGCAAAGAAGCACGGAAAGACACCGGCACAGGTGCTGATCCGGTTCTCGTTGCAGAGAGGGTATGTCACCATTCCGAAGTCAGTTAGTAAGGATCGTATCGTAGAGAACGCAGATGTGTTCGATTTCGAACTCGACGAAGCCGACATGAAGGAGCTGGGAGGATCAGACGAGTACCTAGTCACCGACTGGGACCCTATCGGCGACTCTTCCATCTAGCTTCCACCTCTATGTGGTATCATGACTTCAGCTCCACGCAGCACATAACCGTTGCATCTCTCAACATTGCTTCACTCTGTGCTCGGGTGTGATTGTTTCGATGTGCAACTAAACTTCTACAAACGCGGCGTGTGACCTCTTCTCTAAGCCTTAGTCTCGGGCACGGCCTCAGGCTCGAGCGCGGGCACCGGCTGTCCCTTGTTATCGCTCGGCAGCGGCTTGTTAGCCGGGAACGCGAGCACCTCCTTGATCGAGTTGCTATCCGTCAAGAACATGACCAACCTGTCAATACCCAGACCCCAACCGCCGGTGGGGGGCAGACCGTGCTCCAGTGCATCGATGAAAACATGGTCGATACCCTGAGCCTCGTCGTCGCCCTGGTCCTTCTGTCTGCTCTGCTCTTCAAAGTTAGCCCTCTGAACCCAGGGGTCGTTCAACTCGGTGTAGGCGTTGCAGATCTCCTTGGTCGCCACGAACACTTCGAAGCGCTCGCACAGTCCGGGAATGTCACGATGACGTTTGGCGAGCGGCGACATGACCTGCGGATGACCGACGATGAACGAAGGGTTGATGCACTGCGTCTCGATAAACTCGCCGGTCATCTTGTCGATCAGACGCGAGGAAGTGCGTGGCTCGGAGCAGTCAACGTTGTGCTTAGCGGCGAGGTCGGAGAGCCACTTGCGCGTCTCCTCGGTGTGAAGCTGATCGGCGGGGGGGAAGGTGACGCTCATCTTGGATTCGAGCTCCTTGATCATGTCGAATCGCTTCCAGGGGGTGGAGAAATCGATCTCGTACTCGCGACCGCCTTCGACGTCCTTACCGTCCGGGTGGTACTTGATCTTGTACGAGCCAGTCACCGCCTTGACGAGGCCCGAGATCATCGACTCGGTGATGTCCATGAGGTCGTACATGTCGGCGTAGGCCATGTAGAACTCGCAGATCGAGAACTCGGGGTTGTGCGTCTGATCGATCGATTCGTTACGGAAGACACGGCCGATCTCGTAGACACGGTCCAGTCCACCGACCACCAACTCCTTGAGGAAGAGCTCCGGAGCGATACGCATGAACAGGTCGAGCTTGAGATCGTTGTGGTGGGTGATGAAGGGCTTGGCGGTAGCACCACCGGCGATCTGGTTCATCATAGGAGTCTCGACCTCGAGGAAACCGAGGTTGTCGAGGAAGCGTCGCACGTAGTTGATGATCTTGGCGCGCTTGACAAAGATGTCGCGAACGTGGTTGTTCATGATGAGATCGAGGTAGCGCTTGCGGTGACGCTGCTCGGTGTCGGTGAAGCCGCCCTTGTCGCCCTGAGCCGCTTTGGGCAGCATCTTGAGGTTGGGCGAGAGCAGCTTGATGGAGCGAGGGAAGATCGAGAGCTCGCCCTTCTTGGTCTTGCCGGGCACACCGGTAACACCGACAATGTCACCACGGCGGAGCAGGTCGTGGATGGCGAAGAAGTCGCCGTCGGTGTGGTCCTGGAGCTGAGCGGTGATCTGCACCTTGACGCCCTCACCGTGCAAGTCGTAGAATCGGAGCTTCTGGCCGGCCGAGCGCATGTTGTGGAGACGACCGGCGATGCTCACCTCCTCGTTGTCGAGGTGCTGGCCAGCCTCGACCTTGCCCTCGTACTTGGAGATGAACTCGGAGAGCGAGATGGAGACGTGGAACTTGTGCGGATATGGGTCGGGGTTCTTGGTCTCTCGCAGGCCTGCAATGGTGCGGAATCGACGCTCGTAGTACTGGTTGGGGTTGAGCTCCTCTTCGGACGCAGCAGCCGACTTGGCGGCACCAGCATTGGCATTCTGAGCGGGGGCTTCGGCGGCCTTGGAGGCTTTCTTGGCGTCCTTCTCGCGCTGCTTCATTCGTCGCTTGAGCTCGGACTTGGAGATCATCTCGCCGGTAACCTCATCCTTGACGAGGTTGACGGTCTCGCCGGTAGCAGCGGCGGGCTGGTTGGTTGCGTCAGTGGACGACATGCTGCGAAGTGGCAGAAGTGGCGTGCTTCGTTGAAGAGACGGATAGGTTGCAAGAAACTGGGGCTGCGGTCGAAAGAAAGTCGAAGGCACGGATCGAGAAGCAAGGGTCAAGGATCGAGTGAAAGCCTTGAACATCCAAATGTGCGCTCTATCAAGTGCTCGACTGTATCCAAAGCGATGTTGGTCTGATGCGAGACAGCAAGACGATGGTGTTGAATGCTGAGCTCGAGATGATGATGATGATGGTGTGATAGCGATAGAGCGCAACAGTGAGGTGTTGGAAGAAAGTGGACGAAGCGCCTTCAAAAATCAGAAAAGAAAAAAGCCTTTCGAATACATTTCTCTCAAGTCAACAGCCTGAGAATTTGTATTGGCGCACTTGGACAGACTACAAATTTTTGGCATTGACTCGACCCGCAACCCTGCGCGAGCAACACGTTGGTCTAACAATCTCGCATTTTTTCGCCAGGCGTTCTCATTGCCATGCTTCTAGCTCGTACACTCAATCAGACGTAGTATAGACATTGACGAACAAGCTTGATCATTCGTGAAAAGACATCCAAAGCATGACAGAAGAAGAGACCTATAGTGTACATGAGAAGACCGCCAATTAGATCTTCTTTTCGTTCTCTGAATCGCGGTCATTGACATAGCCGCGGTCACCGACGTGCTCGATGCTGTCCTCGTCGTACACGTCCCTGTGGTTGCTCTGCCTCGCTTGCTTCTCGAGCTGAGCACCGTCCTGCTCGCCTGCGCCAGGAATAGTGGCAGGGAGGGCCTTTTCGAACTCGGCACCCTTGAATTCCCAGCCGAAAGTGACGACAATGAGGAGGTACGCGCAGACAACGCCGAGGAGGATGGCTGAGACTCGCGCATAGGCAGGAATGAACTCCTCGACGGTGGCAGGCGATCCTGGGTGCCACTTGGGGTTGCGGTCCTTGAGGTTGTCACCGCCGGTCGCTTCGATCTGTGCCGAAGCCGACGATGCAGCGTTACCAAGCTGGTATGCCAAACCAGCATAGGTGGCCCTGAACGCAGGAGGTGCGATCTCAGAGAGATAAATTGGCACAACTCCCCAAGCACCTTGTACCCCGAATTGGAGGAAGAAAGCTCCAGTTGCGAGCGCAGAGAAGCTGTGGGGCAAGATCCAGGCAGGAATGAGGGCTCCGGTGATGATGATGAAGAGAATGATGGTCAAACGTCGTCCCAGGTACTGAGAAAGGTAGCCTGCAACGAAGCCACCGGTAATGGCGCCACAGTTGGCAATAATGGTGGCCAGCGACGACTGGTGGGCCGAGAGAAGCTTGGACTTCTGCAGGATGGTAGGATACAGATCCTGACTCGAGTGCGAGAGGAAGTTGAAGCCGGTCATGAGCAGGATACCGTAAATGCAGCGGAGCCAGTGTGTCTTGAGCATCTCCTTGAGCTCGTGCATGAAGACCTTGGCCTTGCTCTGTCCCACAGCTCCGGTGGCGTCTCGTTCGGCCTTCTGGCGGAGGAAGAGCTCAGACTCGGGAAGGAGCAGACGGACAAGAGCAGCGAGGGCGGACAGACCAGCACCGAGGAAGAAGAGGATGCGCCAGTTGTGCGTCCTCTGGACCCAGGAAAGGTTGACGGAAGCCGCCAGAAGGTATCCAACGGCGTAACCTTGCTGCAGGATACCAGAGAAGAGACCTCGAGGCGCAGCAGGCATGTTTTCGAGGGCGGTAGCAGTGGCCATTCCCCAAATACCGCCCATGCCGATACCGAAAAGCGATCGGACAGCAAGGAACTGCGTGTAGGTCTGGATGAAGCCCGAGCCCAGCGAGAGAGCGGCGATGATGATCAGGTTGACGACCAAGGGGTATTTGCGACCGTACCTGTCCGAGATGACACCAAAGATGGCAGCGCCGATCGAACGGAAGAGGAGGGTGAGGGTAATGGCCGTGGTAATGTCGTGGGCCTCCTTGTGGAACTGGTTGGAGAGGGCAGTGACGGAGAGGGAGACGGCGAAGAAGTCCCATGCATCGACGGTCCATGCGAGCCAGCCGGAGAAGAACATGAGGCCCTGCATGGGAGTGAGCATCATGGCGAGCTTGATGGGGTTGAGGGGAGCGCCATTGCGAGCAATGCGACGCTCCTCCTTGGAGGGAAGCTTGAACAAGCCGTGAGTAGGGTCCACCATGGTCGTGCACGAAGAGGGGAAAGGGGCGAGGTGGATGTGGGGAAGGGCGATGGAAGGGCGGGGACAAACGGTCGAGAGGAAGAGATCTTTATACACGAGCTGATCTCTCAGGACAGACGACGAAATCGCTCTGTCTCTTCACAATCAGCAGGCCGGACCGACAGCGAGGATGGCAAAGTGCATTGATTGCATCGAAAGGGGAGTTCTTTGCGGAGAAGCACCAGACGAGAGGACCAATCAGCGTGGGCAAAACGCCCAACAGATCCATCGGCCACGCAGCCGAACTCGCATTGCAGGCACCGAATGGGTTTGCAGCTTGCCCTGGTTCCTCAGGAGAGCGTGGCGCGACGAGCTTTCCCCTGAGCTAGGGTATGAAGGCGCATCGACCTTCGACTCACGATGTTACACAGACGCATGGTTCGACGGTCCACGACTTTTGACTGGATTTGTGCCTCTCGAAATTGTTTTTTTTTTTCGAAATTGGGCTGTCAAACAGTGAGGAACGCTCCAAGCTCAAGCCTCACAGCGGAGCCTAAGTGGACCGCCGCGCCTGCGGTTTGAATTTATTTTAGTCTGCCTTTCTGCCGCAAAATTCATGATTATCGTTATCCGTGCCGCCGACTCGCACAGGGACCACTCTCTTGTACGACATGCTCATCGCGCAGTTTCAGCATGCTTACACAGTCCGACTGTGTGCGATTGTGGGGACTCCGCACTTTGCTTTACGATTGCTTGGGGGGATGACTGTGGCGAAAGGCTCTTTCCGTTGCCGCAGCGGCGAGGACGGGAAGGCGGATTCGGCGAAATTATGATTGGAGGATCGCTTGCGATCGATGTGCAGCCGGACAGGGACAAACACGGCCAATCAGATGCCTCGCATTGAGAGACGTCAGGACGGGCTTAGTTCTTTGGGTTTCTGCCCCGCAAGACGTCCAGGGGGAATGGGGAGCGCTTCTCTCCGTTCTGCATGTTTCGCGGTTCGGGTACAAGAAAAATTTGTATAAGCGAGACCTCGCTGCCCGAGAGGAACGGTTGCAGCGCATTGAACAAGCCACACGACATGAAGGATGCAGTCATTTGAGACTCAGTCTGTACAGTGGAACGAATTGACCCGCTCTGGTACCCAAGCCGCACATCTGCCGCAGGGCCAGATGAGATACCGCAATCTTCCGCGGCCCCTCACGGCGGCGGCCCTTGAATTCTCTGATTCGGGATTGCTCGACCGACTGTGCTCTCTGTCTTTTCCCCTGCTGCCGCTGTATTTGAAATTGGCCGAAGCCTCGTGCGCTTCCCCGTTGGAATCCTCTTTCGGGAACGCAAAGGACGCATGGACGGATCATTCCGAACATGTTCGCCCTCGGTGGTGCTCTCTTGACAGGTCTGGTCTGGAGCATTGTCGGTACAGCGTTGTTGCCAGTATCACCTCAGATTGAAAAGACGAAACGCAGCGACTTGATCCAGCGCATGGCCGAACCCAACTACGTGCCATCAAAAGAGGATATCCTTCCCTTGCGAGTGTGGAACATGGATCTCACTGCAACACCTTTCCACGTCGACAAAGTTGTTGCTGAGCAAGAGAACGTTCCAATTCAGCAGACCGTTTAAGAAAGCTTCGAGCGGTCTGTCATCTTGGCATGAAGGAATATCCAGCGGAGACGCATCAGGCGAGGTACGGTAAGAGTTGACCATGCCGAGGCACGATTCCACTTTCGAGCCCGGACACCATCAGTGCGGGGTTCTCCGCAAACATCCCGCAGACAGTCCTCCCCGGATCCACCCGTTGAGCGCATGGCGACAATGTCAGCCATATTCGTCGGAGCATTGATCCATGTGCGGGGCCCAACTCCACCCCGTGGCTCTCCCCATAAGCATGCACGAGATCGATGCAGAAATGACCGGCAATCCATTCCTGGCCCCGCAGCTACCGCGGCATCATGCCCCCCCAGACCGTCGACATCTTCTGCCGATGACCGATCCAATCACGCTGCGATCAGCTCGTCAGACGGAATTCTCCGACAACTAATTGTTGCCCATCCCTCAATGGCAGAAACGACGATTAAGCGAAGTGCAATTCGATGATACCGCCAAGACCCTCGCTTGGACTCTTTTGCTCACTCGCTTGCGATCTACTTCGCCGGTCACATACAAAAAGTCGACCCCTCTCGCACTGGTGTATCTTGTCCACAGACGTCATCGCATGCTCGATCGTATCCATACTCGGGAACAAAGGCGAGGCTAGCGATGTGAACAGCAAAAATCACGAAAAAGAGAGTCCTACGGGGATTGAACCCGCGACCTGCAGAATGCAAACCCGAATGGGCTTTCTTCAGAATGAGAACCGAAGTCTGCCGCTCTACTGCTGAGCTAAAGACCCTACGAACACCAAAAACGCTGTTATGCGCAAAAATATACACACCTGCTTCAGAGCGAATAATGTCTATTGATTCACTCCACGCCAGTCAGTACACAGCCATGGAATCATACACATCGCACGATCTGCAACCACAAGCAAAGGAATGGTATGATGTCGATTGGTATGGTGCTGTGAATCTAAAGGGGAAAAGACCAAAAATGGAACAGCCGAGACGGCACGCCGTCCAGCAGAAGGGAATCCATGAAGAGGAGGGAAGGTAAGGAGAGTGACTTGTAAATGCCAAAGTGAATGCTGTAGTGGGAAGATCAAAGCAGACCGCAGTCGCGCAGGTTGACCTGGATGATGATATCGTTGACCGCCGACATGACAAACTTGATCTGGCTCGTGTCTGTCGCACAGGTGAAGTGCGTGTAGATGGTCTTGGCATCGCTCTGGTTGAGGCTGACGAAGCGGTTGACAATGTACTCGCACGCCGCATTGTAGTCGGCACCGCCGGTGTAGTCGCTAAAGTAGTCGGCCATGGGCGAGATGGGCAATTTTTGCTTGAAGAGGTCGATCTTGTTGAGGAAGAGGATGATGGAGGTCTTGACGAACCACCGCGAGTTGCAGATGCTGTCAAAGAGGGTGAGCGCCTCCTGCATACGGTTGACGTTCTCGTCCTCGTAGAGCAGCTGATCGTATTCCGAGATGGCGACGAGGAAGATGATGGCAGTGACGTTCTCGAAGCAGTGGATCCACTTTTTACGCTCGGAACGCTGTCCACCGACGTCAAAGAGCTTGTAGTTGAGCTCGCCGATCTGGAAATGTGTCTCGGTGATACCGGTGGTCTTGACTCGCGAGCGAAGCACATCCTGGTCCGTCGGCATGTAGTTGGGCTCGGCCATACGCTGGATCGAGTCGAAGTAGTACTTAGCGGAATCGTTGAGCTGGTACTCTCGACTCCTCGCAAAACAAGCCTGGACTCCTGCATCTGCCCACAAGCCGTGAATGGCGTCAGCGACGTCTCTTGGGAGCACGTCGGACTCGATGCTGGGCGAAAGGCCGAGGATGATCTCTGCGCGTGGTGCATTGGTCCCGTCTGCGAGTGGGATATCGAGGCGCTCCATGGCATCGAGCATGACCCTCATCGACTGGACGGTATTGGAAAAGATGATCTCCTTGTACGACTCGCGCTCGTCGGACGAGTAGGAGCCGTGGTTGATGAGCTTCATCTGCTTGAGGATGGTCGACTTGCCCGATTCACCAGCACCGAGAAGAAGCATCTTGATCTCGTTCTTCTGGGCGAGACGGTCCTTTTTGAGCTGAGCCTCGATGGCATCGTTCCTCGCCTGCCCCTCCTTGTCGACTTTTGATGCACCGCAACCCATTGTTGCTGATGTTGTATGGTATGTGGGATGAGAGGGAGAGGGATGCTAAGCTTGCGGACGATGACGATGACGATGCTGGGAGCAAATGCGATGCTTGTAGAGTGGAAACACGTGACAGGAGATTGTGACGGCGTTTTCAATGGAGGTGTCGCCGATGGATGCTCAGCAAGCTGGGATGACTAGACTGAGTCTGATAGCTTGCGCGATGCGTGACAGCGGTAGCTAGAAGCACGTCGGCCGATGATGCGGGCAAGTGACCTTGAGGTTGTGGCGAGGGCGCAAGAAGGCAAAGACTCGCTAAGAACGACGAGAGTAGGTGAAAGTGGTGAAAGTAGGATGATGAAGATGGGATGACAAGAGAAGAGATGGAATGGGCGCTACTGTGATGGGGCGGCTAGTTGAAAAGAGGTGAACAAAGGGACGTCGACGAGGGCAAAGAGGATGGAGCGGGGAAGGCATCGAAGCGAGGCGCAAAAGTGCAACACACACTCGCACAAAGGGAGGGCGGTGACAGGCCTGAGTGGGCGTTGCGCAGGAATGATTTCTGAACCGACCCGACGTTTGCCTGTGTTTGAGAGTGGCTTGAAGCTTGGGCCTTGTGCGCACTTGTGTCCAACAGCGGCTCAAGCCAGAATTTTGCCATTCAAGGGTACACAATAATCAATCAGACGCGGAGTGTAGAAAAGGGAGCCAGGCCAAGGGCGAACAAAGGGCGGGCGGGCGACTGCTGCTGCTGCGCAGGACGGGCAAACGCGATTTTCAAGGGAAAAAAAAAAGGGGAAAAAGGAAGGGTTCTTTTCCTTTTGTCTTGAGAACAGCGAGAGGCGCGTGCGCTTTCGACTAGTGCGTGTCTCGCACATGGAAGCGAAACCAGCGTGTGCTTTGCCTTTGTCCTCAGCTATCACCGTCTGCAACAGGCCTCGTTGATCGTCATAACTCCTATGTTCCTGACTCCTATGTGGTTGGCGTTTTGCTGGTGCCCTTCTTTTGTCTGCTTTGTTCTTCGTACCGGTCACAGTTCGTGGTATGCAAAGCAGGTGGGCATTGAGTCCCGCGTTGATACTGATTGGCAAGTCGAGTTGTTTCGACGTTTGAAATGCCCACGAATTTAGGTTTGAAATGGTTGCTAACCAGCTGAAACATGGGCAGTAATGCGAGGCTAGACCTTCGCAATGGAATGTCTCTCCTTGCGATTTTTGGAGAGTTGTTAGACCTTCCCAATTTTGGAGCTGTAAGCTGATCGGGCACATCGCTGTATCGATATCGTCATACTTTCAGCGAAGGCCCTCCTTCAGCCGGTCAGTCGCCTGATGATCGCAGCTGTCACTTTCAGAGAGAGTGGTAAGCATACCGAAACGTGATCATAAGGAATGATTGTCCTGCGGATTGCAGATCAAGTCGAGATAAGAGCAGGATTGCACAGCTTATGACTCAGAACAGAGGCACGCGATCGGGCAACGCCAATCTCTGCAAGGAGCTCGAGCCAGCTTTGCCTGACCTGTCAAAAAGTCAATTTTTCGCTGAGCTTCCCAGCCGAAGAAAGATCGACACTGAACACCGCGATAACGTCTCTCTCATCACCATCACGCCAAACACTTCCGTCGGCTCGCCAAGCAGACTCTCTGCTTCATACCCAACCCGTCGATCCGAACTCGCCACACATAGATACCTCACAATGCCGCCCAAGGTCGACGTCAACGATCCAGAGAACGCGAGGCTGCTCAAGCTTTTCGAGTCGCTCAACTTGAGCGGCAACAGAGCCATCGAGACCCTCACAAATCCAAAGCACACCGCAGCGCTCGAAAGCGTCATCGCTGACAACAACCTCGCCGGCCAGACCATCGATCCCAAAGCGTCTGCGCTCATCATCTCGGCATCCACCGCCAAAGAGGCCTCCAACAAGACTAGCAGAGACTATGTTGTATCACGCATTGTCGACGGCAGTCTCACATCATCCGATCAGGTCAACGCAGCATACAAGTTCCTCGCCGCTACCAACGGCGAGCCAGATAAGGCTTCCTTCGATAAGGAATGTGGTGTCGGTAAGTATTTTCATTGACAGCAGCAGCCATCTCGAATGATGAGATACAAAAAACCACAAACGCATGTATTAGAGCCGTCAGGGAGATTCGTCTCCCCCATGGCATGCAGTTTCTATTCTATCTGACTTCATTGCTGCTGCTGCTTTTAGTCCTTCCTCGTCGATTCCTCGTGACGAGTATCTAACATTCGAGTATGCATCTTTCTTCCTTCATGCTTGACAGGCGTCGTCGTAACTCCCGAACAGTGTCGCAAGGCTGTCGACGACCACATTGCATCCCACAGGTCCGAGCTGGATCCCGTTGAGGGCTGGCCAAAGCTCGGCTCCATCCTCGCAGGCGTCAAGGCAACACCACAGATGCGATGGGCCAGCGCAGTCGATGTCAAATCTGCAGTCGATGCATCCCTTCTTGCCACATATGGTCCAAAGAAAGCGCCACCGCCCAAAGAGAAGAAGAAGCCTGCTGCCTCCACCTCTGCTGATGCAAAGAAGGACGCAGCACCCGCAGGTCCAGTCGATCCCGACGCCATGTTCAAGGAAGGCTTCCTCGCCAACCTTCACAAGCCCGGAGAGAACCCTCAGATCAAGCCAGAGCTCAAGGAGCAGCACCTCGCTGCAACCAAGGGCATGGTCATGACACGTTTCCCACCAGAACCCAACGGATTCCTTCACATCGGACACAGCAAGGCCATCGCAGTCAACTTCGGCTATGCTCGCTTCAACAACGGTCTCTGCTACCTCCGCTACGACGATACCAACCCAGAAGCCGAAGAGGAAAAGTACTTTACCAGCATCCTTGAGACGGTCCGATGGCTCGGCTTTGAGCCTTTCAAGGTCACCTACTCGAGCGACTACTTCCAGCAGCTCTACGAGCTCGCCGTCGAGCTCATCAAGCGAGGTAAGGCCTACGTCGACCACTCGACCCCGGAAGAGATCAAGGAGCAGCGAGGCGGTCCCGAACGTGGTCCACGCAAACCGTCTCGCTTCCGTGACCGACCCATCCAGGAGTCGCTCGACGACTTTGAGGCCATGAAGAACGGCAAGTATCCACCGGGCAAGGTCACACTCCGCATGAAGCAGAACCTCGAGAACGGTAACCCGCAGATGTGGGATCTGATCGCCTACCGTGTCCTCGAGGCCTCGCACCACCGCACGGGCAAGGACTGGTGCATCTACCCGACCTACGACTTCACCCACTGCCTGGTCGATAGCTTCGAGAACATCAGCCACTCGCTCTGCACCACCGAGTTCATCCTCTCGCGCGAGTCGTACGAGTGGCTCTGCGACGCCCTCGAGGTGTACAAGCCGCGTCAGTCCGAGTACGGCCGTCTGGCGCTGCAGGGCACGGTGATGTCGAAGCGCAAGATCCTCAAGCTTGTCAAGGAGGGCTACATCGAGGACTGGGACGATCCGCGCATGTTTACGCTCATCGCCCTCCGACGTCGTGGTGTGCCTCCCGGCGCCATCCTGTCGTTTGTCAGCGCGCTCGGTGTCACCACGGCCAAGTCGACGATCCAGATCAGCCGATTTGACCAGGCCGTGCGTCAGTACCTCGAGTTCTCCACGCCACGATTGATGATGGTGCTCAACCCGCTCAAGGTGACCATCGAGAACCTACCCGAGGACCATTTCCAGGAGCTCGAAAAGCCGTTGCATCCCAAAGCCCCCGAGATGGGCACCAACAAGATCCCCTTCACGCGCACCGTCTACATCGACGCGTCCGACTTCCGCGCCGAGGACAGCAAGGACTACTTCCGTCTCGCACCGGGCAAGACCGTCGGTCTGCTGCAGGTTCCCTTCCCGATCACGTGCAAGTCGTTCAAGACCAACGACCAGGGCGTGCCGATGGAAGTGATTGCCACCTACGGCGACGCTACCACGGCGAAACCGAAGACGTATATCCAGTGGGTTGCGGAGCACGCGCCGTCGCGATCGCCCGTCAAGGTGGACGAGACGAGGATCTTCCACCAGCTGTTCACCTCGGACGACCCCGCGGCCGAGGAGAACTTCCTCGACCACGTCAACCCGGACTCGCTCGAGATCGTCCACGGCGCCATGGTCGAGGTGGGCTTCTGGGACGTTGCGAGGCTGTCGATCGAGAAAGCCCGTCAGGAGGCTGCTGAGCGGACCAAGAAGGCCGAGGCAGACGCGGCTAAGGCGAGGAGCGAGACGGAAACTGCGGCGACGGAGGGAGCGGGTGCAGGCGCCCCGGAGAGGACGGCGGACCAGCTGGTGGGTAAGGAGCTGGTCAGGTTCCAGGGTATGCGCACGGCGTACTTTGCGCTGGATAGGCTGAGCGGCGATCTGGGCCTCTTTGGGGATAAGACCGAGGGGGGTAAGATCGTGTTGAACAGGATCGTGAGTTTGAAGGAGGATGCCAAGAAGGATGATAAGGCGGGCGCCAAGAAGGGCAAGTGAATCGTGTTTTTGACTGCAATCGAACGAGATGGTGTTCAGTCGAACGCCGTGTCTGTGTGCGTGCGAGGTTCAGGTTGCTCGAGCTCCGGGCTGAGGTTTCAGGCCTTGATGCTCAACTTTCAAACTCTTCAGCCGATGCCCCTGCAGCGTGTCTCGTCACAGCCTTTCGGTCCGGTGAGAGCGCGTTACCAGTGAATTGGCAACCATTTACATTCTGATCATCCTCGGCTACTTTGCAGCAGCAGCAGCCTCCGCCCTCGCCACCTCGCTGGTACCGTACATGATCCTGTACTCGTTCATCTTGCCAATCTTCTCTGCATACGCCGCCTCATCCCGCTTCATGAACTCGATGATCTGATCGAGCGTCACCACGGAGTAGACCTTGGTGTTGTACCTCTTCTCGACCTCTGTGATCGCCGAGGTCGTACCGGGGATGCCGTCCTTCTGACTCTTCTCCTGCCTGTCCAGCGCGATCACCACACCGGCGAGCTGTGCGTCGGGTTGGCTAGCGAGGATGTCCATCGCCTCGTTGATCGCCGTACCCGCCGTAATCACGTCATCCAGAATCAACACTTTCCCCTTCAACTCTGCTCCGACCAACGATCCACCTTCACCGTGCGTCTTGGCCTCTTTGCGGTTGAAGCAGAAGCCAACATCGCGTCCATGCTGCAGCTGCAACGCCATCGCCGTAGCAGCTGCCAGCGGGATACCCTTGTACGCCGGGCCGAACAGCACATCAAACTCGACCCCCGACTCAACAATGCGCTTCGCATAGCACTCGGCGACCTTGGCCACCTTAGCGCCCGTGTTGAAAAGGCCCGCGTTGAAAAAGTACGGTGAGAGTCGACCGGATTTGAGCGTGTAGGGACCGTCGAATTTGAGGATCGAGCTGTCGAGTGCGAGCTGGATGTACTCCGCCTGGTACGGGGCGAGGTCGACCTTAGGAGCAGCGGTGGAGGTGGTAGCGAGGGCGGCTCGTGCAGCGTCTTCCTGGTCCGAGAGCTGCATTTCGGTGTCCTTCTTCTTCTTGGAGGGTTGCGACGAGAATTGACGGCCACCGTCGGCGCTCGAGAGGTCCGTGTCGAAGATTCGGAATGAAAGAGCGCTAATGGTGGTGATAAGAAGAATGTCAAAAAATTTGAAGGAGTCAGTTGAAGGTTCATCAAAAAAATCTCGGGTCACGGACCTGAATCGGCGACTCACCTCTTCTCCTGCTTGTCCAGCATGAGATTGACACTGTTGACCGCCCGCCAGATAGGGAAGCTGAGCTTGTAATCCAATGTCCTACCATCATGTTCCGAGGGCAGCACATCAATCACATAACTCCCCATCTTCTTGCTCTTCAGCAACTCGCCAAACTCACCCGGTACGTTATCCAGCACCGGGTAGTGATTGGCGATCAAAAACGCCAGGTCCTTCAACTGCGCCTTGAGCACGGTCCTCTCCTCGATATGCGGACGAATCGACAACAACCCATCCGAGATGATGCGCCACTTGCACTCGAGCGTACCGTCGCGACCGGCGTCCTGACGACCGAGACTCTTGATACCGCAGTTGATGAGGCGGAGCGAGATGGGGTTCATGTGCGGGTGGTTGCCTCGACCTGGACCGCCGCCCGTGATGACGGCGCGAGCGGTGGTGGAGGTGAGATAGACCGAGCGGAGGGGTTGGTGGTCCTCGTTGCGGACTAGGAGGTTGCGGAGCGGGAAGGTGTCTTTGAGGTCGAAGAACTTCTTGCACGCTTGCACCTGGTCGTTGGAGGGTGGGATGTAGGCGAAAGGATCTTCCTTGTAGGGGAGACCGCCGGGGATGCCGTGGCCTTCCGAGACGGCTTTCTGCTGAGCGGCTTTGCGGGCGCGGTCGGCGGCGTGCTTGTCCTCCTTGACGTTGGTCGCCTCGCTCACCTCGTCGACCTGGATGGGTTCGACATCAGTAGCGGCGACGTCCTCCTTGAGCTTCTTGGCAGCTGGCTCGGTGCCGTCAGCGGCGGCCTCGGGCGAGAGCTCGCGCTTGACCGTGTTCGTCAGCGATTCGCCATCAGGTCGCTGGGCATCGAGGTGGTCCATAGCACGAATCATACCGGCGGCCATGCCCTCGTCGTCCGGGTTGCCCACCTTCTCGAGCAGGGCAACGAAGAATCCACCGGTGTCCTGCAGGTGCGGGTAGAGTCGCATGCAGTGCTGCGTGCCGAGAGCCTCCTCGTCGCCCTGCGGCCAGAGCGACTTGGGCGTGCGTGAGGCGAGGTCGGGGTCGAGCTCGTCGAGCTGCTCCCAGTCGTTGATCCAGGCAATCTCGGGCAGACGGTCGCGGTATTCGGCCGAGCCGATCTCGGGCTGAGCAGCCTCGGCAATCTCTGCGGAATCAGCAGCAGCATCAGTGGTCTCGTCGACCTCACCGTCGGCGTCCTTCATGTCAGCATCGACGAGCTCGCCCTCGCCATCCGCAGCGGCAGCGTCAGCAGCATCGACAGCGGCAGCCTTGGCAGCCTTCTCCTTGGCGTACTTGGACTTGCCGAAGAGGTGAGCGCCTCGTCCGGGGGCAGCCCTCCAGGTGGTAAGACCGCGTCGTCGCACTAGCTCTGGCAGTCGCGAGCTGCAGTCGACGATGCGAACTTTGCCTTCGAAGCGACGCAGAGCCTCGGCAACAACAGCTTCGTTCTCGATAGGGTTCATGGAGCAAGTGGAGTAGACGAGACGGCCACCCTCTCGCAGCTGGTTGAGACCACGGATGAGGATCTTGAGCTGAAGAGCGTGCAGACCGACGGCGTTGTTGGGAGTCCACTCCTTCCAGATGGGCACGTTCTTGCGAATAGTACCGTCACCGGAGCATGGCACATCAGCGAGGATGCGGTCGTACTTCATGGCGGTCTGAATGACTTCTGCACCCTGGTCGGCAGCCTTCCAGGGAACCTGGATGGACTGGTAGTTGGAAGCGTCAAGGTTGGTGACCAACAGGTTGGGCGAAGGAAGACGTTGCGACTGGTGGACGAGCATGTGGGCGCGCTTGGTGTCGGAATCGTTGGCAATGACGAGACCGGTGGGCATGGGGTTGTAGGCGCTGGGAGCCGAGGTGAAAGGCGAGTGGAGCGATTCGATCAGCTGAGCCGTCTTGGAGCCGGGAGCGGCGCACATGTCGAGCACGAGGTGGTGGGGCTGCACATCGAGGAAGAGAGGCGGCAGCATGGAAACAGCCTCCTGACGACTGATGGAGCCGACGTCGGTCTCGTGAACGAGGAACTGGTGGAAGCGCTTGAACTCGGGCGACTTGCGGATGACGTTCTTCTTGGTGTTGAGGTGCCATCCGAGGCCGTCGGGGTACCAAGGCAGGTTCTTGGGTGGGTCGACCTTCTCGCCGTCGAAGGTGACATTGGAGAGGAAAGGGATGTAGATGTCTTGCAGCGCTTTGAGGAGCTGGGGGGTGGTCTCCTTGCCGGCGGTGAGTCGGAAGGTGGTAGGCAGAGGAGTGCGGAGGTAGTCCATGAAGGTAGCCCACTCGGAGGGGTCGAGGATGCCCTGGTCGATGTAGTAGGCCTCGAGGCGAGCATTCTTCTGGTCGCTGGGGTGGTAGGTTGCTCTGACACCTCCATTGTGAGCACCACGTCCGCCGCCCCTTGGACCTCCTCGACCACGACCTCCTCCTCCGCCACGGCCACGACCGCGACCGCCTCCTCGACCGCCTCCACGGTTACCTCCGCGAGCCATGATGGGATATGCTGCGAAGTTGTTGGTTGATGGGAGAGATGCACAGCTGTCGATGACCTCGATCAGTGTGTCAATGGTGGTGGTGGCAATGGTCAAGGTGGTCAACTGCATCCAACAGGTTTGATCTGTTCGCCCTGCAGCAGCAGCACGGTTTTTCTCTTTCTGCTGCGCTGTTGGATTTTTGACGGATTTCTTCTGAAAATTGGCTGCGAATCGGAACTCGGGCTTGTCAGCAGCGAGTCGGCAACAGCGATGCCTCGGCGCTTGCGCCAATGCAACATCAACTCTATCCGCACCCTCCTGTTGCGCACCAACCATCGCGGAACGGTCGCTACACTTCTGCCTTCGCATCTTCGCAAAGAGGCACACGCCTTCAACAGTCATGGCGACCATAGCATCCTCCAGCGCGGCCGATGCGCTCGATCTAATTCGAACTGCCATCCGGGATACACCCAACCAATCCGATCCGCTCGCTTCCATACAGCTCCTCGACGCCCAGTCTACACCAGTCACCTCAATCCTGCAAGCTTCTACGATCAAGATCGGAGATGCCTCGCTCAGCAAAACCACCACAACTCGCCTAGCACGGTCCAGAGACGACCTGGCATCCCGTCTCTCCTCTGGCACTGCTCCGCACCCCGACGCAGAGCCTGCCTTCTTCTACGACGTCGAAGCGGTGCTCCTCGCTCTTCAATCACGCGACGATCGTCCAGGTGCATACCTCGCCCAAGCGGCCACCGCCAAAGTAGCATCCTTCCCAACCCTCGACAGAGCAGCCATCCTCGACTACCTGCTGGGCAAGCGAGATGACTGGGCGGGAGTACTCAAACATTCCGATCTTCCCTCAGCAACCGCAGCCACCGGTACCTCCACAGCCGTTGCATCGAGCCAGGACGCCTCAACAGCACCCGACGCAGCAGGACTCAAGCGACCGTACCAGGTCAACACGAAAGACGTCGAATACGTCAAGCGCGTTAAAGGTCAATACGAGATCGTCTTGCGGACACGCAACGATGCGCTTCGTGGCAACATTGCCGGTCTCACGGGTGGAGCGGCGGTTTCGCGCGTAGCTGGCTCCAAGGTGGCCGACTTTGAAACCTTTCGTCGCGCATTTTCGGCCAAGGTGGAAGCGGCGAGGAGAGCAGCGGGTAAAGCGCCACCGCCGGGCTCCAACGCGCAACAGGCGGCTCGATCGGGTGCGTCCGCGAGTGGTCAGGTTCGAAAGCAGCGTGCGCAGGATCCGATCGTGGTGCTTTCGAGTTCGCCAACGAGCCTGCTCAACATGTTCAACATCAAACAGTTCTTGGAGGAGGGCATCTTTGTTCCGCCGGAAGAGGCGCGTCAGAGGGCCCGCGGTGTAGCCGACCTGGTCGTATCTATCACCAGTCGCGGCGGCACCTCCAATCAGAGCGGTTCGACTGGTGTCGGTATCGGCCGTCGAATCCTAGTAGTTGACAGCGCGGAGGCCGTGACGAGGTTGGGCGGGTCCAGCGCCTCCGCACCAGGCGCCGATCCGTGGAACCGCGTCATCGCCGTCTTCACCACAGGCCAAGCATGGCAGTTCAAAACGTACAGATGGACCGAACCTAGGGAGCTGTTCAAGAACGTTATGGGGGTGTACGTGAGGTGGCATAACGAACCGCAGAACCCGAATGTTCGGGACTGGAACGTGGTCGAGGTGCAGGTGGATCGGACGAAGCGGCATACGGATAAGCAGGCGGTGAGCCACTTTTGGCGTCAGCTCGAGGCGTGGGTGCAGAGACGTAAGCCCAACCTCATTGCGTAGTCAATGACAAATGCTCCATCCAGAACAGATTGACTGGGCAACCACAATGTACTTGTAGACCATCGCTCGGCGTTGACAACCGGTTGAAACTTTGACCTCACTCTTGTGCGAGCCTGCAAACCTCTTTGCGAACGCTTCCAAACGAGTATCATGAGACAAATGCATATGCGTACAATACAAAACCGAACCTGCTATTCCATCCGCCGTTTTCCATAAATGAACCATTCACCTGCGCAGCAACCGAATCGTCCTCCCGCTCGACACCGGCGGAGGGCTCGCATCCGCTCCATCCACCTTGTTTCTCCCTGCCATCCTCGTGGCGCCTTTATGCTCGTCGTCCTCTACCGCCACCGGGTCCGCTGGTGCTGCCGTTGTTGTCGTCGCTGTACCGGGCTGATTGTTTCGATCGGTGGTAGCAGGATGTTCGCAGAAGCTATAATACTCTCTGCTGCCCTTATCGACCTGCCACAGCGCTGTGGATTCGTCCCACTGGGCACCGCGTTGACGACGTGCCCACACAAGAAGGCTATTCCAGCCCGCGGAGGAGGTGGCCGCTTTAGACAGCTCCACGGTTCTCTCCTCTTCTCGATCGACCGACAAAAAGGGGAGGATTGGAGAATTACCCCTCTGACGAGCCTCGGTGGGAGCAGGTTCGGGATTGTCTTCTGTCGACGCGGATGGTATTGTGGTGTTGAGCGAATCGAACGTCGATGTGGGCGCCTCTGCAGCAACGCCGTCGGTGGTCCCCACAGGAACAGCTGCAGCAGCCACCCTCTTGGCCTCCTCCTTCGCCCGTGCCGAAGGTGACAAGTAACTGTTCGAATACGGTTCCACCTTAGGAACGCGTATCAACACGTCCCTGGGCACAGTGCGTACCGCAGGCATTGTAAGGGTGAGTTCGGGTGTCGTTCCGTATGTGTGGTGGATGCGGCGAAGTGCGATTATGCAGGGAAATGAAAGAGGTCTTGGTCGGAACGCGTGCCGAGGAGATTCGTGGAGAGGGCCGATTTTAGCGCTCGGACTGCCCGATGCAGGAAGCCTCGTTCCCACGGTTTTCGATACTGACTGCGCTTGGCTTTCGATTCGGTTCTGGGCTCAGCGTCTGATAACCACGCTTCAGCATTAGTGAAAGCGTGAGCAGCTCTCGTCTGCCTTTCTGCTCGAATGCGCTGAATGCAGGTCGTCCCTGGCCTGCATCATGAGTCTATCGAAAGCAGACAAATAATGTGTGCTTGGAATGCAAGAAAATAGAGGCAACAAAATCCCCCCCCCCCCCGGCGGCCAAAATGGCCTCAGCGACTACGATACTTTATGGACTCTGTATCTTACCATACCCAAGGATCCATGGACGCAAGAGAAGAACATTGCTGAAGGAGCAACCTCGCAGCTCGTCACACTGTCAACCCCACAGAAGTTGCCTCGAGAAGCTCACACCAAGCCATGCACCGATAGTGCAAAAAAAGGATATATTGTCCAAGACGACGACCAAGCCAGGGGGCGCTACACAATCACACATAGACACCAACAGCGTTGAAGAGAGCCACAACACCAAAGCCTGCCTGCAGACTTGCGACAAGGCCGACGACGATCTCCTTGGCGGTGACGCTTCTCTTTGGTAGTCTGTGTTGCGCAAGCATGCGGCGTTAAAGCCAATTCCGGATGAGCAAGTTGAGCGTGGGCGATGCAAGTGGGAATGAGTTTGGTCAGTTACCTGTGGATGAATGTGCGATACTGCGATTGGTGCACAGGAAAGTGAAACTCACGTTGTAAAGTAGAAAGCGGCCAGGAAGACGGATGAAAGGAGGACAAAGGCGAGGTACGGAAGCAATGCGGTCGGGATGAGCGGCTTGAAGGCGGGTGCGTGTGCATGCAACGCCTGTAGATATCCAACGATGTTCGAGATGTGTGGGTCAGAGATGAGATGCGAACAAGAAGTTGCAGAGGGAGGAACGAGGAGAATGAGAAGGTTGTCAGTCACCATCGAACAGGATGGCCGCGTATGCCTTGTGATCAGCATCACAGCGCTCCAAGCCGGGTACATACCGCCAGTGGCCTGTTTCTTGTCGCCTCGCTCATCTTTGTCCTTTCAGCTGTGTGTTGGGAAGGGGAGACGGATGCCAGGATGGTGAGGAGCAGGTGGCAGCGTTCACAGCGTCATGCTCCAATCTTCTCGGCTGGCCAAAGCGGGCGCGCAGACTTCGAGACAGCTTAGTCATGCGTGGGTAATGCAGGTCGACCCTGAATTATGTGGTGCTGTTAGATCCCTCATGAAGTGTAGACTTTCAGATTCCTGCCCCGGAACACCCGGCTTGAGAGCTGGATGCAACGACGAGGAGAGCTTCGGCTTGATGATCGTCGCACGCAAGCTTTCTACGACCAAAGGCATCGTCTCCGCCAAACAGCTTCCCGATCCAGCACGCATACCCTCTCATCGAGGATCGGATTGCTGCCTGGACGAGGTACACAGAATGAAACGCCGTCTTTGCGCAGAACTGTGACCGGTTGCTGCGTTGTCGAATCGGGACTGAATTGCAAGAATCTACACTTGTGTGACCCTTCGAACAATCGAGATCGAGCAGGCGTCTGCTAGGTGCAGCGATGGTCGAGTGCATCCTGTTTCGATGAGGGGGAGCACAAGTTTTCGGGTGTCTCCGGGTCCGCAACTTTCCGAGAGGGTGAGAGTGTAGCGCGCCTCTTCAAATGCAAACCCTGGATCCATGCCTGCTTTCACTCGGAAGCCAATCCAAGTGATGCAATTGCAGCTCAGATCGACAGCAGCAAACGGGTCTAACGAGGCTAACAGCCGGATTGATTGTTCATGTGGTCTAGTGTCGGGCGCAAGGATCGACGCTTGCCGGGCTTCGATAGCTCTTCGGTCTGCATGCAGTCTCGAGCTGTTGCACCAGCAGCCCAGCCCAGCCCAGCCTAGCCCCTGTCCAACGTTGCCCGATGCAAGCTCTGACCCGCATGCAATTTGGCCTTCCACGATTACGCCCGGCCAAGCTTGGTCGCTCGCTCCCCCTCGACCCACTGAAGCTACGCCGATATCGACGTCAGTGAATGCTATCCGCCCCGTGATGCTCCGGTGTCTGCTCTTGGATCCCGTGCCATAGCCAGCCTGCCTCGAGACACAAGTGTTGAGAAGACATATATACGACCCAGGCTGCCGAACTGGATCTTCCTATCCCTTCCTCATCATCCCCTCTTGCATCCCTTCCGTTGTCGCTGCATCGCCTTCACCACCACTCATCTCTGACTCGCAAGGCATCCTCGCATACTTGGCTTTGGTAAGTGTTGATTCACCTGCTTCGTTGTTTCAGCGTTCGTCGTCGTCGTGTCCCCTCCCTGGCTTCGTCTAGGGATCTCGTGGCAACACAGCAGTCGGGTTAGCAGCTGTCTTCCATGACCTGCTTCCATTGTTGTCGCTGTCAGATGATATCGACACCTGCTCGGCATTGACGGCTTGCAATGTCTCTTGTGCGCATGGTGGAGCATACATCGTGCAGTCACGCGGGAGGGAGAGTCGACGGAAAGATCCGCCCGAAATGCGGGGAAGAGCGTTTCTCTCCACTTTTTCCGGTGCCCGGCTACTGGTATCGCTGCTTGCAGGCTCCTTCGTTCGTTCGCCTTTTGTGCGATTGTCAGTTGTCGACTTCCTTCCTGCTCGCTGCTAGTACGCTGTCGGCGACATGAATGGTAACGACGACGACGACGATGACAATGTCGACGAGGCCAATGCAGCTGATGGTCGGACACGCTTGGGTCAAGCCCGGCTAATGGACAGTGACGACAGCTGCCGATCCCAGGCACAGAGGCACAGCGGACTGAAGCGGCCCATCCGAACCAGCGCGATGTGGATGAATCATTCGCGTCAGATTGGAAATTGGGAAATTTTATTTTCCATGGCACCACAGCGCGGAACGGATCCATTTCCGATCTGCCCCGCCTTTCACAGGCCCAAGGCAGAGTGTCTCAGTCTCGCTTTGCTCTGTCCTCCCCTTCGCTGCTGCCTGTTCCCCGCTATGCTTGGCTTGGCTTGCCCTTCGTTGATCGTCCCTTCGCCAAGCGGGCTAGGCTAGCCTGGTCATCGTCATCCTGGCTTGGCCATCATCAAGGTGTGCCAAAGTCGAGCAAGGGCAGCTGGGCCTCGCTCAACGAAAATTCGAAAGATCGGGCTGGTGCTGTTGCCGTCTGCCGGTCTCGTCCTACCTTTGCCGCGTTTGGGCCCTCGTCATCGACAGCTGCCTTTCACGCCCAGCCTGCTGCTACTGCCCTCCCCCACACAAGCCCTCCCTCGTCGTCTGTCCGCTCTGCACTTCGTCGTCGTCGTCGTCGTGGTTGATGTTGATGATGACGACGATGGGACGACGTCGCTTTGGGTTGCAGCCAATCAGAAGGGGCTTGTGTGCTACAAGGGCAGCCAATGATGAGGCTTGCATTGGCTTTCGTTGCAGCTGCTGCAAGCGGCAGCCGGTGTCACGGGTTCAATCCACCTACGCTTTCTCGTTTTTCTCCGACTGTCGGTTGCCGTATGCAACACTGCATCGCCGTCGCCGTGTCCTTGTGTCGCCTTCGCTCGGTCTAGCCTCTCTTGTCTGTTCATCGAGACTGACCTCTCCTCTTTTGCCCCGCCTTTGCCCTTCTCGCTGCCTCCACCCTTTCTCCTCTCCCTCTCTCTCACGGTTGTTTCCGTGTGCTGCCGATCCCTCGACTCAACCCACACCCTCCCGCACTGCTCTGCCACTTGTCCTCATCGCTCAACACTACTTCCTTCCTCCTTCCTCACCACATCCTTCATCTCTCCCCTCACTGACCGTCCTTGGATCTGCAAACCATCCTCGGCCTTCGTTGTGATCACAGCTCGCACCTACACACACATCAACCCCCTCAGCATAACTTTTAGACCTTCAAAATGACGTCGCCAGGTAACCACCACGATGAGTTGCCCACCAACAACCCCCACTACACGCTCTTGGGCTCCGACCTCAAGCTCTTCTCCGATGCCGGTTTCGACATGGACCGCGTCCACCTCAAGCGCAACGCCTCCGTCGCCCAGCTCTACGAGGACGCCATCAAGAAGGAGGGCGCCGTCATCTCGTCGGCCGGTGCTCTGATCAACTACTCGGGCAAGAAGACCGGTCGTTCGCCCAAGGACAAGCGTATCGTCTTTGAGGAGACCTCCAAGGACCACGTCTGGTGGGGTCCCGTCAACATCAAGATGGACGAGCACACGTTTGAGATCAACCGCGAGCGTGCCATCGACTACCTCAACACGCGCGAGGACATCTACGTCTTTGACGGTTTCGCCGGCTGGGACCCCAAGTACCGCATCAAGGTCCGCATCATTTGCAGCCGTGCCTACCACGCCCTCTTCATGAACAACATGTTGATCCGCCCCACCGCCGAGGAGCTCGAGCACTTTGGCGAGCCCGACTTCATCATCTACAACGCCGGCCAGTTCCCTGCCAACCGATTCACCGCCGGTATGACTTCGTCGACCTCGGTCGAGGTCAACTTTAAGCGTCACGAGATGGTCATCCTCGGTACCGAGTACGCCGGTGAGATGAAGAAGGGTATCTTTTCGGTCATGCACTACCTCATGCCCGTCAAGTTCAACCAGCTCTCGCTCCACTCGTCGGCCAACGAGGGTCCCGACGGCGACGTTTCGCTCTTCTTCGGTCTCTCGGGTACGGGCAAGACGACGCTCTCGGCCGACCCCAAGCGTGCGCTCATCGGTGACGACGAGCACGTGTGGTCTGACGAGGGTGTCTTCAACATCGAGGGTGGATGCTACGCCAAGTGCATCGGTCTCTCCGCTGCTAAGGAGCCCGAGATCTACAACGCCATCCGCTTCGGTGCCGTGCTGGAGAACGTGGTGTACGACAAGAACACGCGCGAGGTCGACTACGACGACGTCGTCATCACCGAGAACACGCGCTGCTCGTACCCGATCGAGTTCATCCCTAACGCCAAGATCCCGTGCATGGCCAACTCGCCGCCCAAGAACATCATCTTCCTCACCTGCGATGCCTACGGTGTCCTGCCCCCCGTGTCGAAGCTCGACGCCAACCAGGCTCAGTACCACTTTATCGCCGGTTACACCTCCAAGACTCCCGGTACCGAGGATGGTATCCAGGAGCCCTCGCCCACCTTCTCGACGTGCTACGGTCAGCCATTCATCGTTCTCCACCCGCGCGTGTACGCCAAGATGCTCGCCGAGCGCATGGAGAAGCACAAGGCCGACGTCTGGCTCGTCAACACCGGTTGGGCAGGCGGCAAGTTTGGCGTCGGTCAACGTTGCCCCCTCAAGTACACCCGCAAGATCATCGACTCGATTCACGACGGCTCCCTCGCCAAAGCCAAGTTCGAAAACTTTGGCGTGTTCAACCTCCAGATCCCCACCGCCATCGAGGGCGTGCCAGAGAACCTGCTCAACCCGGCTACCAGCTGGCCCGATAAGGGAGCCTTCAAGACAGAGTTGCACAAGTTGGCAGAGATGTTCAACACCAACTTTGAAAAATACGCTGGCGACGTTAGCGCCGAGGTTGCCGGCGCTGGGCCCAAGCTCTGAGCGGCTCCAGCGTGCGGAGGTTTGGTTACGAATATATAAGTTTATGACTCTGATGCATGGTGTGCGGTGTGCGTGGTTGTGAGAGGATGGCGGTGCTGCTCTGGGCATGACTCTTGCTGACAGATCTGACGCTAGTGACTTGATCTGCATGGTCTCTGAGCGTGCGATGCTGTCACACCATACGACACGTCCAGGTTGGTGACGTGCGACGTTGGGAGAGTCAACAGTTCGTGAGGTCGATCTAGGGCAAGGTCGGCGTGACTGCCCTGTCCTCGTGAGTGTTTCTGCAACGTCTGTTCGGCGTGCGCGCGTGCGATGCTGTCAACAGTACGACACCTCTGATGGGCTCGATGCTTAGCGGCAGCACGCCAACTATCACAGGCACCCAACCCATCGGCAGAGTTACAGCCCAGCACACCGTCGAACGTCGGCACACCGATTCTAGAGTCGCTCAAACGACGCAGTCTCACCGCTCACCCGCCTTCTCATCTCAAAACGACGCAGTGTAGGCTCGCCGCCTCACCACCGCTCGAACAAAGGACACCGCACGCTTCGAGGTGAGATGACGCTTTCGGTTACAATCCAGGGTAGCTTCTTTGACAAAGTGCGCTTGAGGACGTCATGAGAAAGCACAAGCGCTGGATTCAAGCTTCTGATCACACAGCGGGTCCCCCCTTCATGATCAGCGCTGGTCACAGGCATTTTCGATCCGAATCCGGTTGCACGGTCTCCCTCTGTGTATCAGTTACATCTGATCATCGTCTCAGTGGAAGTTGTGTTGGGCTCTGAACCGTGTGCCACCGCAGGGTGTGCATGCAAGAAGGTGTGTGCTGGGAGAGAGAGGAACGCGATTCGGGTATTGCGGACGTGAAGGACTCCGGCTGAGGTGGGGTCCCTCGGTCGTAACCCCGCAATATTGGGCAGGAGGGGCTTGGCAGTGGATGCGTTGGCCCGTGTTACCGGTCAATGCGAGTTCTTCCGGTTCGGGCGGTCTCTTGGTCACACTTCTTGCCACTACGTCCTTCAATCCTCATAGAAGCAGTGTTCCTAGACCACAGAAGCGCGTCTTCGAGTCTTTGTCGTTGCATCGAACTGCTTGGACGATTTTGCCTAGCCACCAACCATCCGAGACACGCTCATACTGCTCTTCAACCACTTCGAACGGGCTCACGCTCGACACATCTCGATTTGCTTTGGCATTGTCTCAACGTGTAGACCGTCACCCGTCTCCTCCGGGCCCAGCTCCCAGCTCCTCATCGCATAAGCCGGAACTGTCTCCAACCGCACACGGTCCCTCATTCGCATCCACACCGTCCTCAAGCAAATCCCTAGCAAGCATGTCGAACGGCACTACCCGCGCCGACCCCTCCATCCAGGGCAAGCTCGTCTGGACGCCCCCCGACGTCTCGTCGACCTCTATGGAACGGTTCCGTCGCACCATCAACGCCAAATTCTCGCTCAACCTCTCCACCTACCACGATCTCTGGGAGTGGTCGTGCATGCACCTCAACCACTTCTGGTCCACCGTCTGGGAAGAGACGTCGGTCATCTCGTCCGTCCGTGCTGCAAAGGCTATCGATGACAGTGCGCCGATCTATCCTCCCCCTCTCTGGTTCGAGGGAGCACGTCTCAACTTTGCCGAGAACCTCCTTCGACACGGTACCCCCTCGTCGCCTCTCCGATCCCGAACCGCGGTGATTCAGTCTACTGAGGTCGACACGGTGACGGGGGAACTCGATGAGACCAGCATCAGCTACGCCGAGCTGTACGAGATGACCGCGCAGGTAGCCTCGGCGATGCGTGCGCGCGGAATCAAGACCAATGACTGCGTCGCGAGCTACTCGGCGAACAACATTGAGAATCTGGTTGCGTTTTTGGCGGCGAGCAGTTTGGGAGCGGTGTGGACGAGTGCTGCGGCGGATTTCGGACCGGAGGGGGTGCTGGAGAGGTTGAGGACGGTAAGGCCGAAGATGCTGGTGAGTGTCAATGCGGTGCGGTATAACGGGAGGGTGCATGATCATCTGGCCAAGCTCAAGGGCGTCGTGGAAGGGTTGGAGGAGGGGAGGAGCGAAGCGGAACAGCCGTTGGAGGGCGTCATCGTCGTCAGCTACGTCAAATCCCATGCCATACCTCAAACGGTTTCTGAGGGGAGCACTCGGTGGGACAGCTGGGAAACCCTCCTCGCCGAAGGATCCGCAGCGAAAGATAAAGAGATCGCGTTCGAACAACTCGACTTCAACCACCCGCTCTGGATCCTGTTCTCATCGGGCACTACTGGCAAGCCAAAGGCGATCACCCACCGAGCCGGCGGGATGCTCCTACAGCTCTCCAAAGAACATCTCATCCACGGCGGTCTCACACCGGACGATGTGTTCTTCCAACACACCACGACGGGATGGATGATGTGGAACTTCCTCATCGCCGGCCTTGTCGCCGGTTGCCCGATCGTCCTCTACGATGGATCGCCGCTCAAACCCACACCTGTCCTGTGGGATCTCGCGGAGAAGCACGGCGTTACCACCTTTGGTACGTCCGCGGCTTACCTGGGGGCGCTCGAGAAGACCGGTTACGACGTCCGCTCTAATCATCCCAACTTGAAGGTGAAACAGGTGCTCAGCACCGGATCTCCCCTCCGAGCCGAGCTGTACCCGTTTATCCACGACAAGATCGGATCCGACATCCTCATCGGCTCAATCACCGGCGGCACCGACCTATGCTCTCTCTTCGCAGGCCACACCGTATCCCTCCCTGTCCACGCCGGCGAAATCCAGGCACGCAACCTCGGAATGGCCATCTCCGTCTACGACTCAACCACCTCTTCCGAGATCACCACGCCCAACACCGTCGGCGACCTGATCTGCAAACGACCCTTCCCAGCGCAACCGCTTGGATTTTGGAGACAGCCCGAGGACAAGTACTTTGAGAGCTACTACGCGCAGGTACCCGGTGTGTGGTATCATGGAGACTTTGTCTGCCTCAGCGAGAAGGGTGGGCTGGTTATGATGGGTAGGAGCGACGGAATCCTCAACCCCGGCGGTATCCGATTTGGCTCCAGCGAGATCTACGAGCTGCTCGAATCGCCGGAGAATCCCTTGCACGGCTCTATCACCGACTCGCTGGTCGTCGCTCTAAAGACTCCCGCGGGGGACGACGAAGTGGTGTGCCTCTTCCTCGTCCTCAACCCCGAAATTCGCGTCGATTGGGAGACGTTCAAGAAAACCATCGCCACGCTCATCCGCACAAAGAGAAGCGCACGTCACGTTCCCAGATTCATAGAGCGCGTCGACGAGGTACCAAAGACGTTGAATGGGAAAAAGGTAGAGGTGCCGGTGAAGAAGATTGTTAATGGCGCCGGGGTGGAGAGTATCAATAGGGCCACGTTGGGCAATCCGGGGAGCTTGGATGCGTTTGTGGCGCTGGGAGAGCGGTTGAGGGCGCAGTTGAAGAGTGCTTGATGTCCACACAGGACTGATGCAATAGAAATCCAATGTCGTGGCTCCAAGATGATGGTTTGCAATGAAGCTTGACAAGTCTGGCATGCGCGAGTCGGCCGTTCATCCGAGCCATGGCGACAAACATTCGAACCAATCTCGAAGATCAAAGCAATGCGATTCAGAACGAGCGTGCAAACAAGAACCTATCTACAATCCCTTTCTCCCTCCTCATCCCGTCTTACAGTACTCGTCCGAGAACAACGTGTCCGCGAGATCATCCGGCACGAACCACACCGTCAGCGCAACAATCAGATATACCATGATCAACACGAACCCCTCCAAATAGTTGCTTCTGTTATCGGCGATCGCAAAATTAACGATGAGCACCGTCAGGAACAGCAGGATCGTCGCAAACGGATCGAAGAGCAGCGTCAACGGCTTGCCTCCCATCCAAGCGATCAGCACCAGCAACGGGATCACGAAGAGGGCAATCTGGATGGACGAGCCGATAGCGATGGAGGAAGCCATCTGGATCTTGTTCTTCCACGCGAAGATCACGGCTGCCAGATGCTCGGTGGCGTTACTCGCGATCGGCAGCAAAATCAAACCGATCCAGGTACGCGTGATGGCGCCCGTCGAAGTGACCGAGTTGATCGCCGTAACCAACCACTCGGAGGTGACACCGATAAGACAGGTGACGATGACCAACGAGATGATGACGCCGGGCATGTTCATGGTCGGCTGCTCCTCCTCGCCCTCGTTATCGTCCTGGAAGAACTCCTTGTGCGAAGACAGGCTGAAGTAGAGGAACCCAATGTAGATGAGCAGCAGCAGCACCGACACGCCGCGGGAGAACTTGAGAATGTCGTCTCGCTCGACCGTGTTGTCGAGGTTGCCGAGCACGGCGTGGAAGGCGGAGGGGATGACGAGCGAGATGACGGCCATCATGAGGAGCGACGTGTTGAGCTGGGCGGGCGCTTCGAGGAAGACCTGCTCCTTGACACGGAGACCGCCGACGAAGAAGCAGGTGCCGAGCACGAGCAGCAAGTTCGAGAGGATGGAACCGAGGAGCGAGGTTTGGGTGACGATGAGCTCGCAGTTGAAGAGCGAGACGATGGCGACGATCAACTCGACCGCATTGCCGAGCGAAGCGTTGATGAGACCACCGATGGTCTCACCTACACGCAGCGAGAGCTCTTCGGTGGCCTGGGAGAGGATGGTGGCGAGAGGCATGATGGCAAGGAACGAGGTGACAAAGACGGCGATACCGTTCTTGGTCTGGTTCTGGTCGAGGGCGAAATGCAGTGCCCACGAGACGGGAATGAAGACGAGGAGAAGGTTGAGGAAAGAGCCGAAGAGAATGTTTTTGAGACTGGCAAGTGTACCCGGAGGCTTGCCAAGACGATGCTCAGGAGTAAAGAGCTCGGTGAAGGAGCGCTTCATGGTAGCTTTTGAGTCCATGGTGGCTCGACGAGGTGGACCGGCAAAGGGACCGCCCAGGCCTTCAGTGATGGAAGACTGATCGCGATGGACGCCGCGCTTCCTGCTACCGGAAGAAGTGGTAGGATCGGAGGAGGAACCGGCGGAAGAGCCCTCGTGGGTGAAGCTGGCTTGGCCCTTTTCGAGCATGTCGGGTTCGGCGTTCGAGATGGTGGCGCGCTTGGGACGCTGTGTGATGTGGTTGGTGCTGCTGGCGTTGGAGGCTCGGGGCGTGGCATTGACGAGGGCAGGTTTGATGTTGGATGTGTATGGGTTGTCTGAGGTGGGCGCAGCGGTGGTGGTGGTGTGGTCGGTGGTCGAGGCTCCTTCAGCGTGGCCTGCGTCGGAGCCTTCTGGGATATGAGGTGCTGTTGTTGATGACATGGTTGTCACGTTCTAGCTGCCGGAATGAGTGGGTTGAGCCGACGATGAACGATGTGTGCGTGCAACTTGCTGCTGTAGACTATATACTGATGTGCAGGAGTAGGCGTGGGTGGTGACCAGAAGGAAGAGGTGGTGATGAAGAGGAAGGCCAAGCTTTGCTTTTTAGTCGATGTGCCTGTGCCTCGAATGCAGAGCCAAGAAGCAGTGGCGAAGCGTGTGACAGTAGTGCTAATTCGGGATGCGGCGTGTCAATAATCCGCACCGCTTTTCCATGCGCTCAGTGTTGTGGCAGCAGCAGAGCGGCCTTGTTTCTTTCCCCTGTAGCTCAGGCGCGTGTCTGCACAGCCAAGCCAAGCAGAGAGAGACCAACAGGCAAGGCTCCTGCAGGTTGGCTGCAGGAAGGGCGTTGCAATGCGAAATCATCCCACACTGCTAACAACAAGCTCATTTCGGGAAGTGGGGATCTCTTCATCGGAAAGGCACCGCTTACGAGCCAACCCAGCTGCTATTGTCGGATGACCACCGTGACTGTGCTGTGTCGAGTGGATCGAGAAAGAGTAATGAGAAGGGCACTGCATTCTCAGCAATGCTGTTTTGAAACAAGTCACGCCAAAAAAAAATGACGTTGACAAGGCTCGACCCGGCGATTCCGTCGGGCGGCTTTGCTTTGGTCACAACGGCCTCACAAACCGCGGTCTCGCTTAGCAGAGAGCGCGCGCGTGATGCTCATCGATTTTTCATCATTGTTAGCACACACAGCCATCGTCGCAGAAATCATCTAATCTGAGCTCAGCATTGATAAGCCAAGCTCAGTCAAACTGCATTCACAGCGGGCTGAGTCGAAAAGTGTTGGTTGCGTGTGCGCTTTCGAGGTCATGGGCGATGCAGGGTCCTCTTTCGCTCTCTCCACCCTCGAGCATATCGCTCTCGTTCATCTTTCTCATCGATGACCATCCTTGTCCTGGTTTGGACTCCGTAACACTGGATCGCGCTTAGATTGGCGCTCGATCATCGCCCACCATGGCAGCCTCGGCCGCAAGCGAGCTCGCTCGCAAGGCGCTTATGAACGATGCTCGGCAAGAGGAAGCCATCACCGTCAATCAACGTGCACTCATCGACAAGATCCTCGCTCGATATGCGGCCGAATTCACCGTCTTCAGAGAACTTCTCCAGAACGCAGACGATGCTGGTGCAACCCATTGCGAGCTTCGCTTCGAATCACAGCGTGCCAAATCTGCTTCTTCTGACGACACTGCCTCCCCTACTCCCTCCACCTCCAGCCTCTTACCCGACTTCAAGGCAACTTTGAGCAACTGGGTCTTTCGCAATGACGGCAAACCTTTTGGAAACGACGACTGGTCTCGACTACGCCGCATCGCAGAAGGAAACCCGGATCCCGACCGCATCGGTGCCTTTGGCGTCGGCTTCTACTCGCTCTTCAGTATCTGCGAAGAGCCCATCGTCTCCTCGGGCGACGAGCTCATGGGCTTCTTCTGGAAAGGCGACGCCCTCTTCACAAAACGCACCAACAACTCGGACCGTCAGAACTCTCCCTCCGGCCATCCATGGACCACCTTCTTCATGGCTCTTCGTGAACCATCCCCTTTCCCGGACTCGCCCATGGCCCTCGCCAAGTTCCTTGCTACGTCGCTCACTTTCACTACCAAGATTCGCTCCATCGGTCTCTACTGGGATGATCATCTCCTCTGCAAGCTAGACAAGAAGCTCGCCTTGCCCAAATCTATGACCATGCCCGGTCACCTCAACGCATACAGCCCTGGCCGCATCATGAAGGTCCGCGACCTCGAATCCACCGCTGTCCAGATCGATGTCCAAGCCGTGCAACTCGTCATCGACGCCGCAGAACAGGACAAACCCAGGCCCAAGCAGTCTCTTGCATCAGCCTTGGGCAAGACGGCCGGTGGCGGTCTCAGTTCTATGCTGCAGAGTGCATTCGGCTTTGGCTCATCATCTGCAAAGGAAAAGGAAAGAGAACGCGAGCGCGAGCTGCTCCGGCAAAGGCAAGCTGAGGCTGCCAAAGAGCAAGAGACGAAGCGCCGCTTGGATGCTACCGCCGCTGCCCTCACCTCGGTCTCGGCCTCCATTCATCTGCGCATCGCCACCGCCAATGTCAACGTCTCATCCGACAAGGCATTCGAAAGGGAAATCGAGCGAAGCACAAAGAAGCCACCACCCAAAGTCACCGCCTTCCACCTCATCTTCACCGGCAAGGAAGAGTACGATGCGAGCTTCCCTGACGAGAACCAAGACGCCGATGCCTCGATCTCCATCGCCCCCTCTGCCGCTGCCCTTGACAAGGGCGTGCGTCAAATCTTCTCCGGACTCATGCCTCGTCTCGAAGATCAAGGCCACGCCTTCATCGGCTTCCGCACCCATCAGACTACCGGCTTCAGCGGTCACATTGCTGCTCGCTTCATCCCCACCGTCGAACGAGAGTCACTCGATTTCGTCGACAAGTACTGTGCGCAATGGAATTCGGAGCTGCTCTCCATGGGAGGCTACGTGGCTCGCGCCGTCTACGAGAACGAACTCACCGACATTGGTCGTCTGTGGACCAACACTTTTTCCGACAAGCGACCGGCCAAGATCGATGATCCGCTCGCCAAGGCGCTCAGCGACCGCGCGCTCCATCTCATGCGCTTCTTCACCTTCCGCACCTCGTCGCCCTCGTCACGCGTCTCTTCGCTCTTCCTCACCTCCTTCTTTGGAGCAGCTCGTCAGAACACCATCTCGCTCATGTCGACGCGGGGTGTCAAGCATTCGGCGGCCGTTCGTGTCCCCAACGCACTCCTTTCAGATTTCATCAAGGATCTCGCCGTCATTCCACCAGACCACGTCGAGCAAGCCCCTGACTTTGTACGAGAGGTTCGCTCGCGCAACCTCGTGCAAGATATCACTATGGACGACGTCTTTTCTGAGCTCTCGTCGCGCGCACTCACCCCCGTCGAGATGATCGCCTGTCTCAAGTGGTGGGTCAGCGTCGCCGCGCATCCGTCCTACGACATCAGCTTACGCTCCAAGCTGCTCAACAACGCCATGCTCACCATCGCCGATCCCAAGGATGCTGCTGTCCCCGAAAAGATCCAGCCCTTGAGCGTGGTGCGCCTCTATCTCAATACCTCTCGACTCCCGACGGACGTGCCTCTCCCCGATTCCTGTCTGTCGTACGAGGTGTCCAAGTCGTTCACCACCAGCGAGTTGTCACGCGTCTTTGGCTGGTCAGAGCTGACAGTGCCTGCGTGGCTCAAGAACCTCGTCCAGATCAGCAGACAAGCACAGCGCTCCGGATCCGACGCCATGGCCGAGACGAATCTACAGACTTCGCCTGCCTTTGCTGAGAAGGTGCTCCTCACCTTATCACGGGCCTGGTTTGCTTTGCCCGCCTCCCAGCACGACGACATCCAGCAATTCCTCGCCGAGGTCACTTGCATTCCAACTCGTATGCAGATGCAAAAGCCCAACGATGCCTATTTTGCCAATGTCTCGCTGTTCTCCGATCTGCCCATCATCGAGCTTCCGACAGCACAGGTCAAGGGCAGCCTCGAAAAGATGCTCATTGCGCTCGGCGTGCGTCGTCACGTAGAGCTCCAGATGATCTTCAATCGTCTTGTTGCAGGAGGAGGATGGTCCCACGTCGACTTGGCAGCCTACCTGGCCTCCAACAAGGATACGCTCTCGGATCTCGAGAGGGAGAGACTCAAGAAGACGGCCATCTTTCCCAAGCACGGCGAAGTCGGCCCACTCAAGGAAGACGGCAAGCCCAGGATCCTCCGGTATCGTGCGTCCGAGTTGTATGAGCCTACAGAGGCACTCAAAGCGCTCCAGCTGCCGGTACTGGACTGGGCCGACAAGCCCTGGAAGCCGTCGTCCGAAGAAGCTCGCTTCGTCTTTGATCTCGGCCTTCGACGCTACCCACCGATGGAGACTGTTCTTGAGCTCGCCTCGAACTCGACGAACGACGTCCTGCGGTCCAAGGCGATCGCTTTCTTCCTCGACAAGTTCCACGCACACTACGCCAACCAGTATACCCTCTTGCGTGCCGAAAAGTATGCGTTCGTGCCTGCAAGGCTGCCGGGCGAGAACAAGCTGGTGCTGCGTAAGCCCACCGAGGTCTTCACCAACGCCGAGGCTGCCGTCATGGACTTCCCCGTGGTCGGTCCCGAGATCAACTTGGCGGATCTCCCGAAACTTGGATTGCGCTCGAACCCCACAGCAGCGCAACTCATCTATAAGCTTGTCAATGCGCCGACCAGAGACGAAGCACAGGCACGCAAGGTCTTCGAATACCTGGCTACGGTGCCTGAGTTCAGCCTCAACGACTTTGCCCAGTTGCGAGCTGCCGAGTTCATCCCCGTGCGTCGCAACAAGGCCGGTGCCGCAAGTGATGCTGCAAAGGAGTCATCTGCTGCTGCTGCCAGCGGCGAGGTGGTGTTGGTAGCACCCATGAACTGCTACTTTGGCGGCTCGGCCTCCGACACTCAGTTCAAAGATGTCTTCTTCTACTGCGACTTTGGCTCGGTAGCCGGAGCCTTCCTCAAGAACTGCGGCGTTCGAAACGAGCCCAGCATCGAAGAGGTGGCCGAGCGTCTGGTGAGCGAGCCGCAACGTTTCTATCAGCTTGCCGGCAGCGCGGACGCATATCTCGGCATCCTGCGCCAGATTGCTACCAATTGGAATCGCATCCGCACCCCGCTTCGAAACGCCATGGCTCGCTCCGCCTTCTTGCTTGGATCGAAGCGCGTCAATGACAGCAAAGCCAAGAGAACCGGGCAGAAGACAGGCCATCTGCTCGACGAGGACGATGACGAGCAAGACGAAGAGGCCGACGATACCGGCACACTGGTCTACGCGCTCAAGAAACCATCGGACGTCGTCATCGTCGACGATGCCAATTCGCACATGCTGTTCGCTTCGTCGCTTTTCTACGCCCCACACGAGGATCTGCTGCAAGAGAATCTGTACGGCAAGCTTGGCTCACCTCGGCTGAGTTCGCTCGTCGAGGAGCGGTACTCGATCGAGGGTCGCGTGGTGCGAGATACGCAGCGCGCCCGCGAGACCAAAGCGCTCGTCCTCGAACGCACGCCTCTCTTCCTCTTTGAGAAGCGACAGTCGTCTCGATCCGAGATTCGCAAGGACGCAGAGTGGCTCAAGGGGGCACTTGAAGTGGAAGAGATCGACGGTGCTGGTCTTCGCCTGGTCCGTACCTTGCGCTACGATCGGGTCCACGAACAGAATATTCAAAAATGCACTGCCACCGCATCGATGCGTGGATCCAAGCTCGTGTTGCACCTCTCGTCGTCGATGGAGGTCGACTTCTTTGAGGTGGCCACGTCGCTCAGCAAGTATCTGCTCACCAAGCAACGATTGCAGGAGGTGCTTCTGTACATGACGCTGCTGTCCACCTCGCTACGCAACCTCAAGCGACGTGGATTCCACGTCGACAAGATCCTGTCGCAACGAAAGGCGGAGAGAGAAGCAGCCGAGGCCAAGATGCGCGAGGAACGGCTCGAAGCAGAGGAACGAGCTGCAGAGGAGAAGGCGACCGACGCCAAGTTGGCCGACTGGCGAAAGCAGGTGCTGAGCGTCTTTCCGGATGCTGATCCACACTATGTGGATCAAGCGCTTCGCAGTCACAGCGATGCTCACGTCGAGCGTACGACCAACGATATGCTCAGCAGCAACTATCCGCGCCGCAGCAAGGAGACCTCTTCGGCCAACACTCAGCTCACGAACGAGTCGGCTTCCACTTCCGATCTGAGAGCAGGAGGCGGCGGCGCAGGCTTTTTCTCCGGATTCAAAAACAAGTTTTTGCAGGCGGGAGCCAAGCAGCGCAGTTCGCTCGCAGATGGCACCAGCTCGATCGAGCGACCTGGTTCAGGATGGCCAGCAGGTCCAGATGCGGTGGCAGCAGCGGGTCGATCGGACGAGGACCGATCGTTGGGCGCACTCGCATCGTCTTCGTCTTCCACAGGCATGACGGGGGCAGCTACGGCGCCCACCAGCGAAGTGACGCCGCTGTCTTCAATCTCGAACAACGTGCTCAGAGCGATCCGTGCATCTCGACCGGACGCTTCGTCGACGATCAAGAGCGAGGCGCGACAGACCCAGATCAAGGAAGCGGCCAATTCGTACTGCGATCAAGGCGTCGAGACGGATCTGAAGCTGGCGGGCGAGGTAGCGGGAATGAAGGTGTACCTGCATTCGTCGCTGGACGCCGCCTCGATGCTGCAAGCCAACGCTGCAGCATTGGAGCGGCTGATCAATCGGGTGTACAAGCCGGTGGGGAGCATCTTTGGGCTCGACCCTCGAAGCATGTATGTCTTCTGCGACACTGCTGGACCCGCGATCGCCTTCAACCGCGGAGGAGCGATCTACCTCAACTTCCGCTACTACCTGGCGTGGCACGACGAGATGGTCAAGCAGGGCAAGCTGGCGGATCCGCTCGTGTCTACGTACTTTAGCGTTGCGCACGAAATTGCGCACAACGTGGTGAGCGCACACAATGCCGAGCACGAATGGTACTTTAGCGCGATCGCCGAGAAGTATATCGTGTCGCTGGTGGAGTACATCGCTAAGGCTGAGGGTGGCGATGCGAGAGGCAGGCCCTGATGTCGGCAAGTCTAGGTCGCATGGAATGCAATGCAAAGCTGTTGGACGTAGAAGCATGGAGGAATGCAGATACTGAGTGTGCGTGTGTGTTTGCAAGCGGCGTGGTATTGTACAAAGGAGAGGAGAATCTTGAAGCTGACTTTGGCCTGGTGTGAGTCGATCTAGCTGGACGAGCTGCAAAGGAGATAGGACTGCGCCTATGCTGATGCGACCTGAGGTGTGGGGAGCTGTGCGCGCTTTTCCTTTCCTCCAAAGTGGTGGTAGTTCTGTAGAAATCAAGGTGCAAGAGATGCAGAAGTCAGCTACGGGATCCCATTCGTACAGATTGAATTAGGACTGTTTTACGCACAGCAAACCTGAGCAGCTGACCGGCTTGCGCGGTAGCGTTGGTGGCATGGCAGGCAAAGAGGAGGTAGTTTCGCGGTTGAACCCTCCATGCGAAACGCATAAAGACGGTCGAGTATGCGCAGAGGGCGCCGCTCATGGTGCCCGAGATCATCTCTTCATCCTTGGAGAGATCGGCAATGGCTGCTAGGGGAAGACCCCAGTTGGCGACGGGTCCCCAGAAATGCGTCGACTGCGAAAAGCAAGAACAAGGTGTCAGTCAATGAGTTGAGGTGAGAAGTAGCGATGAGAGAGAGGGGGTCAGCGTACGAAAAAGTACTGTCTGCCAGCTGGCGACTTGATCCAGTTGATGAATTGCGATGCCATCGTGGTAAGTGTATCGCGAGCCAAAGGAGGGGGAAGGTGGTGATGAGGGAAAGTGCAAGCAATGATTGCGATCAAGAAAGTGCAATTCAGGGTCGAAGGTTGCTCGTTGCTCAGTGCGCCTTTCTTTCCCAGCTTTGGAGCAAAAGAGTCACCCTTTCCGAATCACCCTTGCGCACGGAAGCAAGCTTCCTTCTGGCCGATCTTTGCATCGGGCAGATCACTTTGTGCTACACAAATCGGTCGATTGCGATCGGATTTCGAACGCGAGTTTTTGCGACGCAGCTCGCGTGGACCTGGAACTGACGGAGCAACCGGACCGTTGAGCCGCCTTTCTAGGGTCCTCTTTGCCCTCTTCCCCGCGGGTGAAGAGTCACTCACGAGCTTGCCTGCTAAAATTGGATGCCCCGCTTCTTCGCAGAGACAAACGCCCTGCCCTGCCCCGCCTTGTCTGGCCTGTTTCATCTTGTAAGTCGTCTATGTTGCGCAGACGGTTGGAACAAAAGAACGATACCCAAACTGCCCTTGCATGTGTGTGAGTTGTATGAGCAGCTGCTGTGCATGAGAAGGTCATGCTGATTTCGTAGAGTGTCGCGTGAACCGCCATTCATTTTCAGCCTCGGCAACAGTCAAGACATTGGACAGCAGCCTCGTCCGTCGTACTGAACTTGCCACTGAGATGCCATGCTGTGTGACAGAGGTGTGGGAGCGAACTGTGACGGAAGTGGATGCAATGACAAAGTGTCTGCAGATGAACCACGGACGAGCCGACATTCGGCGCCAACGTCGGGCCAGCCGAAGTGGCTATATGCGAATTCAATGTGACATTTGGGCGTTCGGCTTGTCCTCTCCCGATTGTGTGTCTCTCCTTCCATCCACCTTCCACCATCCATCATCCATCATCCATCATCCATCATCCCCTCAGCACCATCCCCGCGATCACTTCAACAAGACTGCTTCATCTGTCATCGAAACATTTCGCATCGCCATTGCAGCTCCGCTCGCCTTTCCCGACAGCCGCAGCTGCGACTCCACGACACCCGTCACGAGGTGGTTGCAGGTGGTCCTCTCATTTCGCACTCCATTCCCTGCGGTGGAATCGACAGCGCAAAGCCTCGATCCTCGGCCTCGCTCAGCACAGCGCTTCAACCGAGATCAACTCGCGGTTCATCTCGCGCCTTGGCTGCTCTCCAATTGTCAGCTTGAGCACCGCGCTAAATCACGTGCAACAATACCAGGTGCTACACAGCATGCCCGCGATTGTACCTTCCACTCTCCTCTAGCAAGCATCCATCCGCCGATCTTCTCCTACTTAGTCCACGGCCCTGGACAGCACTGCCTGGACGTCAGCGCCCTCATTAGGCCACGCTAATATCACCTCTCACTCTCACTTGAGCTGCCGCCATGGCAAAAGACGCAGCCCCCTCCAAGAGGGACTCATCCTCGGATTCCATGGAGCCGTCCGGGTCCCGCAACGACAACGTCGATAGGGATATCGACTCCGATCCCAGGAACACCGCCGCTAGAGAAGAAGTCAAGATCTACAAGACCATCTCGAGAGTGCATCGCGCCTGCAACGCCTGTCGCAAACAAAAGGCTCGCTGCGATGGCCCAGAGAATCCTCCCTGCCGAAGATGCAGGCAGGTCGGTATCGAATGCATCTTTGAAAAGCCGCCAAAGGACGCTCCCACCACCTCTGCTGCTCCCGATGCGAGCGCAAGCTCAGATCGCATCCGAATCCTGGAAACGCAAATGACAGGCATGCAAAGCATGATCTCGGAGCTCGTAGCCTCCATCAAGGCCAACACCAATGCCATCACCGCGCCACCACCGCCTCAACCCATGCCACCGACTCATTCACCTCGGCCCCCCTCCGCCTCGTCAGCCTCGCCACACTCATCACGGGCTTCCAGGCATGAGCCCTATCATCCCCATCGCCAGCAGAGTATCCCGCTTCAGCAGCAACCGTATGCTCCGCCTCCGCACCATCGCAGTTCGCAGCAAGGCATCTCACCATCGGCCGAGGCCATGCAAAGGTATCCTCCAGACAGTTCTACCTCGCATCCGCAGCGTCCGCCCTTCCCATCCGCATCTCGCTCCTTCGGCAGTAACACCAGCATACCCGGCGTCGGTACCAGCTCTCTGCCTTCCATGCCCGTCCAAGCCGCACCAGGATACCCTCTTCAGCAGCATCCCTCCTTCCACGCCCCCTATGCTCCATCCGCGTCCAAGTCGGATCACAACCTTCTCCAGCAGCAGCCAGAGTTTCAAACTTTCGACCAGGCTTCCAACAGCATGTGGAACGCCGGCCCGAATGCTTCCTCTTCGTCTCTGCCGCTCGATGCACATGCAAGGCGCCGAAGCGGATCCCGCGTCGCTTTCGATCAGGATGATAGGGGCCGCGCTTCACAATCATGGCAGCAACGTTTCGGCTCGTCCACCTCTCCAGCAGATGCAGCAGCACCGGGCCCACAGGCTGGCACCTCGTCTGGCTGGACACCTACGTCCTCGGCGACCAGTCAACCCCATCGCCACTCGAGTCGCAGACGCTGGACCTCTTCGGATCGAGCCGGTAGCCATAGCCATAGCCTAGACCAGAACCTCACCCCATCCGATGGGCCCACAGCCGGAGGCGACGACGGCGACCTTCGAGAGACCGACATCAGCAACGACCAGCTCAGTGCGCCCATCGAAGCGCTTCGAGGTCTGGCGGACGCTGCTGCTGCTGCGGCTGAATCCGAGGGCCACACCTCCAACGACTCGAGCGGCGACGAAAAGACAGATGCTGATGGCGTCGGCGGCGGTCGATCCAAGCATGGTGGTGACTCGGCCACGACCCCGTCTCTGCAGCTCGTCGACGAAGGCGGAAAGCGAACTGCATTTTCTCAGCAATTCGACGACTCTCCCGAAGCAAGCGGCAAGTCACCTCGCAAGAAGAGGCGGCACGACAACAACGGAGACTCGCCCAACTCAGCCGCTGCTTCCGGCGCCGGCACGGATGGTCACGGTGGCGCTTCCGCAACAAACGCTGCGTCCTCAGCGGCAGGCAATGCGGGCGCCAATGCGGCGTCGCCATCGGGTGGGAGCCGCTCCGGCAAGATGGAGGCACCTGGTCTCGTTTCTGGTGCCCCTGGAGATCTCGTCACGTTGGGTCTCGTCAACGAGGCAGATGCTATGCGTCTGTTCGAGACCTTCCAAAAGGGCGTGCCCAAGTTCATCTCCATTTTCCATCTAGAGGACGAGTCGATGACCGCCGAGGAAGCTTACCACTATGTCCGCACCACCTCGTATTTTCTCTTCAACGTCATGCTGGCCATCGGTGCCAAGGTCGAGTGCGGCGGTAAGAGTCCTAGCCGACTGTATCAGACGTGCATGGCGCAGGCCAAGCGTAACGCCAAGGACACCATGTTCAGTCCGGTAGCAGGCAAGGCGGCGGTACAGGCGATGGTTCTGCTTGCTGCCTACAGCGAGAACGGCTGGCTTCCGCTTGGACTGTCGATCCGCATGGCGCAGGAGCTGGGTCTCGACCGATCATTCCAGAAGCTCATGTCTGCGCTTCCAGCGTCGGGCTACGTTCGCCACCCACAGCCTCCTCCGCCACCCAAGCACTTGACCTTCTACCACAACTCGCCCTCATCCCACTACACAGGTTCTCCCACCGACGTCAACTCGGTCGGCGGCGACTCGATCGATGGCAAACTCGGCGCCCCCGCGAGTGCTGCCGGTGCCAATGCCGTGGCCGCCAACGCTGCTGCTAGCGGCGATGCCAATGCAGCCGCCCGACGCGAGCTCGACGAGCTCAAGGATCTCGCGCGCGGATCGAGGCTGTGGTTCTTCCTCTTCCTCTTCGACCACCAGGCTTCGTACGGCGCAGGCCGGCCGGCGATGCTGTCCAAGCATTACGTGCGCAACTGCAGGGCGTTTCTGAAGCTCAACTATCCCCTCACCGTCAAGACGGACGCACGGTTCATTAGCACGTTGGAGCTGCTCATCATTCGCGAGACGCACTACGATGCGATGGCGCCCTACGACCAGCCTGTCGATGCTCGCATGCTCAGCAAGATGCGAAAGGTGACAGAGGAGCTTAACGAATGGCATCAGTACTGGTCCTCCGACTTCGAAAGCCGTGGCTACGGCCAGGACTCGTTCTTCCAGCAATCCCTCGTCCTCCAGTGCGCAAGTGCCGAACTCTACCTCTCGTGCACCGCTCTCCGCGGCATCCGTGACGCCAACGACGCCGACCAGATGGGACCCGAGCAAAAAGAACTCATCATCCAAGCCACCCGAGCCGCCGATACCTGTCTCTCCATCTCCGTCAACTCGAAAGAGTACCGCGAGATGCTCGGCTGGGCACCCCACTACACGCACGTCACCGCCGCCTTTGCCTGCGTCTTCCTCATCAAGATCGCACGTCTTTTCCCACGTCAAGTCGACACCTACGGAATCTTCAGTAACGCAGAGCGTCTCGCCAGTCGGTTAGCCGAAGTACCTGCGAGCAAGTATGCGCGGGTCATCCGGATTTTGCTGGCACAGGCGTGGAAGAAGATTGCGGATCTGAGTCCAGCGATTGGGTTGTATGCTGCGTTGGGGGCGGAGGCGACGAGGCCGGGGGCGATTACGCCGGCGGAGATCAAGACAGGCGGGCCGAGCGATTCGGGGATTAGCCTGCTGTATAAGTTGTTGCAGGACCATCAGAATGGGCAGGGGGAGGGGGAGGAGGGTGGGGCGCAGTCGACGAACGCGGACGGTGCGAACAATGCAGATGCTTTGGGAGGTGGGTCGGGAACGCGTACGCCCGGGTTCAGCGATCTGATCAACAGCGGCAAGTGGTTGACGGCGGGTATTTCGTCGCCGTCGGTTGGAGGCGCGGCGGGTGGTCCAGGTACGTTTTCGCCGACCAAAGCTGGAATCCCCGGCATGCCTTCTCACCGCGGTAGCATTGCCGGGATCGATTACGGCAACATCAGTGGTACTGCTGGTGCGGCTGGGACGGATAACTTTCAGTGGAGCTCGTTCCTCGGAGCCGGTATGCCGTTTGGTGGAGATGGAAGCCACGCATCGCATCATCCGATCCAGCTTCCGCTGTGGATGCAGGAGAGCACCGGAACCACATCATCGGATCTCGCCTTCGGAGAGCCACTTAACGAGCCTCCGTCCGAGGTCAAAGCTTCCCCCGCACAAGCACGAAGTTGGGGCCAACAAGACCAGTACAAGTCGCCCGTACCGCATAACCAGTACACGTCGCCTGCCTACCAACCGCTCGCGAACCAGCATCTACCGCCGCACCACCAGGGACATCGTCATTCCAACTCGTTGGGTGTACCACCGTCGCCCCTCCAGCAACAACAGCAGCAGCAACAACAGCAGGTGTTGGGAGCCGGCACGAACTTTGATAGCGTGCTGAGTGATTTAGGGTTGCCACTGGACGGGTTGGATGGGCTGTTTGGCGATCTGCCGATCAACGCGCCCACGGGCCAGAGCAACTATTCGGTGTAGAGTAGGCTTAATGGCATGTTTGTCCAGACATACGGGTGCGATGTGTGATAAGCGATGTGAGTGAGACGTGCACTGAGGTCGAGGAGAGGCCGCGAGATCCGGCTCGACGCCCTTGCTTGTTGCCGCACTTTGCGAGTCGAGTCTCTTGACACGATCAACAGTCGTCCTCTGCACTGCTGTGTCCGAACGAGGCACTTTTGTACTACGTATGCCATGCGGACATAGGCCATCGCTTGCACGCCACACACACCCGCGCCAGCTGTCGCGACATCCACACTCTCACCTTCACCCGCAATTCACACACACACAGACCTTGATTGGACCGACGATGACGAGGTAAAAGGGGGGGGGTTTGGATTCGCGGACTATTGGATCTCTGGTGCATATCTTTGGGTAGACATTCTCCCTTTGCAGGAGCCGACACATCAGAGGCAAGACAACGCTGTACAAAAGTTATGAATCTCGCGACTCAACTTTCGAGGCTTTTTGGGGGGGTGAAGGGGGAGGTGTGGATCTGGCCTTTGGTCGTCCCACCGCACGTCATCGTGAAGATATAGACCGAGAGAGGCGCGATGGTTGAAAGTAGTGCCGACAAAGGTGGATTCACGGCTGTTCGAACGATCCGGGTCGGGAGCGGATGTCGAACATTTACTCCCAAGAGCTGGTAGCCTGCTGGTCAGCGGCACCGTCAGCAGCCCAGTCCTGGGCGCCCTCGGCGGACCAGTCGACGTTGCCGGTCTCGGTGGCGAGGTTGGCGGCAACAGCGAGGGGCACGTCAGCCTGAACATCGGCGGCACCCTCAGCAGGGGCCTCGGCGGTCTCCTTGGCGGCCTGGGCGGCGGCGGCGGCCTCCTGGGCCTCGCGCTCGACCTCCTCGGGGTCACGGTAGAAGAACATGTCGGGCATCACGCTGAGGTCACCACCCTTGAGACGCAGGACGGTGCGGCAGAGCAACCACCAGAGCAGACCGACCGAGTGACGGCCACGGACGTTACCGGGGATGGCAACATCGACAAACTTGAGCGGCGAGTCCGAGTCGACAAACGAGATGCAGGGGATGTTGACGTAGCTGGCCTCGCGGATGGCCTGGTGGTCGACACGCGGGTCGGTGACGACGATGACGCGGGGCTCCTTGAACGAACGGGTGATGTAGTTGGTGAAGGAACCGGGGGTGAAGCGGCCAGCGATGGCGGAGGCACCGGTCTGAGCAGCAAACTTCAGAACGGCACGGTGACCGTACTGACGACCCGAAATGACGCAGATGTCGGCAGGGTTCTCGATGGCGGCAAGGATACGGGCGGCGAAGACGATCTTCTCCCAGGTCTTGCCGATGTTGAGAAGGTGGATACCATCAGCACGACGCTTGTAGATGTAGGGGGCCATCTGCTTGTCGGCGTTCTTGGTGCCGATGTGCGTCTGGGCGGCGAGGAGGAGCGAGATGTCCTCCTCGGTGGGGTTGAGAGCAGCAGGGACCTTGGACATTTTGGATGAAAAAGGATGGGGGGGAACGGAACCTCGAAACTTTTGCGTGTGAGGGGAAAGAAGGCAAGGATGGAGATGGTATTGCCTTCGCGGATAGCGTCCAGCGCGGATCGTCCGGCCAGGCTGTGACGGGCTGAACCGCTCTTCTCAAGACAAAGAGACTCGAACTGCAAGCCTGAATTTTGAGAGTCTGCCAAAATTCCAAAGCTCGGCCGTACTTGCCGCAGTCGATCGGGATCGCTAGACCAATTAGCAGGCAAAGTCAGATCGGGTGATTTTCTTGGACGCGCCTTGATGCCTCCACACCGCCTCCACGCGTGGGAAAGATCCACACCCGAAACAGAGAGGACCCTGGCGGAAGCAACAAGCTGCATGCAGCCTTGACTTGGTTCGCTTGTGCGGGCCAGACCAACACTGCCTCGTACCAACCATCCCGCATATCGCCCTTTGCTCTCCTCTAGAGCCTCACGCCACCCTAACCTAGCCATCATCCTCATTCTCACTACAAATGCCACGCCTTTAGATCTTCTGCCCGCCTCGAAGAGTTCCTCAGCTCCACCAACGACGCTGCGGGTACTACGACACCGTGGACTCTCCGGATATGGTCTCTCATCAGAGCAGCTGAGCGCTCGGCTCCACCCGCACAACAATGACCTCGTCAAGCAAGCAAGACGATGACTCCCTCACGCGGCTGGAAAGATGGTTTCGAGGCATCCGCATTGGATCGTCATCGGCATCATCATCCTCTGGCCGACCGACGAAGCCGCTGCCACGAACTCCGCCGGGTCGTACGAGCCAGCATGCTTCTACTTCAAGCGCGCAGCTAGTACCGCTTCCGTCCATTCTGGAACACCTAGAGGAGCCTTCTACGTCGCCAAGGCAGCCCACTGTACCGTCTTTCCCTCGATCTTCGGTGCAAGACCCGTCAAGCTCGAGACCGGGTGATTCGCAACCGTCACCCCATGGTCGGGCGCAGCCACCGCCATCTAGCACGCATGCGTCAACTTCGAGACTCGAACTTCCGCAGCCGTGGACCTCGCAATGTTCTGAAATCAGGCTGTTAGCCGTGAACCAGCCCGACTCGAACTCGCCCATCAGCGCTTTGGCGTTCAGACAGCCAGCATCTTCCTGTTCGCACTGGCAGCAGCTACCGACGAACGAGCCCCAGTACCTCGGGATCACTGGGCCTCGTGATGTCCGCGTCAATGCTAGCAGGCGGCTCCCTCGGCCACCCCCGTTCGTTCCGCTGTCGGCCTCAGCGGCTCCCAATCGCCGTGATCTCCCACACAGTCTACAGCCCGGCGCGTCATTCTCTCAAACGCCGTCCTACCCCGGGCAGCTCGTTCCGCAAGAGAAACAGAAGCTACGCAGCGCTGATCCCGTTCGAAGTGCTCCGTCGAGCCACATCGCGAACTCACATGGAAAGGAGAACCACGAAGCCAGAGAAATCAAGGCACCGCCGCGCAGACGACAGAGCGCTAGCGCTAGCCCAGCGCCAGCAGACGGATCGAAGACGGCCAGCGGATCGCAATCAGATGCGCACGTTGATCCGGCAAGGGAGATCAAGACGCCGCCCCGCAGGCGGGCTGGTGCCAGCGTCAACCCGACGCAGGAGCTTGGGACTTTCTCACCCAACGGATCGCAAACCAACGTGAATCGGCCTCCATCCAAGGGACAATGCTGGGGTATCAAAAAGGATGGTACTCGCTGCACTCGGAAGAGGCCTTCAGATACGCCGGCATCTCCGGCCGCCAAAGCACGCACAGAACCAGCGAATCGACAGATCAGCCCGCTGCGATCCAACCGCGTTGCGGCACCCGCAAGGCCTGCACAAAGACTAACCGCCTCGAATCCGGTCTCCATCGACAAATCTGAGGAGGAGGAGGAGGAGGAGGAGGAGGAGGAAGATGATGATGGTTCCCCGTCCACGGAGTTTGAGGAGGTTCACTACTGTCATCAACATGTCGCCGAGGTCTTGAAGCTACCTGGTTTCTACCACGTGCACTCCGGCGATGCCCGCGAACAGAAGAACTCCGAGGTCTACATCAAGTACGACGACTGGTTCGGCACCGGACCCCTCAACGATCACACCAAGGCGCTGCTTCGACACTGCATGTCGCGGCCCGTGTCGGCCAAAGACCAGAGCGAGCGGGGCCACGTGTACATCCACGAGCTCATCGCGCTGTCCACGGAATCACACATTTGTCTCAAAGTCGGCCGTTCGACCAAGCCGTTCAGCCGATATGGGCAGTGGAGGGTACAATGCCAGTCGAAAGAACCAGTGCTCAGGGCGATCTTCCCCTCGACGAAAGACCAGGGCTTGATCCCGGGCATGGACGCACCCACCCTGCCAGGCATCCATCTCAGCCGTCGGTGGGAGCGTCTCGTGCATCTCGAGCTCGAAGCGCTAGGCAGACGAGTCAGCGATGCTTGTCCGGATTGCGGAAGGCACCATCGCGAGATCTTCAAGATTCCAAGGTGGATCGAGGGCAACGACGATAGGCGAGAGCAGCAGCCGGGCGGCTTTGGGCTGGCCAGTCGAGTGATTCTCAAGTGGATGAGCTTCGTCCAGAAGCTCGACTCTCCATTCTCAGCTTAAAACCGCTGCGTCGAGACAGCATGACATGTACAGTGGCAATGAAATGTATTATACTTGCAGAGAATGGGCGAAAGAGACGATTGAGTCAACTGGCGGCAGCGTGGTGCCCGCAGAGGTTGCAGCCGCATGGCGATGCGAGCATCATTGGCCCGTCAGAGACGATGCGAAAAATCCTCGAAATTGTTAAGGTATCGAAAACACCACGCATAATCTGAATTCGACGCTTTTTTACAGTTCTGATTTTTAGACACGTGACCTCAGTCTGCGCAAAGCAAGCAGGAATTTCGAGCGGCGCAGGCCAAAGCCAACGCAAGAAGACTTGGCAGGCGGCGCCCAGCAACCTCGAATTCGAGAGGACACAGCTCGAGAGCTTCTCAAACTCCAGACACGGCAGCGCACAGCTCTCAAGTCTGCAGGCCAGAACACCGCTCGCAGCGCTCAGGGCGGGGCTCAGTCAATTCGCTTCTCATCGTCGTCTAATACCTTCACCAACCATCACCCATACCCTCCCCTTTTCATCAACCTTTATTACACATCAAGGTTCGTAATTGACACGACAACGAGGATGGAAACGAAGCGCGATGAACGAAGGAAGGCAGGCGGAGGATCAGCGTGGCAGGAGCAGGATGCACAGATGCGTTTGGAATGCAACGGCAGATGTAAGAGGCAAAACGTGGATAGCATCGACAGCATCAATGGCAGCAGCGACGGTATTGCCGACATCAGCCGAAAGGGACTCGGATCGTACAGCAGAGACACCGCCAAAGACAGCAACTCCTCAGAGCAGAGCAGCACGGCAAGCACCACTGGACGCAGTTCGTGTAGGAATACGCAAAGTAGCACCGACATCTCGACAGCGCAGACAGGCCATGACTATATCGACGATGAGCAGCCATCAACGGAGCGTCGAAGCCGGACACATTCCTGGTCACCCTCCGCTGTTTCAGCATGCGTCAGCTGCCGGCACGACATCGAATCGACAACACCAGTTCGACCATGCGCTCTTGTTGCGCGGTGCGAGCAGCTTACATCGTTCATCTAGCGGCTCCCGCAGTGGTATTGAACAAAGTCGCATGCCAGAGCAAGGGAAACTCGTCGTCACCTGCGATGACGGAGAGCACCTCTTGTTCCATTCTCAACGGCTTCGAACTGGAACTGCCAAGACACAAGCTCGGGACAGGCATGGCGTCCTGATGCACGCCTCAGTCATTCAAAGTCGCCGCCCATCACCATTGATCGCGACCCATGCCAACTCGACTCTTCATACACTTGCCATCCACCGTGTGCGCTCTTCAGCGTCTCCAACCTCGAATATCGCTGGTGCAGTTCAGCAACTCGGCCCTGCGGTGCCGTCGCACCCAACTCGTCTTCAGCACCGTCGAAGCACTGAGATTTGGGTCTGCTGATTGTCGGCAGTGATGTGGGAAAACCGAGCTGGAGAGGATGTTCATCGCGCAACGTTTCCGTCTTGCAGTTCACTCTGCTTTCCTGACCCACTCAGCCCAACTGACATTCTCTCGATCTTTCCTTCATTTGTTCCTCGACTCTTGCAGAATCAAGATGGCTGACGCTGCTCCCCGTGGACGTGGCGGTTTCGGACGAGACCGCGGTGGACGTGGCCGACGTGGCCCCCGTCGTGGTGGTCGTCGTGACGGCGAGAAGGAGGAGTGGGTCCCCGTTACCTCGGTTGGCCGACTTGTCAAGGACGGCAAGATCAAGTCGATCGAGGAGATCTACCTCTTCTCGCTCCCCATCAAGGAGTACCAGATCATCGACCTCCTCCTGCCCAAGCTCAAGGACGAGGTGATGAAGATCATGCCTGTCCAGAAGCAGACCCGTGCCGGTCAGCGTACCCGTTTCAAGGCCTTCGTTGCCGTCGGTGACTCGGACGGCCACCTTGGTCTCGGTGTCAAGTGCGCCAAGGAGGTGGCTACCGCCATCCGAGGTGCCATCATTGTCGCCAAGCTCTCCACCATCCCCGTTCGCCGCGGTTACTGGGGTAACGCTCTCGGTGAGCCCCACACCGTGCCCATGAAGGTGTCCGGTAAGACCGCCTCGGTCATGTGCCGACTTGTGCCCGCTCCCCGTGGTACCGGTATCGTTGCCGCCCCCGCCTCGAAGCGCATGCTCCAGCTCGCCGGTATCGAGGACTGCTACACCCAGTCGTCCGGTCAGACCGCCACCATGGGTAACTTCTTGAAGGCCACCTTCGAGGCCGTCTCCAAGACCTACGCCTTCCTGACGCCCAACCTGTGGCGCGAGATTGCTCCGCCTCAGACTCCTTACGTCGAGTTTGCCTCGCACCTTGCCCGCACCCAGAAGAAGTCGCTCTACTAAGCGGATCTTCTCGGCAGGGTCGCACTTCCCTTTCCGCCTTTTTGTGCGATCCGACCATCTCGCCCTCTCTCTCTAGCCCCCAGCTTCCCTACTTCCCCCCTTTATTACTGCTGCTTCGCCCCTGATGTCAGGTAGGCGATTTGTATTCACACACACAACCCAAAATACGAAGCATCGTCATATGCGTCTTGTTCCATCCTACTTTCCGGCCTGTTTGCGTGGTTCCAGAGTGTGATTGTCGAGGTCCACTGCGAGCATGCTGAGTGACGTTGATGAAACCGTAGGACAGAGATGAGCAAAATCAATGAGGCTGTTAGGTCTAGATAAGTGTACCGTGTTGAAAAAAAAATCGAGGATGAGGTGCGTGCGCGAAGAAGGTTGGTGCTGTCCGATCAGCGCGAGGGCGGTTCTGACCAGCAGTGAATCGGGCGGGTGAAGGTGAAATTCGGAACCGTGTTCTTGAACTCGCCGTTGAATTCGGCCAAAATTGGAGACGAACACACACACACTGAGAAGGTGCGGTTGATGGCCAGCACGCATCATTCGTCGTCTACACCTTTGCTCACCATCACCTCATCCATCACCCTCTTCGTATCACACCAACAATGTTCGCCCGATCCGTTGCACGCACTGCCGGCCCGTCCTTCCGCATGGGCGGTGTCAGGGCCAACTCGACGCTGCCTATCCCACCCAAGATTGCAACCCCCAAATCCGCCCAGGGCCCCGGCGGCTCTTCTGCCCGCATGGAGAGCGTCGTGGGCTTCTACAAGAGCCTCCCCAAGGGACCTGCTCCTCAGAAGCGTGGTGGCGGTATCAAGGCTCGTTACTTTGACGGCGCAAATGCTAGCGGTAAGCCCATCGTGGCTACGCTTTTCACGCTGTTCTTGATCGGATACTCGATCGACTACGCTACCCACTTGCGTAAGTACCCGCGGTCGGATGGGTTGTTTGGAGAAGCGACGCAGTTGAGATATGGTCGCAGAGGAACGAAGAGGTGACGAGATCAATGTAGAGATGACACGTACTAACCTTCCGCACTCGCTTCTGCATTCGATCGACAAACAGGTCACCACAAGAACAACCACCACTAGAACATTCACCTTCATCCCGGTGCTCCATTGTCGCCATCCTCAAATGAATGAAGAAACAATTCTCGCACCATCGTCTCTCGCTTGCTCAGCACAGATCGCCGTAAAACATGGTCACAAGTACGCACGTCCCCTTTTTTCATGGTCAGCAGTCCGCACGTTGATTGACGCTACAAATACAGCAGGATATGATCGGGAGATACAGAAGCACGCTTGGGCACAACAAGTCCCGGGTGAAAAGCAAGCAGGGATGATGGAGAAGGTCTCTAGGCTGATGCAGTCACTTGTTGGATCGCCGAACAAACAAGTCGAGAGGACCACGTTTCTTTTTCGGCAAACTGGCGCCATCGGGTCGCTGCAACGTGGCAAGTTCGCGAGGGGGAGCGTCGAGGTGCGACTGATTGAGACAGGCGTCGATGTGTGCGTTGAGCTGATCGTTGGAGCCGTGGATGGTGCTGCTGCAGATCGGACACTGGACTGCCCCGTTTGAGGACGGTGCCTCGTCGCGACGGGGTGATGCAGATGCTGGAGGCGCACCGCCCTTCGGATCGTCGCCGGGAGCATCTGCGATCTGAGCAACGGCACCGTCCTGGCTGAGGTCGTGCACTTCCTGAAAGGGATCCGGGTTGCCCTCGAGTGACTGCTTGATCGCGAGTGCGAGCTGGCGCTCCTCCTCCTGCTGCCACTCCTGCGCGGTCTTGCGTGGCTTGGCTGCATCCTCTTCGCCCTCCGCGCCTCCGTCTGACTGCCTAGGTTGGAACAGCTTGCGAAGCCGTTCTTCGCCAGCCGCCGCACTCCGCAGATCTACGAGATGTGTCACGCGAACACCGATCAGACGCAGCGAGAGGCATCCCTCGCGTTCGATCTCTTGAAGCAGCAAGGAGCTGGTGACGTCGTACAACTCTTCTGCACGATGCACGAGCCGTGTCGATGTGCGAGCGCGCGAGAAACGCTGGTAGTTGTCCTTCTTAGCCACCAGCGTGATGGTCTTGGCCTTGAAGTCGAGTCGCTCCAGATCCTGTTCGACGCGTTGCGCCGACTGCTTGAGCAGGTCGAGCAACGCCTGCGTATCATTTGTGGGATTGAAAGTGTGCTCGCGACCGACGCTTTTGCGTTCTTCGCGCTTGCTCGGCTCGACGACCGTATTGCCGATCCCGAGATGTGCCTTGATGAGCCATTCAATCTTGCCATCGAGGGCGAGCCAGAGCTCGACACGCTTGTTCCAGATCTCCCCGCACGTGCTGACGCCGAGGCTCTCGAGGATGCGCTCGTTGACACGGCCTATACCGGGGATCTTTCGGCAGGGCAGGTCACGCATAAAGTCGACGATGGCTTTGCGGTCGGGCTGAACACGGAACTGTCCGTCGGGCTTGTTTCTGTCCGACGAGATCTTGGCGAGCATGGTGTTGGGAGCGATACCGACACTGACGGTGAGTTGAGTCTCGCTTCGGACCTGATCACGTAGCTGCTGTACGATCTCGTCGATGGTCCCGCCGTGCTGCTCGATGTAATCTGTGATGTCGAGATAGGCCTCGTCGAGCGACGCCTTGGCCAAATTCTCGTCATACCGTTCAAAGACAGCCATGACCTTCTGACTGGCTTCGACATAGCTTTGCATGTCGTTCTTGACCACGATGAGATGCGGACAGAGCGCCTTTGCGACAAAGGTGGCCATGCCGCTGCGGGCGCCGAACTTGCGCGCTTCGTAGGAGGCAGTGACGAGGACGCCCGACCCGACTCCAAAGCACTTGCCCTTGAGCGAGGGATCCCGTGCTAGCTCTACAGCGGCGTAAAACATGTCGATGTCGGTATGCAGGATGGTGCGCGAAAGATCGCGGTGGTTCTCGAGTCGGGTGGCCATATCTTCCACCTTGCGCTCGATGGCGATCCATTCGTTGCTTCCCGGTGGTACCTGCAGCAGCTTCTGATCCCTACGCGTCAGCAAGGCATTGATGCGCTCTGTAGTCTGGGCATCCTTCTTGCGTTCGTTCTCAAAGAACTTGCTGCCCTTGGAAACCTCGTAGATGATCTTGTTGATCTCGTCCTGATCCTTTGCTAGGCCTGCTTTGGCCGAGGAAGGACCTGCCATACGTTTACGCAAGCTCGCAAGCGCAGCATCTTCGGCGGGATCTGGTGTCGATCTGTTGGGCGGTGGCTGGTGGTCGAACTTCTGCTTCTTGCGCGGTGAGGTCGAGGGAGAGGGAGCGGTGGGATCGTTCTTTGGATCGTCAAAGACGTCGCTGTTGGCGTCTCTATCTCGGAAGAAGTTCATGTTGGCATGGCGAGAACGGCTGTCGGCTTTGAAGCGATAAGGGCGCCATGACAAGCCGCGTCGATCCTTCTATCTGAGCCATAAGCTGGTGGGGATGAGGTGATCCATGGTCTCTATGGCCGGTGCTGAACGGTGAGGAGGAGAAGTGGAGCTGAGTCGAGTTTTGTGACTGCGCATTTTCAGCCCGGACCCTGAGAACCTGTCAATTGCGAAATTCAAAGCGCTGTGACTGCAGAGGGGCAAAGAAGGGTCCAATCCATGCTGGCTGTTGGCTTGGCTGCACCGCAAGTCAATCAGCATTCAGCCACTGCGAACGGTTCACTTTCAACTCTGCGCCGTCAACCCAACTCAGCTTCTCACCCTTCATCATCACCATCTGGACTCGTTCCCATCGCTTCATCTCACGGTCTCAGTAACGCATCATATGGAAGCACGCGACTGATCACGCTCCTTCGCATCCAACTCCTTTCGACCACATCTAACCGATCTCTGCACCCTTGGTGTTCAGTCGCCTGGTTCATCCTCATCCATCGTCGCGACCGAAATCTCCCCGCTTTGACCCTCGCAAGGCCGCCCACGTCGACGAGTCGTTCCAGCCTCCATGGACGATCTGCCCATCTGATTGCCTTCGCAATCGAGTCTCATCTCGGGAGACACTCCGCCTGTCCGGCCTTGCTATCATGACCGACACTTCAAATCGCGCAGTCCCGCGCGTGGCAGCTGATCCAGGTCTGCCCATGCGCAGCATTGCGATATCAGAATCGACACCCACCTCGTCATCCTCATCGTTTCCTTCCTCGGATGCTGCGTCCAAGGACGCGCAGCCCAGGAGGGGCATTCGTGTTCGTGTCACCTCGCTAAGTGCTGCTGCCATGTTCAAAAGCAGTTCTGCCGCCGCCGCCGCCGCCGCCTTTTCTTCTTCGCCCTCAGCGGCTCAAGTACAAAGCTCGTCCAAGTCCAAGATGAGACCACGCTCATCCACTGTCACGGCTACCGAGATGCCTTCCACTGCGCAACCACCTTCTGTCCTCGTCCAGCATGACTCTGCGTCGAGTTCATCCTCGTTGGGAGGCGCCTCTCGCCAACCCTTGCGACCTACAACCAGCTCGTCCGCCTTCTCAAATCGTGTCTTCTCTTTTCAATCGCAAAAAGGGTCCGACCCGTCGACGTCGGCTGGTCCCGGCGACGGCGTGAATCGTCGAAAATTCTTTGGCAGGAGCAACAGTATCCGAACTCTACTGGGTGGTGGTAGTGGTAGCAGCGGCAGTAAGGATGCCACCTCATCAAACGAAAGGAAAGCAAGCTCAGCTGCATCTATCAAAGGTCCGTCTGATGCCCCGCAAGCCCCTGGACTTTTACGACGCATGGGCAGCAAAAGCTTGCTCAATGTCAACCAGCCTAACGCCATTACGATCAACAATTCGTCTTGCGACGACCTCTCTTCCATGACATCTGCAGAATCCCACCCATCCAGACGGTTCTCGGACTCGCTCAAGGGCTTCGGTCGAAGACGCGAGAAGTCAGGGTCCAGAGAGACCAGCTATTCACGCTCCAGCTCCGAAGCATATTCGGCTCGCTTGGCGCGAGCGGACTCAGCGACTGGCCGTGCAGGTTCCAAGAAGAGCATCGAAAGCGTCCGCTCGAACGCGTCGGTCACCTCTCCGGAGCCTCAACCACGATCTTCAGGCTCGGACTCTTCGCATCACCATCATCAGCTGGCTTCTGATGCCCAGGAACCACAAAATAGCACACCGAGACGCTTCACAGGATGGCTATACACTATGGTTGGAAGCGACAACGTGCCAGGGTTAAGGGACGGCGGCGCGCCTCTCTCGCCCGTGCATGAAGCAGGCAATCTCGACTTTGCACATTCCAGCTCCGAGCCTCTTCGTCAGAACATGAGCGACAATGGGAGCCCTGAAACAGCGCAAAATACGCCCAGGCAGATTGACAGCGACACCTTCGAACTGTCTCCTCCTCCACAGCCCAGCGCACCGCTGCGATCGAAAGCAGGTGCTTTCATCCAGTCTTTGACTCCTGCTGGCTCAAACAAAGCCGTCAGGACAGCAGCCAGCGGTCAGACCACATCCGCTTCGGGTTCGGGTGGCAGCGGCAACGCAGGCACGGGAAGCAACAGTGGCACATCGTCGAGCAACACCGCCGGTGCTGGTGACAGCGGTGGCGGCAACAATGGCAGCTGGGTTCCGGCCGGCGTCGGCTTCGATCGCGCCTTCAAGTTCTTCATGGACAGCGACGCCACCACCAAAGACGACGAGGGAATTTGGCTGCTTGGCGTCTATCACGGTCCTCGGCAGTCGCATCCTTCGGAACCATCGACGCTGCCCTCTGCGCTGTCCGTCGCAGCACCAACTGCCACTGGCACAGCGCTGAAACAACAGGAAACGGGAGACGATGTGAGTATCGAGCAACGAGCATCATCTCCCTCATCCCTCGCTTCCGCCTCTTCTCCACGTCCAAGTCCAGCAGACTTGATTCATCCTTCCGCAGCGTCCGCGTCGCCTGCCTTCGATCGCGCATCGTCTCCGTCAACGAGGGGAGACAGCCGCGTTGGCAGCTCCATTTCGACGGCCGCAACCGTGTCCACCTCTGATAGCCTTCGCTCCAAGTCCTCGGCCACGAGCTTCAATGCTGTCCCCCGAGCCTCCTCTTCGGTTGCGTCTGGCTCGCAGTCTGCATTCCATCGTGACTGTGCTTCCAGAATCTGGTGCACGTATCGCAACCACTTTGCACCCATCTCACGAGACGGCACCATCTCGGATCAGGCTGCCTCGGCAGCACAACTTTCGGCAACAGCTCAACTGGCAGCTATCCAAGAAAGAACGCCCGTCCCGCCATCATCAGGTACAGCTCCGTCCGAAGAGGCGGCTCGTTCCAGCAGTCCTGTCGCTTCGACTGGCCGCAGCTGGCTCGGGCGCAATCTGACCCAGAGCAACGCGGGTCAAGAAGCTGCCGCGCAGGGCAGTTCTCCGCTCGGACTGGGCGCGGCGTTGGGAGCTGGATATGCAAACGCCTCTTCGACGCTGGGCGAGAAGATGGGCATCACCAATTTGTGGGGCAGGGCCACAGCAGCCGCGCAAGCAGCCGGGTTCAGTCGGGCTGGCCTCACGACGGATTCAGGCTGGGGATGCATGCTTCGTACCGGCCAAAGCCTCCTCGCCAATGCCCTGATCCATGTCCATCTGGGTCGTGACTGGCTGCGAGAGCAGCCGCCGATGGCGCAAGTTGCCTTCCTGGAAGAGCTGGCCAAGTCGGCCCTCGAGCCTGCTGCGGAAAAGCAGATTCTACTCGAGTGGCGACAGAAGCGAGCTCGTCATTCGACCTACATCAAGATCCTCAGTTGGTTCCTCGACGATCCGAGCCCGGCTTGTCCTTTCGGAATTCACCGCATGGCACGGGAGGGCAAGCGGCTCGGCAAAGAGGTTGGTGAATGGTTCGGACCTTCGACCGCTGCGGGCGCCATCAAGCAGCTGGTGTCCGAGTTCCCTGATGCAGGCATCGCTGTCCAGCTCGCGCACGACGGTGTCTTTTACCTCGACGAAGTGAGGGTGGCAGCCGGCGCTAAGACGTCTGCCAAATCATCTCAGCAACTCGGCAAAGCCCGCACATCGCCTCTCGAAGCACCCATTGGAAGTGCAGATGGTGTCGCCTGGGAGCGGCCGGTGCTGATCCTGATCGGCATCCGTCTCGGTCTCGACAGTGTCAACCCGGTCTACTACGAGTCCGTCAAAGCTACCTTCACGTTTCCGCACAGTGTAGGCATCGTGGGAGGGCGACCATCTTCGTCGTACTACTTTACGGGTCATCAAGGCAACTCGCTCTTCTACCTGGATCCACACAACGTCCGCCCTGCCGTACCGCTCCGCTATCCGCCAAGCAGCTTCCCGCCCGCTGTTTCGCGTCAGCATGGCATGACTCACCGTTTCGTCCTGGAGGACGGAGACGATGAGGACGAGTGGTGGTCGCACGCCTACACCGAGGCCCAGACGTCCACCTTCCACTGCGAAAAGGTCCGCAGGATGCCCATCAAGTCGCTGGATCCAAGCATGCTTCTTGGCTTCTTGGTCAAGGACGAAGCGGATCTCGTCGACCTGTGCGCCCGCATAAAGGCTATGCCCAAGACCATCTTTTCCTTTGCCGAGTCTGCGCCAAAGTGGGTCGACGATGACGATTTCGATCCGAGCATGGAAAGCTTCTCGGAGTCGTCGGTTGGCGGAGAGTCCGACGACGATGCAGACGAGAGCCAGGACCGCTTTGCTGGCGGACGTGCTGCCAACAGCGAAGGTAAGACGATGCAAAGCTCGGAGGCGTCAGCCTCGAGGCATCCTCCCGCGAAAGACGATGCCGCGTCCAGCGACAAGCTGTTCAAGGAGACGCAACACAGGACGGCTGCGTGGCTCGGACAGGATCGTTCCAGCAAGCCCTCCGCCGAAGCATCTCGTGCGAACGCCTCAGCTGGCACAATTGCTTTCCCGTCCCTCGACGTGCTGAGCTTTCAGTCCGAAGGCCACGCAGTGCACAGACCGACGCGGCTGGATGTTCGACAAGCCTCAACGTCTTCAGCCGCAACCACCCGACCCGTGCGGCGAGGCAGGGACGACGCAAGCCCCGCAGACCGGATGCAAGGTCGAGACCTGATCGCTACGCAGGTCGTTACTGCTCCGCACGCGAAGCAAAGCTCTTCATCGCGCAGTCCCGATGCCGGAGCCGACGGGAGCTTTTCGACGGTGCATCTGTCGGATACAGAGATAGGCTCCGCGTGGGAGGAGGTGTCGGATGGTGGCACTATCGCGCCGTCCACCTCGGCAGGTGGTGCGCTGCTGACGACTGCATCGCCGCTGCGAGCCTTGTCAACGACGACGGCTGCTGAAGGTGAGCCGCAGTCCGGGGCAGACCATCCAGCAGGAGCTGTGGAACGGGGTCAGGAGCCAGTCGAGAATCCGGTCTCGCCCATCTCGATCGTGAGCGATGCCGACCTGGTCAGTCTCAATCTCGATACGCCGGTCAACGAAGATCCCACATCGGCACGAGCGGAGCTTGAGGAACATCGCGACGTCGCCTTCCCCACAGAACCACCCGCCGAGGAGGGATACTTCGGATTTACTCCCGCACACGAAGACTCACCGCTGCCGCAGTCCTAACCGCCACCTCGCGAGGTGACGGCGAGAGATTCAGCGGGCAAAGCTCAGACAGGCGCAGACGTCCTAGATGCGCGCCATGACGATGGATGTTAGCTGCTTTAGGCTAGCAAGTTGCATGTTGTGGTTGCGAGTAATATACCCCCCTTCTCGTTCATTCGTCCCTGAAACCCGTGCTGAAAATGCTTATCGGGGCGTCAACTCACCGACCTGCATTCTGTCGTCTGACGAGATCGGACTGTCGTCTAGTTTGAAGCAAGGAAAACAAACTGACTCGAATCAATTGAGAGAAAAGCATGAGCAGGATTGGGGATGATTGATATCGAAAAACATCTGACTATTTGCATCGAGGGATCTTCTGCCCCCCGGTCTCTGCCTAAGGATGAGAACGTCGCACTGATTGGCTGCACAGAAAACCCGAGACGGTCTTTACTGCTGCTTGCACTCCTGCGGGTCTTGCGAGCCGGCCATCTGGGAACCGGCCGAGGCGCCGAGCTGCGACGAACGGCGGGGCTGATCCTCATCATCCTCATCCTCATCGTCGTCCTCATCGTCAAAGTCGGCATCGTCGAGATCGTCGAGGTCCTCGTACTGGAGCGCCTTGCCGGTGAAAAAGTCGACGGCGTGCGGGATGATGCGGTCCTTGAGATCCTCGCCGATCTGGTAGTCGAGCTCGAGACGCTCGTCCAGCTCGTCGAGGTCGGCCTCGTCATCGTCCAGCTCGCCGTTCTTGGGCGGCTTGGGTGGGTTGAAAAAGTTGAAGAACGACTCGACGGGCACGGATCGCTTGACGGTTCGCGTCTGGTTGGTGTTCTTGTTGCGCTGCTTCTTGGTCTCGATCTTGTGGGTGAGATCCTTGTCGTCCTTCCAGTCGATCTTGCAGCCCTCGGCGTGGTCGTAGACGAGATCACCCGAGAATCCAACTTCGTCCTGGTAGAAGTACGACTTGGTGAGGATCTGGTTGGTAAAGTAGTCGTTCTTGGCGGTGTCGAACTCGAACTCGAGCTTGAAGCCGGCCTGGTCGGCGAGGTAGCTCATGCGAACATCGACAAGGGCACGGAGAGCCTCCTCGTCACGCTCGGTGATGAGCTCCGAGAGGGCGATGTGGTTCTTGAGCGCGGTGAGCCAGAACTCGGGGATACCGCTGGCACCGTCGGCGGGCGCCGTGGCATCGGCGAGCGACTCGGGCTGCTCGTCGTCGTCCTCGTCGGCGTCGACGGCCTCACCGGCCTTGACCTCTTCCGAGGTGGGCTCCTGCTTGCCCTGGATGATGGCGGCTCGTCGCTCGTAGAGAGGCTTGTATCGCTGGGCGTACTTCTTCTCGAGCTCGAGGATCTCCTTCTGGAAGTCGGCCTCGATCTTGTGGTGCTCGACCTGAACACCCTTGAGACCCTCTACACGACGACGAATGTGGTTGGGGAGCGACTCGACGTAGCCGGACGAGCGGCCGACGAGGCTGGAGAGCTTGTCCTGGACCATGGCGGCGAGAGCAGGGTTGCCCTGAAGAGCGGCGGCGACATCGACGGCGTTCTCATCCTCCTCGCCGATGGTACCGACGGTGGGTCGGGAGAGAGCCTCGCGGGTGAGAGGCTGGTTGCTGAGAGGGGTGTTCTGAGGAGTAGGCGCGATGGCGTCGGAGTTCTTGCTCCTGCCAATCTCCTGAGCGCCCGACATGATGCTGAGACGAGAAGGGGGCTGAAAGTGAAAGTGGACGAGAAAGTATGCAATTGGCCAGTCGCGATCGTGTTGAAGCGAGTAAGAACAGAGAAGCGACCCTAGTAGCAGCAGAGACGGTGGGCGATAGAGCTACGTTCTCTGCAAAGTGAAGGAGGTGGCGAATGGACGGGGTGGAGGTGAGGATGGAAGGGAAGGATGGCGAAAAAAGTGTTGAAGTGTCGACGACGATGAACAGGTGACTGACTGACTGCAACCAAAAAGCTCAAAATCTCTCGACTCAGGATTGCAACTCCAAGGCGTCCAGCCAGTCAGTTCAGTGAGTCGAGAAAAGTGGATGGTCAAGGCACAGCGGCCAGCAGCCAGCCAGCCAGCCAGCCAGGGAGAGAGGGAGAGAGGAGACTGGAATTTGGGCTGAGCTTTTGAAATCGCGTCGAGCAGAGACAGAGAAAGGGCAGACGCCACGTCTGTAAGTTGCCTCGTGTGTTGCTCTTAGGATAAAAAGGGGGGGGAAAAAAAATTAAAGCCAGTTTCGAAACGCCCTTTGGAGCAGCTGTGACCGTGCGAAAATTGCCAAAGTTTTGGGATGCTCTCCGTATCAGCCTGCCATCTCTGTGTAAGAGTCGCAATCTCGAGAGCGCACTCTTGCTGCTTGGTCGAAGAGAAGAGGAGCGATACAACCGGATCTTCCGAACTCTCACTTGACAGCATTGCCTGTGACTTCTCTGACTTGCAACTCCAGAGTGCCACGGAATACGCGGACGACTCCTTCGAGGACCTCTGTTGAGAAAGAGTCGCGAAAGGTCATATGATTCACAAACGTCGTCGCCTGCGAGACATCTGAGCATGCTCTGGACGGCGATCTTCTGCTTGCTACCTTCGAGCGAGAGATAGGCGTAGACAGGCTCACGATCCGGATTGCTTCCTGCACGGAAGGGAACGGATGCATGCCTCGAGCTGTCGAGCATGCTATCTCTCCGTCCTCACAGCTGTCAAACCCCCAAAAAATTGGAGGCTGGATGCTGGGAGAGGATGATGGAGACGCAGGCCTTGCCGAGAAAAAGGGTGGCATTGTTAGTAAAAGGCTCTCATCACATTCTTGGAGCAATTCATCGAGAGCGATCCTCTCCTGATGCTGTTACAGATCGGGGCGAACCTGCGTCGGAGGTGATAAGCGACGACGTGGCGCTCTCACATTGCTCCATGGTGTGGTCGATGCTCTAGGCTGGCATCAAGACCCTGCGTCTTGAGAGGATTGAGTTGTGCCGTCGATCTCAACCCTAAAAATGTTCTTCCGGATGGGCGTGTGGCGGTGCTCTGACATGCACCGTAGCGATCATGGTCAGACGAGCTGTCACCACGAGATGCTCACTTTTCGATGGCATCTTTGACCGTCTTCGAACCTGGGTCGCTTCCGCCAGGCCTCTCCTTGCCTCCTGAGTGGCCGCGGCAATTCGTAAGATGACGCGGTGCCCTGATGCTATTGACCGGCGGCAGAGTTTCCTTAGGCGTTTCCCGATGCCGACACTCTCAGTATCAGTTGCTCAATCAAAAGAGCAATCGTCTCGCCACCTCCAAAGCAATGGTGCGGTACACGAGGATGCTGGCTGTGACGTCGAAGGCTGCTGCTGTTCCTGCTTGCCGGTTGACCAGACACATGGAGACTCGATGCAATCACAACAAGCTGAGCAAGTCAGAGTGAAACCCTGGCGGTCGGTATGAGAGCTTGCATATGAACAGACGAGCATCAGCGTGTGACAGTGACAGTGACCGAGTGGTATGAAGAGCGGCATAAGCGACTGTGACTGCTACATGCGATAGATCCTCTCAAGTTGCACCCTTCACGGCGTCTCTCCATTTCAAAAATCCAAAAGAAGGGTCGTCGAAAAGAAAGTCGGGGTCGCTGCGTGCTGCTGCTGTAATTTCACTTAGCGAGGTCTACTGTGACTTTGTTAGGCGTGTCTGTGTGGAGTTTCTGGCCCTCTCTTTCCATCCGTTTTGCCAGTCTTGGACAGCTGCCACCATCTCTCGAATCATACCGTCGGCCATAAGGGCGTGCTCTTTCTACATTCAACGTCGAGCAGCAGACCTCAGTCTTTCAGCGAACCTCTGGCTCACAATCCTATCGAAGGACGACTTGGGCAGCTGCACGCCTGTCGATCCGAGCTGCATCCTTTTCGACCTCAGATCACCACATGGCTCGACACAGCCACATTGCAATTCCTATCATCACCCCCTGCTGTCCCCCTTGGATCGCCTCAATCTAAAGCCTCTTCGCCTATAGTCTAGCCGATCCTGCATCGCCTCCGGTTCCCTGTCAAACAAGAGTCCTGCGCAGTAAGTGTCTCTCCGTTCCCTCCCATGCCCGTTTTGATGTTTGCTCTTGCCGTGCGCTTCCTTGTGATGCCATTCACTGGCCCCTCGATCCATTCCGACATCATTCCACCTCCGACCAAGATCTACACCGAGCATCGCCTTGCTCCCACACTAGCGCTATCTCGCTTCGACCTCGTTGTTCTCGCAATCCCCCTCTGCACCGACAACTTCGTCGGATCCTCTCACCCTCGCATCCGCATTCGCTCGAGCTCGATCTTCATTGTCTTTCGTGCATCTACTCCGTGTGTCATCGCCAGCATAGCCTCCTCTCATCCTCCCAGACACCCTGCACGCTGTCCTCGGCGTATCAGCCTGTCAATCCATTGGCGCTTCTCCTGCCTTCGACCTCATCCTCGACAAACCGGCCCTTTCAGCGTTCGTTTCCCTCCTCACCATCAACTCGCCCCATCGCTCTTCACCACCACCAATTGTGCTCGCTTCTCATCATCTGTCTTCGGTCGGGTCCAGAGCGATCAGACGAAAAGTAACCGACAAGAGCTGACCCTCATGTCTTCATCAACGCAACCTTCCCATCTCTTTTTGGATCTTCAGCTTGAGCCACCTAGCCCGCTCACCCCCGGCTCCGATACCGAGACCCTCTTCGACTTCGTAGTCGACACCACCGACTCTCCGCCCGAGTACAGCAAAGCGGCGGCTCTTGTCTCTCCCACCGAGACCCTGGCGGACAACATCACACTCGAATTACTCGACCACTCGAGCCTCTTCTCCCGCCGCCTTCAGTATCTCGAGCGAGTCGAAAAGGTCCTGTCCTCCGAGCTCAATCCCTTCGATCTCTTGGCCCGCACCGATTCCAAGCACGGTTCGGACGAGGTAGCCGACACCGAGTTCGTCGTCACTGGGGCTCCTTGCGTTGACGCGGTCGACGACACCCGCGTCAACATGCAGAACCCTAGCCCAAGTAGCCAGAGCGCCAACGCGTTCGGGCATGCCGAGTTTCGACCAGACCTAGCCCACAACGGAGCCTTCTACGATCCCTCGTCCGCGGATGGCTACAGCGCTCCCTCGCAAAACAGCTTGCTCACTGCTTCGTCTGCCTTCGCTTCGCCGAGCTTCAGCCATCTCTCTCCATCTGCTTCTCCTGCGCCAAATGCATTCCGCGACCACAGCCTGCAACCAAGCCCACAGTCGAGCCCAAACCTTGGCAGCGTTTCCCCGGCTGCATCCCATCATCGCGCCGGATCGCACAGCTCAGCGGCCACAAGTCCGCCCCAGTACGGTCAAGGCTACGTTTCGGACCCTGCTCTTGCTCAGACATTAGGTCAGATCGGTCAGATCACGCTGGACGAAGACCAAAAGTACCCACCCACCTTCGATGAGAGTTCTGACACTGGCGCTTCACCGGCCTTGCCGCATTCGAGCACAGGTCAGTCGACAGACAGCTTTGCACCTCCTGCGTACACGTCAATACCAGGTCACTCGGCGGGGCAACAAGCCGCCGCATCGGCCCCGAAGCTCTCCTTGGGGATTCCTAGTGTCTCGGTCTCGGACACATCGATGGATTTCACACCGGTGGCGGCCCAGGTGGGCTCGAGCGGCGATACCAACATGCCAAGCATCAATGTGATGGCCCCTTCACCGTCAACGCCAAGAGCCGCGGGTCCGCAAGGATTTCAGGATGTTCTGGCGCAGCTCCTCCAGCGAGACCAGACAGTGGCTGCTGACAACGATATCACCTCGAGCCAACTCGATTCTTCCACCAACTGGTTCTCCTCCACTCCGTCCATCTCGTTGCAAACGGAGCCGGTCAGCTACGCATCCACTCCCGGGTCTATGGCTGGATCCCAGATGGAGCCAACATCTATGCGGCCGTCCTTGGCTCAGGATGCGTTCCGTCCTCAATCCGCCAGCGGCCGCCTCATTCCACAAGGCTACGATGCGGAACCGACCCAGATGATGTCGACGCTCGCAGGTCAATCGCAACGCACTCCATCTGGTCACGCTCCTGGTCAATGGTCAAGTCAGGCAAAACGTCAAGACTCCTACGACAAGATCCGTCAGTTCCTTCGTCTTGATGTTGACATGGGATTCCAGTCGACGGGCAAGACCGAGTCGCCGACCCTCGCATCGTTCCGCAAGCGTGCCAACTCGGACATCGGCCCGCGCTCTCCGGTGGTGGGTGGAAACACAGACGGTGCCGGGACTGCCTTCGATTGGTCCTTCGCCGTGCCCAGCCAGCCTGCCGTGAAGCCGCAACCAAACGGCGTCGACATCGACTGGTCTACGTTCAAGGGCGATCCAGCCTTGTTCGCTGGTCCTGGCATGCAGATGGATGCATCGCAGTTCGCGACCATGGATCCTTCGCTCCTCAACAGCGCACAATTGCCCGTCGACATGTCGCAAGCATTTGGCAGCAGTAATGCACTCCTTGCGAGCCAACAGCAGCAGCAGCTTTCATCACAACAGCAGATGATGATGCCTCCTATGTTCCAGCTCAATGGGCAGAGTAACGCTGTGGGTAACATCGACTTCTCCTCGCAGCTTGCAGCAGCAGCTGGTGCGGCGCCAGGCGAGTTCAATCCGCAGTGGCGCTTCCCAGGCGACGTTGCATCTGGCAGCGGCAACACGGGCGCGACTAGGCTGCGAAGGTCCAACAGCGCACGTCAGAGCTCCTCCGGCGGGCATCGTCGTCTGGCTCACTCGGAGGATCTCTCGCGAAGTCGGATGTATCAAGGCGCCGATGAAGAGTTCTTGGCGCAGATCACGGCCCCCAACGGAGGACTCGCCCCACCGCAGACAGGACGCTCAGTGTCGTCCAGCAATTCAGCCACCAGCGGCCACCACCATACCCTGTCGGGATCGGCTCGAGTGCACCCTTACCGCACCGGACACGACCGCCACTATTCATTCGGCTCGAATGCGTCCAGCAGCAGCGCCAATTCGGCATCGCCGATGCCGCAACTGCCAGGCGGCCTCATGCTGGATGCAGCAGGCAATATCGTCCCGGCAGACGCAATGGGAGCCATGGCGAACATGGGCATGGAAAGCAACGCAGTGCATTCGCCTTCGGCCTCGAGCGTCGCTTCAGGAACGAGCTCGCAGTTGGCGCCGCCGGTTCCTGTTGTCACAAGTCAGGCGACGCAGGCAGCATCCGCCTCGCGGCGAAAGTCGGAAGCGCTGTTCGCCTGTCCGATCCCTGGCTGTGGATCCACCTTCACACGGCAGTACAACCTTCGAGGTCACTTGCGTTCGCACGCCGACGAGCGACCGTACAAGTGCGACTGGCCCGGATGCGACAAGAGCTTTGCGCGCTCGCACGATTGCAAGCGCCATCAGAACCTGCATCTCAACATCAAGCCGCACACGTGCGAGCAATGCGGCAAGACGTTTGCTCGTCTGGATGCACTCAATCGCCATCACAAGAGCGATACAGGCGGATGCAACAGCGAGAGCCAGTCGAACTCGACCGATGCCTCATCCGGGTCAAGGCCTGGATCGGATCAAGGTGGGCAGAGCTGGGGCGAGAGCACGGTGGAAGCTGGGAGTGGCCATGCGGGGGCTCAGCAGTCTGGCAAGGCTTTTGGCGGGCATGTTCTGTGATCGTGTATCTTCACCTCATTGTGGTTGTCGAGCATCATCATTCGTCGTTTGCTCTTATATCACCCTTCTATCAATGCATTCCTCACGGGCACAATACATCTAGCTGTTTCGTCTTGTGTGTGTCCGACTCAAGCTGCTTGAATGTGCTCGCGCACGCCTGAGCTTTCGATTTCTGCAGGATCGTTGGTCGGGCCTGAAACGGCAGTGAGTCATAGATTGCCTACAACGTTTCTACTGACATCTGCGGCCATAGAACCTTGAAAGCACCGCATCCCGTCCGATCTGCGAAGTTAAGCAAGGTATCGCCTAGTCAGTACTGCGGTGGGGGACCACGCGGGAATCCTAGGTGCTGCAGTTCTCTTTTGCCTCTTTTTTGGCGCATGGTCTCAGGTTGGTAGAGCAAGCCTCTGCCGGCTAGCGAACTTGGAGATACGAGACCGGCCGTTGAAAGCGAGAAAAGGGAGCGTGTTCGACCGGTACGTCCGCTTTCGACTCATCGCGCCATCTCGTCGTCGTGGGTCCGACCTTTGTGTGTCACTGATTGCGGATCTGCCGACAATCGCGTTGGACATTGAGCATACACACACTTGCTGGCGACGCCTAGAAGTGACAGCAGCAGCAGCAGCCTTGGGATCGGAAATCTCTTCGTTCCGTCGATTCTTGAGTCAAAGGGCTGAGAGCCCGGCCTTGGCTCGGTGCTGAGCGAGGAAGGGGCTGTGATGATCTTCAACCTCTCTCTCTCTCTCTCTCGCTCGCTGGCGCTGACTCCACAAACAAAAAGACGCCATTTTGGATTCGGCAATCATTTTTCGAGGATGTGAATGCGGACGTGGTGGCTTTGCTGCCGCTGATTTCGCCAGAGGCTGGGAGACACATGTCACCAATCAAGGGCCCATTTCTTTGAAAATGCCGTTGCTCAGCCGGAGAGCGGGACGGCATCACCGGTTCATTTGTGAGAAAAACACACACCGTCACGCACTGCGCTTTCACTTGCATTCGACTCGCGATGTCCGCTTGTGATGTACCGATAAGAGTTGCGCTTCACTTGCGTCGGGCGTAGTCACTTGTTCCTCTCCACACCGGTCCTCGTCTCTCATCTTCAACCATCATCGTCAAGGTCAGCCCCCGCAACATTGCAACCTACGCAATCCAATCTCCAGCTCGACCATTGACCTCAGTTCTCGCAGCATCGCATCAAGTTTGGACCCGCAGTTGACGTCCAATCGCAGTCGCGAACCACCGCATCGGACGACAACCGATTGCTGAGCACACAAGGCTCGACTCATTCCCACGCCTATCAAGAGCGATCGGATCTCCTTGAAGACGGACATAGTCTACTTTGTTCAGACCCCTCAGCATCACGCAGTACTTCTCGGGTTGACTGCGCAAGTTCATTCGTCTCCCTTCCGCATCACAGCTTCGGTCTCACGCGCACGCCATGTTGTCATTGTGAGGCTGTTACTGGCCCAAAGTCTTTGACCTCACGCCGTGTCGACGACCAACGCCTACGCTCGTTCGAGCGAATCACGTCCGTACCGTCACCGGGTAGCACCACGAAAAATCCGCATCGCATCCATCACGACTCACCGCAACCATGGCGACACTACAAGAACAGATGGCGGGCCCTTCGCGTCCTCGCTTCACAGGTTGGCTCACCATGGCACCCGAAGTCGATCCGCCTCGCCCTGCCAGCGACCCAGTACCATCCGCACCACAACCCCAGCCAAGCGGCTCTTCAGACCCGCCCTCGCCCAACAGATTCACCGAACAGCCTGTTGCATCCACGCACGGCTTTGGCTCTCTTGGGCAGCAAGCCAAGCTGCCTCAACGCAAGAAACGCCGCGCGACATTTCAGGTAGGCTCGCCAGGCCTTTCTGAAGATGATGCCGAGAGCTCCTCTAGGACCAGCTCAGACACACCGGACTTTGACGTGCGCGCCTCGTTCGCACCCATGCCGGTGTACGGGAAGAAGCCAGCTGCGCAGCTGTCCACCTATCGAGGCGTCGGTGATCAACCCAGCTCGACATACACAGCGCAAGCTGGAGTGGCTGCGACTGGGTCAAGAGCAGTCAGCGCGGCGGTAGAAAGCAGCAGCGACGAAGAGGCAGATGGCCTTGCCTTCGGCGGTCGACGTTGGAAGGGCAAGACCGTCCACGCTGTCGAACAAGAGCTCGAAGCGCTACGAGACGAGAGGCTCATGAGCCACGCCCCAGACGCAGCCTACCTCGCCTCACGTCTCGAAGGCGTTCGACGCAATCTCGAGATCGAAGAGCGAAGGCCCAGCTACGTGCCCTACGACGAAGACATGCTCACAGATGAGGAGGAGCCGGTCCTGGCACCCGAAGCTTCCGAAGTGGTGCGACAACTATACCCGTTCCAGCACGTCGACAACAACGCCGGCGTTGCGCCCTCATTGCCGCACCGTCCAGTCTCCAACGCATCGTCCGTCAGCCTCGTCGAAGGCGAGACCCCACACGACCTCGACTTTGGTCTCCAGTTCGAACCCTCGGCCCCCTACGCAGCTTCGCACGACGAGGTCAAGGTACACGATGCCAACGAGGTCTCGATGCCTCCCGCCTCGACGCTTTTGGCGCCTTCAAGCGCCAAAACCATCGATCCAGCCGCAAGAGCTGCCGCGCTGGACGCACGAATCGAAGTGCGTCCGCTACGAAGAGGCGACCTGGAACAGGTGCGCGATCTCCACGCCTTCCACGGCGATTCAGACAGAGTAAGTAATCAGTTGGCGGCCATCACGCTTTCGTCGTATCCCTATTCTTCGCCCGTTGAGACGACGACGCAGGGCAGTCCATTGCCATATCAGGGAGACAGATTGGCGGCGAGGTACGACTGCTGCTGGTCATCGGCGTCTTGCCGCTGCTCGCCTGCGATGCTCGCACCACAACGACCTTTGTTCGGCGGTTTTGCGAGCGGCATGACTTGATCGCTCGCTTTTACCCACAAAGGCCTCTGTCGGCGTCTCCGTTGCGTTGCTCCTCCCATGCGCAGTCATCTTTTCCTGCATGAAAAAGCACACCATCCACATTTGCGCAAGGTTGAAAAGTAAAAAGTGAAATCAAGGGTGGCGGAGTGGGGACCTGATCAAAGGCAAAGATCTACCGGCGCAACGACCGCATGTGCCTCAAATGTGATAGTGTTCGGCCTGTCCGCTCTTCCAGCGAAGGGTGGGAAAGATCACCGAACACTGGTCCAGTGCACCACTGCGAGTCGGACGGTCCGTCGAGGCCGGCGAAACCTTTTGTATTTCGCAGGAACGCGATACAAAGGGGACAGGCTCGACAGAATCCACATGCCGGTCAACATCAGGGTGTGGTGGGATGCAGGTCGCATCGACAAGGTTTTACTTGACGTGCGCAGGTTAGCCCTCGCTAAAGCCGAAGGCGAGGGGCAAAGGCTCGACTTTGGCTCAGCCTAGCCTCAGTCGCCGATACATGGGATGGCGTGCGTACAGTACATTTTTCGATCTTCTCGACCAGGCGAATGCAGGCAGGAGGCAAGCTGCTGACGAGCAAGGCACAGGCTCGTCCTGTCAGGGCAAATTTCGCTCGCCACGCAGAAGGGTTGACCGACCAAAAAGGGACCGATGTGTCACACACTTACGAGGTCGTCTTCGCCTTCTCGCGCTTTGTCGGTCCGCTGGAACTTCGTCGCATTCTCGGCGAGACTTTTCCGCCTTTCCAACCATCGGCGTCCAAAAAGCACTTTTGGCGTTGATGAGAAAAAAGTCTTATCAGCTCCAGATCTCGCTTGCGATAATGCCGACCTGTCACGTTTCTTTTTCTCGCGTTGGTTTTTTTGCGCCTTGCAACGGGTCCAACGGTCCGAGCGCCCCTCACTTCCCGCAGCGCCTGATTTGGCAGTCAGGTCCAGTTGCGCCATCGCTTTCGTAGGCGTTCCGCGATCGATGTCCTGGCTCTCACACAGGCCGATCAGATCATGGGCTGCGAGGCGTTGGACTGTCGTGCGGATGGGATTCCACTGCCCTTGGCCGACCCCGCATTTGTGACGCCGGTGCGGGCCCTGGAAATAGGCGTTCGGCAATCTCAGTTGCGCACATCTTGCAAGGTTGCCGGTGGCCCTCTGTTGCACCACGTCGCCGCTGATCAGGTCCGGTCTTTGCTCATGCTTTGCCATTGCGAGATGTGCGGGGAGTACTTACCCCGCGTTCCTCAACTTGCACGTCATGGTCGGCGGTCAACCAGGCCTCTTCACCAGCTGGTCTCGTCTGCCACGTGCAGAGCTAGCGTCGGTGCGGCAATCTCCTCCTCGTCGGCATTCTCTTCCCCTTCCACGTCGCTATGGCAAGCCGTTGAAACACTAGACTGTCCGCGCCTGCCTATCGCTGATGAAGCCGCCCGATCCACTGCGTCCACGATCCATCCGCTAACGTTGGAGACACATGCTGACACCCTACCCACTCCCCCCTTTGCTGCCTCGACAGGCACCCGACCACGGCGAGACGTACGCCTCCACAGCCTCCTTCCTGCTACGCCTGCTCGTGGACGATCGACACGTCTGCCTGGTAGCCGTGGCCAAACCGATCCCCGAACCCGCCGCCCCGCTCCCAGCCGCTCTCGACCCCACCCGTAACTCCGCTTTGCCTGCGTCGACACCCGTCGACACGACTCTCCAATCGCTCCATCTCTCCACCTCCCCGTCATCGGTCGACGGAGACGGTTCGAGCAGCTTTTCTTCCTCGCCCCGTGCCAACTCCTCGGTCTTTTCGTCCACGTCGACGGAACGACCCACCCCGGGTGTAGCACCTGTCGCACCACAAACACGCCGTATCAACCCACGCGATCATCTCGGACGCATCAACAACACCCCTGCCACCTCTGTCTTCTCTGACATATTCGCAGAGCGTGGGGTGCCTACGAAGTTCACCCTTGACGATTTGCCGGGGCCGACGGAGGTGGCGCCTGTGAAGAAAGTCCTTACTGTTCCACCTGCCCGACCGATGGGCGGGGAGGTGAGGATGGTTGAGACGGATACGATACTGGGTGTTGTCAGTGCGCATCTCAGCGTTGTTGTTGGTGAAGGGGAGGATTCGCTCTTTTCCCCCGGCAAAGGCAGGGAGGAGGAGTCGGCGTTGATCGATGTACACCTGCTGACGCTCGCTACGGCTCCAGAAGAGCGTAGTCAAGGGTTGGGCGCGAAGCTCCTCTCCGCTCTCCACGCCGAATGCATGGTAAGGTCGAGGTTGATGGCTATGAAACTGCGTTCCAAACGCTCCATCGGAACCTCCAACCCTCTCCCACTCGTCACCGGCCTCAGCCCGAAGTTCATCGACGACTCTCCCACCCTCCCTACAACTCTCGACATCCTTCGCAATCCTTCAACGGCCGCAGGAAGATGGTTAACACGAACGTTCCTAGAGGTACACCCGTCGAACATCCACGCGATCCAGTTGTACCGTGCACACGGTTTCGCAGCCCCACAGGACGACAAAAAGGCGGTCAAGAAAGGGTTTTATAGAGGAGATGTTAGGATTGCCGCCAAGGAGAGGAGTAAGCGCGGTGGCACGGATGCATGGGTGCTGCAGCGGTTCGATGGGTTGTTGGAAGGTTAGAAGGGAGGAGATGAAGGCGGGTTGGACAAATTGCTTTGTATGCATTGCTCGGTCGTCGTGTCTAATCACATTCGCCTCATGATGTCCAAGAGCGTTTCTGTAAGGAGCGCATAAGAGCCTCAGCAAGATCTGATGAGGAGTGAAAGGGCTTGTCACGAAGGGAACAGCCCCCCTCGTTGCCCTCAGACAGTCTCACTCGCTTTGCGCACGCTTCCAAAGGGGACACTCGGCCAGCCAACACATTCAACCCCGCACACCCTTCATCTCCGCACACGCCTGGACGCGCCAATTGAAGCTGTGCAAAACCGTCCAAAGGCGCCCGCTTGAACACGGTGCGCCTCGGTACATGTCATATTTTTGAATGTGTGTGTGTGTGTGTGTGATCATGGTGCATGATATACAAGATTCATCCTCCATGAGAGGAGGAGAAAGGGAAATGCCGAGAAAAGAAAGTCAACAAGCGAAGAAAGGTGCTTAGATGTTGAGCTTGGTTCGGCGCCAGTGACGACGCTTGGCGTTGTACTGGATCTTGTTGTCTGCCTTCATGCGGAACCAGTTAGGGATGGGTCTGTGGAGTGTGGCAACAAGGTTGCGGAAGAGTCAGAATGGGCTTGTCTCGGGATGAACTTTGATGGTCGGGTCGCCGGCAGCAGCAAAGAAAGCGAGCAGTAGCAGTAACAATAGCAAAGGGCAGCAGGAGAGAGGTTGGTGCGCGGCAGAGATGGCGATGCGAGAGACCTTTTGCAGAGCGGATGGCTCGGGGCGTTGCTCGAGAGTAGACGTAAGTTTGCGCTGTCGTGGCATGTATCTGTTGGAGCGAGATATGCGCTATGGGCGAGACGGTGTATGATCCGCAGCTTTGCTGATGATGATGCGCGGTCGCGAGTCGGAATCAAGTCGGACAGCAAGACATTTGACGATGCAGCAAAGCTAACGATGGGCCTTTTGGGCAAAGTCCACGCAATGCGCTGGTTTGGATCGAAAAAACCACGAGTGAGTCACGACGACATCAACTCGTGAAGGGATCGTTTCCAGCCCACCTGCGCAACTCCATGACGACCTCGCGTGTCCAAAAGTCATGCCGGCCTCAGCCTTCTTGACGACGAGAATGTGATGTTGTTGCCAACGTTCGCAACTGAGGTCGAGCATTGAAACCGGCGGATGCTTGTTGAACAGGGTCCAGTCGCTGTACCCAGCATGACATGGACGAGCATTGCTGAATCTAGGTCGACAGCGGATCCGACGAGGATGCCAGGATGATCATCACGCTGCATGTTGTCACGAAGCGGTGCCAAGTGTGCCACAGTATGTGCGAATGCCAAGCGTGCTGACGAATGCAACCGAAAGCTGAAAGGCCGCGCAAGGAGGCTGAGATGCAGCAGAGAGTTGTCGCTGTCCAATAGATGGTCGCAGATGTGGCTGGACAATGAAACAATGTCGAAGATCGCGTGCGACCCACGGTAGAAAGCTGTGTCGACCCGGTCGCGTGCATAGCGGCCCAAGATGACTCGAAAGACCGGGAAGCGATCGCATACGTAAGGGCAAGGCAAGATGTATCGTCCTAGTCGTCCTGCAACTTGGGATAAGTGCGCATCGTCTGATACAGCTTGTCGTCACAGTCTTCCGTTGCTGGCCTCCATTGCTGGCTCCCTGGCGTCGATGATGCTTCGGCTTCAGGACGTTCCATCTGCTCTCCTGCTGTGTTGTGTCGTCTTTGTGATGTATCTCGGGCGTCGATGTCGATTGTCTGCCACTGATGCTGCTCCTGATGCTTTCGTTGCTGTGCTGCTTTACGTTTGCTGTTGCCAATGTCGAAGGATACATACCGGTTCTGCTTCTGCGCCTTGGCGAGCTTGACCTTAGTGCGGAAAGTCTTTTGGGACGGCATCTTGACGAAATGATCTCTGGTGGATGATGAGGTAAAGATGGTGGTGACAACGTCGGTTGATGGCGTCTGGCTTCGGCGATGGGGTCGGGCGCTGGCCTGCCAGTGTGTGCGGTACTGACCTCGAATCGGAATTTACTGTGTCTGCCGATCCACTATCTCTCGGTGCGTGGGCTCAGGTCGAAGTTTCAGCCGCTGAGTGAAGGGGACGGTCTCTGTGGTGCGCTGTGCTGCATTGCTCAATTTCCAGAAAGGCAGAGAGCAGCCGCACAGGACCAAACGGCCTGAGTCAAATTTCGCCGCGGGACTGGATGGCAACTTCGGCCGAAGTCACGAGTCACGTGTTGAGCTCTTGGAGACTTTCTTTTTTGGATTGGGTGTCAGGTCGGCATTGACTCCGAGCCTTAATTCAGCACGGGCGCACATGACTTGCCGCGATCTGACATCTTGAATTCTTGCGAACTCGGCCCGCCCCCTCGGTCTCGCCCCGAAGATCCTTGTTCGGGAATGCAGCACTGTAAGCACAGGCAAGACGTCTTCACGTGCAAAGCCGGAGACACAACTATCTGGAGCATTACTGGCAGAGCATCACACCGAGACAAAGAGCATATAGAATGGAAAGCTGTTAAAGACGAGAGCCGGCAATGATCGAGCTCAGACTCTTGGGGTCCAGACTGGTGGTAGGATACGGCAGCATAGGACCTTGAGTGTGCCAAGCACCGCCATCCACCACCATCTGAGTTCCGGTGACGTAGGTCGCTGCGTCGCTGAAGAGGTAGACTCCAGCAGCAGCGATATCGCTCTTGCTACCCATCCTCTGCATGGGTACGCCCTCGGCTACGGCGTCTGCCGCTCCCTTGGGCGCCAGCCTGTCCATGCCTTCTGTACCTCCAATGGGCCCGGGGGCGATGACGTTGCTCCTCACGCCCAATGGACCCATCTCGACCGCCAACACCCTGCTCAGCGCGTCCACTCCCGCCTTGGCTGCAGAGGCGTGCGACTGGTAGGGCAGTCCAAAGTAGTGCAGCGTAGCCGAGATGAAGATGTAGCTGCCCTTGGTCTTGGTCACTTGCTCGAGTGTCGCTTTGACCGTGTTGTACGATCCGATCAGGTCAATGTCGATGACCGTCTTGAAGCCCTTCTCGTTGTTCTGCTCGATGCCCGCCAACCAGTTGGCCGCCGAACCGGCAATCACAAAGTCGATGCGGCCGAACTTCTCGATCGTCTTGCGTACGGCTTCCTTGAGCTGTTCAGGCTCGCGAACATCCGCGGGGCAGGGCAGGCACTGCTGACCTGTGGCCGAAGAGAGTTCGGCAGAGGCTTTGGCGAGACGATCCGCTTTTCGTCCGAGGATGGCTGCATTGGCTCCGAACGACATGATGGACTTTGTCATCTCGTAGCAGATGCCCGATCCACCGCCCGTACAGAAGAGCACCTTGCCCTTGAAGATGTCTGGACGGAAGATCTTGGCCGGGTCGGCGGCGGCAAGGACCACGGCGGGTCGAGAGGTGTCTTGATCGTCTCCCATCTTGGCAAGATGCTTGTACGCGATACGAGGGTGGCTTGGTACGAGCTGGAGTGGGGATACAGACAAGTGACAGTGCTCAAAGACAGTGGATGGCGAGACGAAGGAGCTTGGGTCTGTCGATGATGGAGACGAGGGTGTAGAAGCACTGGCATGTGGACAGATGTCAGTTGCCCGGAATCGGCAACCGTTGCAGCCGGATTGAGCCCCACATGCAAATCAGGGAGCCGAGTGAGCTAAGCGCTCTTCATGGACTCGGCTCACGTTCACATGCGCTTCCCGAAAAGCGCTTGACCTTTTCCACGAAATGCAGTTGAGAGCGATCTAACTAGGTGAAGAAATTCCATCACAGCGCAAGGACCAAGACGCGTTTTGGCCTGGTTAGCCTCCACTCTGGAATCAAAGAAGCACTCAACGCGAGGACGGGTTGAACCCTGAACCTCGAGCAAAGGCTGAGCATCCATTCCAACCCAAACGCCCACGCTCGCTTTCCCACCACGACCACTGCGCGATCGATAGCTGCAAGCACACAGCTACCCATCCTCTGCAGGCTGGCCGACCATGCCCAAAGCCTACTTTGTCAACAAGCGCGAGGCGGCGCGGGCCCTCAACTCGGACGATGACGACGACGACGACGAGCTCGAACAGCTCGATCTCGATGCCACCTACCAAAAAGACATGGTCCTCTTCTGCATCGACGCCGGACCCTCCATGCATCGCATCGACCCCACCACCAACACGTCGCCGCTCTACTCGGCGCTCAAAGCTGCCGCCTCGCTCATGCAGAAGAAGCTCATCTCGTCCCCACACGACCACGTCGGCGTGCTCATCTTCAACTGCGCAGAGACGCTCTTCCGCTCCGCAAAGCCAGGCGAGTACTACAAGGGCAGCTACGAGCTTCAGTCGGTTCGTCAAGTGAATGTGCCGGATACCTACAATCTCAAAGCGCTGCTGCACGAGGCCGAGAACGATCCCAAGCATCTGCAGAACGTCCTGCCGCCAGCAGAGAAGCAGATGCGCATCGACTGGGCGCTCGCCAATGCGGGTGTAGCTATGGTCGCAGCAGCCAACGCAGGAAGCAAGCGGGTGTTTTGGATCACGGACAACGACGATCCACATCCGATGAGCATCGATCCGAAGGCCACCAAGGCGAGGCGGGCGTGTCTCGACAAGATGAACGAGTTTCGCAAGATCGGCGTCCGCATCGAGCCTTTCTTCATCAACCCGAACAATACGACAGGCGCATCCCAGGCTTCGTCGAGCGACTTGACGCGCGGGTTCCAGATCAACAGGTTCTATGCGGACGTATTTGCTCACTACGACGACGATCGGGAGGAGGACGAGGAGAGCTTTCACCGGCCGAGACTGCCGAAGGGATTCGGCAGGACAGCAGCCGAGCAGCTCAAAGGGCAAGAGATGAAGCGCAGCCTTTGGGATTCCGCTGTCCGGTTCCAAGAGCTGGAGGACGATATTGCGACGCGCGAGACACCCAAGCGCGTGGTGTTCAACATCCGGTTCGAACTTGCTGCTCTCGACCCGCCATCCGAGCCAGCTGCTGCTGCTGAGAATGACGCAGAAGGAGCGGAGCAGAGACTCCCTCAAGCACGCACACGCGGACGCAAATGGCAGATCGGCGTCAAGGGATACAGTCTCGTCTCGAAAAGCACCAAGGGCAACCCTGTCAAGGTCATCGTCGATGACGACTGCGGAGAGCTCAAAGAAGTCGTCACACATCAGCACTACATCGACGCCAACACCGGCAAGCCTCTCTCCAAGGACCAGGTCATTCCAGCGTTTCAGTTTGGCAACTCTTCGAGCTTGCGCGGTCAAGTTACCTTCACCCCACAAGAACTGAAGAGCATCAAGACGTTCGGCATGCTTCCGTGCCTCAAGCTCATCGGCTTCAGAAACAGGGACGAGCTGCTCAAGTTTGAATGGAACGTCAAGCACGCCTACTTCATCTATCCGTCCGACATCGAATGGAAGGGCAGCCGAAAGACGTTCACCGCGCTGCTCAAGTCGATGCTGACCAAGGGCAAGGTGGGGCTCGGGCTGTTTATGCCGAGGCAAAACGTCGTACCGGTCTTCGTCGCGATCGTACCGCAGGAGGAAGAGGTGAGCGAAGATGGACAGCAGCTCATCGCTCCGGGAATGCACCTCATCACGCTGCCGTACGCCGACGACGTGCGTGATGTGCCCGACAACCTGCTCCACACCGAGGATGCCAACGATGCGCAAGTCGACAAGGCCATCGCCTTCATCGAGCGGTATCAGAAGAAGCAGCCCTTCAATCCCGATCACTACCCGAACCCATCGCTCAACCACCACTACTCAGTCCTCATGGCGACCGCCTTCCAAGAACCGCTCCCCGACGCCCCCACCGATCTCACCATCCCGCAGTACGCCACCATCAAAAAACGAACCGCACACCTCATCCGAGACTGGCACGAGGCGATCAACGACGACCCGCGTCTCACGATGGTCTCCGCGTCGAGCAGTAAGCAGGCGAAAACGTCGACGAGCGTGAGAAAGACGAGCTTCGAGGACGATACCGAGATCATGGAGCTGTGGAGCAGGGGCAAGTTGAGCGCGTATACGGTCGACGAGCTGCGGTCGGTGTGCGAGTTCTATAGGCTGGACAAGAAGGGGAGGAAGCCGGATCTGTTGGTGCGGATCGATGCGTGGATTCGAAAGCAGAAAAAGGGCTGATCGACGTTTCAAAAACTGTATACCCATTGCGGAAAGAGGTGTGCCCAGTGCGAAAGAGGAGCGTGGATGTGAACCTGTTGTGAAGCTAGTGCGTTTGTAAACCCTTTGCGAACTGTGTTTGTCAATTTCTTGCGAAGCCGAGATCGTTCGTGTACCTGGTGCGAGTCTAGTGCGTTTGTGTAGACATTGCGAAGAGAACCGCCTTTCATCTTTGTGCGGGAGGGAGTGTGTGGCGGGAAGGGAGCGTGTGGAAGGCACGGAGTGTGTGGGAGGAGCCCTGTTCCTTCAAGGAATCTCAGTGCGGGAGGCAGGCTCGCTGTACCCCTCGATCAGGTACGAAGCGACCTTGTCAAACTTCTTGGTACCCTGACCGCAGTTCTGGTACGCCTTGACGCCCTCGACGCTCGACCAGTCCTTGGTATAGTACGCACATCTGACACCCGTCTGCGCAGTGCCGTCGAGCGTGAGACCGGCAACAAAGTAGTTGCAGCTCTTGTACGTCGCTACTCCCTTTCTCTGAGCAGCCTTCTGGTTATCAGCTGTGACTTTGCGACAGCCGTCTGCGCAGACGGTGTAGTCAGCACCTGCGAACGACTGGCCCATGATAAACGTATCGATTCCGGCCGGGGTGGCGGTTTTGGAGGGGGCGTTTACGAGGCAGGTACCCAACGGATGAGGGGCTTGGAACCCAGTCAGGGTTGGCGGGTCTCGAGGAGTGCCTGGGGTGAGGAGGTAGCCGTTGGAACCGGCGAGGGCGAAATCGAAGCCGTTCGAGATTTCACGTTGGATGACAGCCGAATCCTTGGTCACCTCTCCTCCGTGCGTCCAGCACTCGAGCACGGTCATGCTGTCACTCGGGATGACGCACGTGTCGTCGTCGAGGCTCGGGTCAACATCCCGCTTGGGCCATCGGCGGAAAAGCAAGTTGAACCCCTTGCATCCCTCATTGCGGCACTTGGCAGCACAAGCGTCAATGTCGTACGTGGGGTACTCGATGACGTTGTGGAACCCATCGGCTGGCCAGGCCATGGAGGCGGTGTTGACAAAGGTCTGGGTGAAGTCGGCGGGGGTCACGGCGCGTTTGGCTGCAAGGGTGAAGTCGGGGAAGCTGGTGAAGGCGTCGCCGTTGTCAGGGGTAGGGTTGGCGCCGGAGTAGAAGGAGGGCCAGGAATCGACCAGCGAAGAACACGGCTCGGCTCGACGGCGCAGAGAACCGAAAGAGGATCTTGGTGCGCGGGCGGGAGGACGCTGCACAGGGTTGGCAGCGGCGACCGAGGCGAGGACGAGGAGCGGGGTGAGGAGGATGAGCTTCATCGTGGGAGGTGGGGCAGCTGCGAAGGCTGTAGGTGGGGAGCGAGGGCAAGTGGATCTTGTTGGGATGAGGTGGTCTTGTTCGGCTTCAGAAGCGGTCGTATTTATACGTCGCCACGATGTCATCTGTGCTACGCTATACACGTCCCATCTCTGCTATGCTATACCACCCTCCATCGCCACGCATAAAACCCTTATCCGCTACAGCCTTCACATCCAAGCCGGGGTCGGAAAAACTCATCCGTCATCCGAACAGTGGCGCACGGGATCATGACGCCTATATCTACCACGCTTGAAACGAAGAGTGTCTCACTAGACCCATAATCCTCATCAAACGCCCCCGAACGATACACCTTGACCATTGGTAAACCCGTTCCAGAGGCTCGGAGATGACGTTTCTCCGCCAAGAGAGGTGTCTCAGAGCTGGCACAGAAATGGAAAAAATTGGCCTGCCGATCAAGTGTGAATCAGGTACGCCCAAAGAACAAGCACTCCGCCTTTGGCTGCTGGTACGAGGTGAAACAAAATGGAAATCCGAATGCGCGTTCTTCTCCGCCGATCGTTTTCATCTGTCTCATGGAAGCGGGTCGAGACCACATGGCGAACGGTACCTTGTCTCAATGGTACACTGACATACACCCACATGGCGACTGTCTCTGATCCAATGACGAGTTGTGGATGCCATGGTCCCGTCGGACGAAGGCTTTCCGGGACCAACGTGGGATTTTGAAGATGAAGGTGTTACACCTCGCAAAGCGATGAAAGAGCGAAAATGTCGATCTGCGCCCACGTCGATCCGAGTACGGCAGACACATTCGGACCGGTTGGTCGGATGGCACGGTTCAACACAAAGCTGCTTCCTGCCGCTGACTTCTTTCTTGGGTTCCGCTCTTCGCCGTGCAAGGTCTTGGGTGTCAAAGCGCTTCGTAATGGACGCTTCGAAACAGCGGTGAACTCGAGTGTGTCGTGCGTGATTCCGGTTTACCCGCTCTGAGAATGTCCTGTGCGACGAGCAGCCGGCTAAGACGGCAACACACGTTTGGCAGTGTGGAGATGTGATGACCCCCGCACGTCCGTCCAAGATACCTCTCGTTCTGGCCTCCTTGTCCTTCCACCACCACCATCACGCCTGCACACCTATCTCTCCATCGCCTTCACACAATGTCGGTCGCCTCCAAAGCCGCCAACGCGAACAGCGGCTTCCGCCTCCTCCCCGACCCAGAGAATCCCACGCCAGAGCAAGTGGCTACGGCGCTCAAACTCGTGCGTTCCGGCGGGATCACGCATGTGCAAACCGCACGACCCGATCGCAGCCTCACCATCCCCTCCCCCTCGGCGCGGGAGATCAAGATCGACCTCTACCACGGCCCCCGCGTCTCCTCGGATTCGAAGCGACCTGTGGTCCTCAGCTGGCACGGTAGCGGGTTTGTAGTGGACCGATTCGGTGCGGATGCCGATGTGAACCGGTGGTTGGTCGAAGAGCTGGGGAACGTGACGGTGGTCGATGGGGATTATGTCAAGGCTCCCGAACTCAGGTTTCCAGAGGGGTTGGGTGATGCGGTTACCGCACTCAAGTGGACTGTCAAACAGCCGTGGTTCGATGGCAATCTGATTCTCAAGGGTCATTCTGCGGGGGCGAACTTTGCACTTGTCCTTTCGTCTAGGGAGACCGCCCGCTCGTTGGGAGTCACCGATGAGGAGTACAACGCAATCAAGGCGTGTGTAACGCTCTACCCACCCACCGACTCTTCCATTCCCCTATCGGAAAAGAAGACGAACGAGAACGGCGAACAACCCGGTATCCCCATGTCAGCACTGAGCAGTCAGGTGATGCACTTCTTCTTCGGCTCCTACCTCGGTTGGGAATCGTCCTACCAGCAGAAGATGGGTCTCGACCCGAGGGTCAGTCCCGCAAAGGCGCCGGTGGAGAGTTTCGAGGTTCCCTGCTACATCATCGCCTGCCAGCACGATCCGCTGCTCGACGAGGCGCAGGCCTTCGCACAGCGGCTCATCGCACACGATCCCAAACACGAGTTCTATCTCGCTGAAGGCGTCGGCCACAATTACGAGACGAGGATCCCCGATGTGAGGGATGGGAAGGTGTTGGAGGCGCCCGGCGGGAGGGCAAAGGTGGAGAGTTTCAGCAGGCTGCTAGAGTTCATTCGTAGACACGTCCCCGCTACGGCGGCAAAGTAGAGTCTTCTGCAATACGAATTGTTCTGTCCTTTGTGGATGTCATGAAGAAGAAGGCGGCCAGTCAGGACTACCGCTCAACCGCCACACGCCGTACTCTATATCCCCCTTGACACCGATCTTGGCCAGATCCTTGCCCTTTCCGCCACCCGGGGCCACCCCACCGCCCGGTCCACCATGAGGCACAACACCCACGCCCCCGCTTTCCCAGGCACCAGCATTGTCCTCCCTCGGCCAGGTGTCCTTCCTCAACACCCCGGCATAGGCCTTCAACGCAGCTCTTAGATAGCAATTCGTCGCAGCCGGCGTAAGATACCTCTCCCGCAACGTCCTCACGGCGTTATCTGCGATGCGTTGCGGCGTGTTGCTCCCCAACGCCCCGCTCCCTCCCAGATGCTCTTGACTCGTTAGATTCGCGCCCTCCCTTAATGCCAGCACCGTCTCTTTCAACCCGCTGAACAGAGGTGCTTGCAACTCGACCACGTTCTGCGCCGCACTCGCTGGATCCGGGTTGAGCGCAGGATGGAAGTGTTGCGTCCACTCCATCCTATGCGCCACCACCACACTCCTACACGCCCACAAAAACTTGCCCCTGCCCGAATAGCTGTTTCCCTCGGTCTGAACGAGGAACTTGTGTCGGCAGTGTTCGTGCATCGGTACCAGCGGGAAGAATTCCGCACCTACATCGTGGAAGCTCGTCTGTTTCACATCCGCCCATTCGTCCTCTCCCCGTGTTTGAGCGAGTAGATCCATCCGTGGTGGATAGCCGTTTGCAAGACCCCTCCAGAGGATTCTGTCGGCTTTAAGGGACCACGGGACGAGGTGGTCTTGAAGAGAGGCGAGATGGAGAAACTCGTCAAACGAGGCGATGCCTGTTTCGGGCCATCCGGCGAATCCAAAGTCGGGCAGCAGCCAGGTGCCCTTCGACGCTGGTTCATCCACTTTCTTACTCAGCACCCAGACAGCGTCGGACGAGGAGGCGTCTTTGTCGGCTTCCGACAGCACCAGTTCGATACCACTGCTGCTCGCGTCATCGGAGGAGGTGAAGGAGGATGGATCGGTGGTCACCGCAGTATGGATGAGATGGAGGAGTGCAGAGATGCGTGATTCTCCCCCCTCACGAACCTGCCGCAGGAACAGCTGGCCATCTCGAATGACTACCCGCGCCATACCCCAGTTCGACACGCACGTACGAGCAGCTTCGTCCAGATCAGCATGCGAGATCCCGCCCTTCGCCCGCCACGCAGCGACATTCGCATCGATCTGCGGAAACAGCAGCGGAAACTCGGCCCGGCAGGTGGCTTCGTTCATCGTCCGATCCCGACGTCGTTCCGGGGAGAGGCCGGGAGATATTGTGCCAGCCACGGAGGAAGGGTGGATGGGGAGCAGCGAGATGAGCAGGCAGAGGAGGACGAAGACGGTGGATCCGGTGACGCCGGCGCGCGAAAAGAGGTGGACGAGGCTGGCATTGCGTTGCGAGACGGTTCTGGAGGCGAGGTTGCCCGACGATGATGCGGATGATGGAGGATGGGTGTCGTCCTCCCTCGACACCGCTGTATAGCGTGATGAGGCCGCCATGTTGGAATGCGCCTGCCTCTGCGTTGGAGGAGATGGATGGGGGCCCAGGCACCGTCTGTGTCCGATTCACCGTTGCTGCGTCTCTATTGTCGGCTCCGAGCTGTGCCTATGGCGATCCGTTCAAGGGAAGGTTAGAGAGCGAGCATCCGAGGTCGAGATCCGAATCTTTTGGTGATGCAAGATGCTGGGTGAGGCATCAACAATGTGTGGTGGATGATACGAACATGAAAGCCGCTCATTGTCCTCCAGCAGGGTCGTGAAACCACAATAGGCACGAGCAGATGCTCATTTGGCTCGGATTCACATGTGCCCCAAAACGGCAACAATCGATTGGCAGGGTGCAGCTCTCTGGCAGGGTTTTGATGAAAAATTACGTCTCCGTGCAGCCGATGGTTACCAAGGCGCGTGGCCGACATCTGAACCATCAACGACACCATCCACCCTCCAAGTGGCAGCAAGACACGATCTGCCCCACCATCTGGAACGCTCCTTCTTGGCTCTCATACGACACACCTCGATGATTCGACAAAGACTCGCTGCCCACACAAATGCAACACAAACGCAACAGGAGTGACAAAAAGAGTGGATCATTGGCTGACAGTCTCTGGCCATCAGCGAGAATGGTGAAAAGACCGATTTGCAAACATCCAAACCATCTCAAATGAAGGACGATGCTTCTGCTGGTGGATGACGTTGTGCAGAGGAGGTGATCACCTCTTCGCAGGAGCACTGGTGCTACGAGCATCCTTGCCCGATCGCTTCACCGACGCCCTTCCCCTCGCATCGGCCGGTTGATTTAAGAAATTCTTCTCGCGCACCAACTTGCTCGCCGTTCTGCTGAGCTTTCGCATCTCGCCGTCCTTGAGCTTGACGGTAAAGGCGCAGTTGAGCACGTTCTCCACCGTCAGGTTGTGCGGAGGCGGGTGGAGCAGCAGCTGCAGCATCTCGCCCGCCGTAGGACACGCTTGCCTGTTCATCAGCTGCTCGCGGAGGATGCGCACAATCGCCAGTGCTACGCGCAGCAGCCACGTCGGTCCCTCGTAGAAGAAGACGTCCCACACTCGAACCAGCGTGGTCCAGGGCAAGACGCGCGTGAACAGCGGCAGGAACCAGTTGGGCGCAAACATGATCGACTGCAGCCCCACCTGCTCAAACCGAGCGTGCAGCTCTGGATCCATCGTCTTGAGCAGGTTGTCGAACACCACGCTGTCGACGTGGAGCTGCTTCATGCCCACCGAGTAGTACTCTTCCATCTGCGGGTTGCGCAGAACAGCGCAGAGAAGCCAGAAGGCGTCTTCAGCAGGCATCTGAAGCAGCGCAAATCCGGCCAGCAGGCCCATGCCCTGCGTGTAGCCTAGCATAGGGTTGAAGTGGACGTACGACTTGAGGATGCCCTCGAGGTCGGCTCGGCCTGTGGCGTTGTCGCCCCTGAAAAGACGGTGGTCGGGCAGCGTGCGATGCAGATCCTTCTCAATCGTGTCGTAGGCCTCCTCCTTGCCCTTCTTGCCCTTGGCGGCTTGCGAAGTCTTGCAGAGCTGTTCGAACAGACCAGGTCGGCGACGCACCGATGCGTTGGCGAGGAAGAGCCAGACGTCGCGTCGCATAGAAGCTGGCACGCCCGTTCGCACCAGCTTCTTGACCTTTCTGCTCTTCTTGGCAGCCACTACATCGTTCTCGTTGAGAACCGAAGCCCACTTCTCTCGCAGCTCGGGATCGTCGCTCAGCGGCATGCAGGGCGGAACACCAGGCTCGATGATGAAGCCCATCGCGTCAAAGCCGTGGTGACCCGCGCCAGAGGCGCTCGACACCGAGCCGCCGCGCGAAGGAGGCAGAGCAAAGAAGCCGTTGGATGGCGAGCTGACACTGCCAGGCGTCATCGGTGCTGACGAGAGCCCCGGTTGCATCCCGAATCCGAGCGGGCTGCGCACTTGAGGGCTGCGAGGACCGGTCGAATAGGCGCTCGTGCTGGCGGCGCTGGTGCGTCGGCTGCCATCGATGATGGGCGAAGGTGCGCTGAGTTGACTCATCGGACTCATGCTGCGAGCCATTGGCGCGAGACCATGAAGACCGCTACCACCGTGGAGACCAGGGGTAGGGTTGGATGGATTCTTACGCAGCATTCCAGATCCTTGGCCCGAGTGCTCCCTCGCGCGCTCCGAGAGACGATCCGACGACGCTCGGGTGGGTCCGAGACCAGGCGAGGTCGATGGACCGCTGCGTGAGCGCGCCGAACTACCCGAGGTGCGGATGTTGGGCCGGTTGAGGCTGTTTGGGTCAAGTCCGGTGAGCATGGGGGGCGAAGGCATCGGTACTGGCACGGGTGGTGTGTCTGCGTTAAACGCAAGGTTTTCAGTTTTGTTCAAGGTGCCCACAGACATGGAATGGTGACGCGAGCGTGCCTCTGCGAAGCCAGGACGGTGCAAACTGCCAGAATCTTGGCTGTTGTAGAAGCCAGCGGATCCTGGCGGCGACGAACCAGAACCAGAGCCAGAGCCAGAGCCAGAGCCTGATGCCGTTGCTGTTGCTGTCGAAGACACCGATCCACCCGTGTAGATGGGTGGCAGAGCGTTCGGTTGCATCCGAACGGGAGGGGCAGTGTTGGCTTGCGAAGGTCGTCGACGCGGATCGAATGCGCCAGGTCCGCGCAGGCCGGAGATCGCACCGGGGCTAGCGGCCTGGTTGCCAACCAGAGCAGCACCTGCAGCATCCAGCGGCGAGACCGATGCCGCTGCCGTCGTGATAGGCGGCGTCTCGACTTGACGACGCAAGCTGGAAGCCATGTTGAGTGGGACACGCGCGCCTGCGACGCCTGCTGACCTCGGATCTGGTGCCATGTTGGGACGGCGTCCGGATGGCGATCGCAAGGCGGCGGGAATCATGGCCTCGTTGGGCGTTGGGATGTGGAGCTGAGCAGGACGACGTGCGACTCCGCTCGCCTCTGCTCGGTCGGCTTGTTGCGCTTGCATCGGCTGTTGCTGCGGTGTTGCACTTGAGGCGTCTGCCGAGGCTACGGGCTGAGGACGCAGAGGTCGCTGCTGGGGCGATGGTGGCAGCTGCAACCTGTCGTCTGTAGCACTCGACGAGCGCTGGCTCGGCACGACGAGCGAATCCTTGGACCTTGAGGCCGCCAGCTTGGCGAGCGAGGAGTTGCTTCCGTACTGTCGAAAGTCAAAGTTGGGAAAGGCGACCGAATCGCGTCCGTAGACGTCGTAGATGGACAAGGCGTAGTCTCGACGACGATTCTCGAGGGCTTGTTCGTCGTCCGAGTCGTCGTTGGTGGAGACGGTGCTGTTGGACGAGGTGCACGATGTACGTGAGAGGTCGGCAACCGTGCTGTTGGCCGCAATGGTGGTGTCGTTGGACGTGTTGCCGGCGCGAGAGTTGGATCGAGAGCTCGAGGTGGTGGTGATGGATGGGAGCGTCATCTCGGACTCTTGATGCACTGGCGAGTCGTTGGAAGAGATGGGCGAAGGCGGCAGCTGGTGGATGGTGGGCAAGTTGTTGGAAGCAGATGAAGTGCGGGAAGGTGCGACGGGACGCATCAACGAAGCGTTGCGTGTGGTCGTCGCCTGAGGTTGAGTGGGAGCACGGCTCGAAGATGAGGCGACGCTGCTTGCTCGGCTGTGTCTCGCCCAAGGGAGGAGCGAAGTCGAGTCGTCCGAATCGGAATCGTCATTGTACTGTTTGGGTCTAAGTGTCACAGAGGTCTTGCGCAGATGGCCTTCATCCGAGAGTGGCGGCGTGGTGAGGCCGAACCTGCCCTGCTTGAAGGCGGGCGCGGCGCCAGCAGGCATGTGGGCGTTGGAAGATGAAGTGAGCGAACCGGCCGAGGGCGGAGTGGGCAGGGGGAGGACGTGCTGTCGTCGATCCACGGGTGATACGTGGGCCGCGTCCTCCTCGCCATCCGAGTTGACGGCGGTGAAGGGGATGCCGGCGGGCACCTGGGAGAGATGCATCTTGGCAGCCTCACTCTTGGACATGGGACGCATGCTCGAGTCGCGGATGCTGCTGCCGGCAGCGCTTCGTCGCATCAAGACGGGTTTCTTGAGACGGCCGTGAATCTGAACGTGAGCGCCTTTGAAACGGCCAACGACGCCTTCACAGTAACCGAGGAACCAAGCCTCGGAGTCGGGAGATGCGCTGGTGCTGCTAGTGGGACGAGCGGGACTGGAGTCGTTTGTATCGTCGTCGAGCCTTCGAAGGACGATGATCTTTTCGCCAGCCATGAACATGAGGTCCTCTGGTTCTGTGGCAGGGTTGTCGATGAGAGCGGTGCACGAACCGATGCCGCCCTTTTGGAGGGCAAAGCGGGTCCATGCGTTGAGCGCGTGTGCGTCCATGGTGATGAAGTGTGGATGTGGAAATCAAGTGGGGGGAAGGTGCGCTCGCTGATGATGTCGGCGGATCGAGACTGAAAGTAAGCGACGCGAGCAGAGCAAACGAGGAGCAGGGATCCAAGGTCAAGTATCACGAAGATGACATGCGTGACCTGGTTGTGTTGCGATGCAAGCAGCCGAAGGGAGATCCAGCTTCCAGACTTGTGATGTTGAGCGGGCTGACGAACGTGATCTCGAGCGATGCGGCGATATGGAGAGACGAGAGCGACGAGGATGCTTTCTTTAGACGGTTCCAGCCGTGGTGAGCCCAAAAAAGACGATGCAGAAACAAGTAGTGATGTCCGAGAAGAGGCCAATGTCCAGAACGGCTGAGCAAACGCAGAAGGAGCCAAGGTAAATGAATGTGATGACGACCGAGACGGTAGCGATGTCGGAACCTGATGGAGCTGTGCTGACGAAGAGGACCAGAGCCAGCTAGGAATGAGCGATTGAGGCGAGGCGCGGGCGCGTATACAGTCGAGGCTGAGCGTGTGAGAGTAGAGAAGAGAGGAGATTCTGCACTAAGCTGCGGTGCAAAGCAGGACGGACAGAGCGATGTGGGCTGAACGAGAAAGATGAGCCGGGGCTGTGCGTCCTAGCGCGTGCAAGAAAGAATCGAGAGCGGCAGCAGCAGCGGCAATCGACAGGGAAACGGAGCGTGATGAAGCAAGAGACGAAAGTGATAGTAGGATGGTGCGATCGGACGCAGCTGGATGCGATGCAGAAGGTGATGTGTAGTAGGAAGGGGGCCGAGGTGGATTATGGTGATGTGATCAGAGAGAAGGCCATGGCGGAAGGACCGACTAGGCTCAACAGGAGGCACGAGGAAGCAGCGGCAGCGGCAGCGGCTGCAGTCCGTAGCCAGCACACTCGACACTCGACAACTCGGCAGAAAAAAAAAAGAAACAACGCGATTGCCCCTCTCACAGGCAGCACACCGCGACAGAGAGAAGGGAAAAAAGAAGGAGCAAACAGCCACACAGTCCACGCCAACACGCAGCTTGCAGATCAATGAATGCCTTTCCTGCCCGCTTGCCTGCTTTCCTCCCATCCGGAGGCTCCCCTTTCTTAGAGGCTGGGTTTGAAACAGCAAAAGCGGGTCGGAAAGGGAAGAGACTCGCATCAGGGGAAGCATCCTCGCAAGGTGTCGAGACAATAGACACTGGAAAAGTGAGGATAGAGGCAGGCACCGCATGGTCGCCGTCACGCACTCCGATTGTGCCCATATGATTCGCGTCATGCAGGGCCATCTTTCGACGCCGACAGACAGTGCCTTTGTGAAGGAAACCTGCCCTGCATTGAACTCAGTTCCCACGCATGCACAGTCGTTTGCAAGCAGCATCGCGTGCTCCATGACCTGGGCAGCAGCTCAGCTCAGCTGAGATTGGATCAACTGCGTGTTTAGCACTCGGGATGGTGTCCGACGCTGGTCGAAGCTGTGCAGGAGTTGCATGCGAACAGTCAAGCCGGCCGGCCGCACAAGTCGCCCTCCGCCCTTTTGGCAAAAGCGCAGCGACCAATTTCCAAATTGCGCGAGCGCGCGTCTCTGTGTGTATTTTGACAGCAAGTCGCGTGTCTGTCTTTTGCCCGGGGCAGAGCAACATACACCCATTTCAAACCTGAGCCCTCTGCTCTAGTGCCGCGATGTTGGTTGGTGTTGGTTTCACTCGGCTCGGCGACTGTCAAACGAGACGCTCGGCGACGATCCTCTCGCTTCTTCCTTTTTGGTAACTTGACCGACGACGCAAGCTTGACTCTTGCTCGCTCACTTCACAATCTGCCGCTTGCTTGGCTTGAATCGATCGGAAGCTTGGAAAGTCGGAGCCATACACGACAAGGCTGGCGGCTAGCGGTGACACACTTGTCGAACGCTTGGAATTGCGAGCAGCAGACCGAAGCCATGCCGAGTGCAGGTGCAGCTTGAATTCCTCGAGATCACTCAAGTTAGCTCAGCTTACACATGATCGCCTTGTCTCAAAGGTACGTTTTCGACCGCCGACTTTCTTCCTTGCTTCCTCTGCTGATGCCGCAGCTTCGCGTTGATCGACATGGTGCTGCTTCGGCATGAGATCGCCAGACACGCAGATACTTGACGAAAACCACATCATTACATGATTCGTGCCTGTGATTTTACCGGTATCTTTTTGCGCTCCAACTCGGCATCCTGTCGTCCAATGACAAGCAAGGGGCGAATAGGGTCATACAAGCCGCAATGAAATGAGCAAGGTTGTTGAAAAGCAACAGACGCGCTTCTCTGCATTTGGGCACTCTCGCCAGCACGGTTGGACTTCGCGTGCCTCGTTTCACCATCTCGATTCTTGCTCCAGCGTGGACATTCGGCTACAGTACACACTGTAGCGTCGTCGGCGTTGTTGCAGCCTCGTCGTGACGATTGTCCCCCCACTGGCAACAACGCGAGCTGGGTGGCACCACATGCCAACCTCGCTTGTACGTGGCACCGACGGTCGAACCGCTGGCACCGAAGGTCAACCTACACATGGCTTTCTCCTGCTCAGGGCTGAGCCTCTCTGCGGCAGCCCCTCGATGGGTTGTCACCGTGTCCGGGCGACGTGCATGCCAAGGATGGCAGCCGGCGTTCTGTCGATCTTTTCCTTTCTTCTTTTGATTGGATGGGTGCCTTTTGCAATTTGCTTCGCCTTACCCGTCACCCGCTGCCCTTTCTTCTCAGAAGTCTGTCACAGCTTTCGACCGAGTTGCGAGTTGAGCCGCTGCGTCTCAACCCGCTCACGTTGTTGCGGATGTAAAGTTGGTCGATCCTTCTCTTTGTCATTGCGGCGCGGACTTGAACCCCTGTCGCGCTGCTTTTTTGCTTGGCGCTCTTTCCCACGCCACGAAGCTGAGGCTCCAGTCGCGATTCGCAAGCTTCCCGATTGCACACGAGGCCATGGTTCATTGCAAGCTTCGACAACGCCCGACGGACGTTTGCTGTGCTCGTCTCGAGCAAGCCGGTCCCGATCCAGCCTGTGGCCGACGGGTGATGTTCCGACGGAAGACAGATACTCTTTGCCCGTTGTTTCGCCTGCGTGAGTCTGGCTGTAGACCAAAAAAGAAAAAAAAAAGGGGGACCCAAAAAAAGGAGGCAAAAAAAGCAGGTCGAAAATTCAAGCGTATCGCCCGATGCATGTCATATCGGAGTGAAGCACCAGATCCAATGCTGGGTTCAGTCACGTGCACCGCTACGAAGCACTGGCCTCCACTCCTCCTCAGCTGAGCTCCATTCCTTCCTCAACCCTCCTCCCATCACCCTCTCCTCCTCTCGTACTCCTCACACCACCAGAGAGAGGGAGCAAGGATGACAGAAGTCAACCCCGACCGCTTCTCCTCCAACGCCGTGGCCGGGCCGTCCTACAAAACCGCCTCGATGCGCCACACCACCATCCTCTCCACGCCCACACACCCTCCCCCCTTCGGCCCGTCCTCCTCCTTCGCCCAAACCTCGCAGGCGCGCAACTGGCGTTTCTCCCCCGCCCAACTGCATCGTATCCGCACCTCGTCCAACACCTCTGCTCGCGCCCGACTCGCCTCTCTCTGGAAAGAAGAAGCCGGCACCTCCCCCGCCGACCTTGCCTTTCTGTCCGTCGAAGACGAGCTGGCGCTTATCGCCTACTACCTCGTGAAAGTCGGTCAGATCGTACACGCCCTTCGCCTACCCGAGCTCGTAGAGGCTACAGCCACATCGTACGTCAAGCGTTTCTACCTTCGCAACACGGTTATGGACTTCCACCCCAAGACCATCGTCATCACGTGCATTTTTTTGGCGTCCAAGACGGAGAACTACGCGCTGAACCTGGGTGATTTCGCGCGAAAGTTGGCGGGCAAGCAGGCGGGGGACAAGGCGGTGGTAGAGGAGAACAGGAGGACGGTGTTGGGGTTGGAGTTTCTGGTGAGTCAGAGTCTGAGTTTTGAGTATGGCGTGGTGGGGGCGCAGAGGGCGGTTTATGGGCTGATACTCGATGCGCAGTCCGGATTGACCAGGGAGGAGGTGGGAAAGCTGGCGGAGCGCGCGAGGGACAAGCTGGCAAGTTCGAGGTTGACCGATGCAGAGTTTGTATATACGCCTTCGCAGATTGCGCTGGCGTGTGTCCGCTCCGCCTCCGAAAAGGGGAGGGAGGTAGCAGCGGCTTGGCTGGACGCAAAGTGCACGCTTGCCGCCAAAGCCGCGTTGCACGCCAAAATTCAACGCCAAGCACTACGACAGCAAGAAGTGGTGAGAGCAGCGAAGGTCAAACAAGCCCTCGTCCGTCGAAACAAGGCCAAAATCGGCGCCAAACCCGTTATCGAAGACCCAAGCCCTCCTCCGACAGACATGTCCGAGTTCGAATTCGACGACCAACTGCTCACCAGCCAGCCTCTCGGTATGCCACGCTCCGACCTTGAACGCGTGCTGGACGAGATCGAGGCGCTCATCACACAGCGCGAGGTGGGGGGCTACACGGGGCAGGGCAAGGGCGCAGACGATCTCGAGCGGATCAAGGCGATCGATGCGAGGCAGAAGGCGTGTATGAATCCCGAGAATACACCGGGGTCGAAGCTGTATCGCAAGCGAAGGGCGGAGGAGGGGGATGGTGCCGAGGAAGGGGGCCAGGGCAAGAGGGCGAGGAAGAGCGACGATTCGGACGATGACGATGTTCCGCAGGCGGACGGGTTTAGTGTCAAGCCTGAGCCACAGGTTTAGGGGATGCAATGCCACACTTCGCCGTCACGTCCTCAGCACTCAGATCGATCTGCCTGGAGCGACATCGATGAAGCCGGGGATTGTGATCAAAGTGACATGAACGAGTGCGTGTAACAAACAAACAAATGCAGGCCAATAACGTCTAATCATGCGCCGAACCCTTCTTGGCCTTCTTCTTCTTCTTCTTGGGCTTGGGGATGACCGACCTGAACGCGGCCTCTGCCTTGCTTGCGACCTGGCCGAGCTCCTCGATGCGCTTCTTGAGGTCAAACTCATCCAGGTTGCCCTTGGTGTAGTTGCGGATGCACCACTGCTCCTTGTCGAACAAGAACTCCCAGGCACCATCGACGGTGAAGGCGTTGGGCGCCATGTAGATTTTATCGCTCGTCGTCTTGTCGGCGAGGATGCCGCCGTTGAACCAGGCTGGACGTCCGAGCGTGAGCGGATCCTTGACCATCTGTTCGCCACCGTTGTCGTCAATGTCGGCGCCGAGGAAGTGGAGAGGATGTTCGGAGCAGAACTCTTCGTCGTCGTGGTCCGCGATCGAGGCAGCGGCGGTCGCGGCGAGTTGCTCTTCTTTGGCTTCGAGGTCCTTATCGGTGTCCAGGGGGTCTTTGGCGTTGCCCTCCGGAAGCGCATTGCCCTCCTCGTCGAAGTGGACAATCTTGTCGTCGGCCGGCGCCTTGACCTCTTTGTCGTCTATCGCTCTCTTGGCCGGCTGCACCTTGGCTGCGTCTGCCGCTTTGGGCGCTTCGGGTGCCTCGGCCGCCTCCACCTCGACCTCCACCTTGGGCTTCGGTGCGCCTTTGTCTGTGTCTTTCTTGGCAGCTTCGGCATCCTTGAGCAACTGTTGCGCCGCGGCCACCTCCTTGGCCCGCTCCTGGCGGCTCACCTTGGTGACCATGCCGATGGCTTGCGCGTATCTAGGCACAAAGTAGTACGGGAAGCTGGAGAACTCGAAAGCGAGCCAGAAGGTTTCCTTGTCACCCCAAAAGACGCGGTAGGTGGTCTTTTTGCGAATCTCGCCCATGTTCTGCCAGCATGTGAAGAGCAAAGCGGCAAAGACGTCGGTCTTCCTCTTGTCGAGCACGACGATGCCGGACTCCTGTTCAAAGATGCCCTTCTTCTTCCAGAATTCGCTCGAGGCGAGTCGAGGCGAGGGACCGCGCAAGGACAGCTGATTGGTCATGAACTCGTTGACGACGTAGTCGGCACCTTTGCGCTGGTGGTCGCGGTCGTGGAAAAAGAGCGTGCCCGTGTCGAGGTAGCCAGGCTCCTCGAAGAAGTGATCCGGGTCCTCGAGCAGCACCGCATCGGCATCGGCGAGGATGACTTCGGTAAAGTTGGTGGCCAACATGGCAAAGGGCTTGATGGCGAAACCTTGACGGGCGAGCTGGGTGAGGTCGGGATCAAAGAGACCCAACGACTCGAGGTCGATGCAGCGCACGTTGCGGTGGGCGGTGGTGAGGTAGTCGCGATACCTGGAAGGAAGGTCCGAGTCACCGTAGTAGTAGAGCTCGATGGGAATGTCGTTTCTGTGCTTGACGCGAATGATCGAGATGAACTGAGAGGCAAAGACGGCACCTTTCCAGCCGAGCGACATGACGATGCCGCGTGAACCGTGGATGACCTCTTCAGAAGAGCTTGAGCCAAGGCCGAAAGCACGCGAGACGACCTTGGAGGCGGAATTGGAAGAAGGCGAGGTGGAGTTGTGTTCCGAGGTTGCGGCAGTGTTGTACTGAAGCACCTTGGCCTGCACCGAGGCCTGCCACCAGCTTCGCAGCTGGTTGATGCCGGGAACGAAAGGCCAGAGCGCCCTCTCCATGCGCTCGAAACTGGGCAAGGTAGGATGACGCAAGAGGTGCGAATACATCTCGGTACGCAAGCCCATCTCTGCGAAACCGGTCTTGTCCCTGGCGCGCACGGGATGGTTGATGACGTGTTCGATCCAGTTGTTGAGGAAGACGGCGTCGGCGGCTGTTTGTCTTGGGATGACGCGACCGCTGACGCTGCGCTCGAGCGGGGCAGCAGGACGGCTGAAGATCAAGCTGAGCGTGATCAGCAGTGCGAGAAGGACAGCGAGAACGGAGCGATTGGATGCCCAGCCGCGCAATGTTGCGGGTATCGCTTGACGTCCCTTGCGAGTATAGAGGAGGTAGCGAAGCGAAGGACGTGGTGAGGGGATGTTCTGAGAGCGCGGCGCACCACCGGCGGCCTTGTCGTCGTTGTGATCGGCATGTTCAGTGGACCCAGTATCGTCGGAGCGCAGCCTGTGGTGGCTGTAGAGAGAGGGACGCTGCTTGAGGTCGCGCGAGTGGGAGGGCCTGGTTCGAGACCAGGCGGCGTCCCTTGGCGAAGGAGGAGCATCAAAGGGGCTGTTGGGAGCGACGGAGAAGCTGGGCGTCGTGGGTGTGGTTGGCGCGCGATGGTAGGCTCGATTGAAAGCGGGTTCTGGCCTGGGATATTGGGCGGGATCCATGGCAAGATCGAGGTTGTGCGAGCCATTCCGTGACAAGGTGGTAGCGGTCGAGGGGGCGTCGTAGTTGGCCTCGCCGTCGGCCGAGCTGGAATAGCTCGGTGGAGAGGAGATGTTGTTGTCCATGATGGATCCTGGATTTGGCAGCTTGCAGCTAACCAAGCCGTGTATGTGTGCGCACCGAGGTGGAGCCAGATGCTCAAGTTTGACGGCCACGCCGGATCTCGATTGGACCAAGGGAACCGTGAGGGTGAGAAAGGAAGCAAGAGATGGTGATAGCCAGCCAGCGATAGAGTTATTAACTAGGCGAGGCACCGCTAGTGAAGCACAAGTGGCACTAATGGCCCGCGCCTTGCAGAAGCGCATGAGCGGGACGATGTGCAGAAGAAACGCGATCCAAAAAAGAATCCGCCAATGAAATTTCAAAATGAAATTGAAACCATTCGATGCGATGTTGGCACCATTGTGACAGCATTGGCATTCATTCAAGTTGTGCCATCGGGATGCGATCCGACGGGTGTAGTCAGAGCAAAGCAACAGCATCGGATCGACCGAGTACGGACCAGCCGGCTCTCCAACCTCAGCAAGGGCGGATACGAAGGTCAAGCCAAGTGCCAGTAAAAGAAAAAAGCCGAGCACGCATAGTTCAGATTCGGCAAGTGTTTCACTCCGACCAGGCTGGCAAACTCCAGCTTGTCCGTCCAATTGTCTCTGCGCCTTGCCGCTCCTCCGAGCTTCCAATGCCTCTGCATGGCGACGCCGTATCCAGCATCGTCACAATGTGTCTGCTGTCGTCGATCATGCAATCACAGTAGCATCCATGCTGACAAGGCAGCGCCAACTGGTTCTCGTCTCTCCGCAATCACGTCCTTGTCAAGAAGGCGGACCCTGAATGGAGGCCAACCACGCCCAAAGACGCCGGCCCGTCTGTGTGCCTCCTGCCGCTGCTGCTCCCCGCGCTTGCATTAGTATTTGCTTTTTTTTTCCACCTTTGCATGCGACCACTTGCCTTTTGAGTCGATTTCCTTCTAGCCGTTCTCGACTTGACTTGTCCTCCATCGTCTTCATCCTCATCATCATCATCATCATCATCTTCTTGTTGATCACCGCCTTCATACCTTGTCTCCATTCCCGCGCCACCGTATAGACGGATCCTTCGCACAAAACACCACCCCAAACTCCGTCTCTCAGCTACCGCGTCCCGTCTCACGCACCCAACATCATCAACACTGGAAGGATCACGTAGACGACTTTGACACAGCTAGGCGTAGCAGCAGCTACAGCAACGCAACGCAACGCAACGCACGGCGATATTCATAATGACCAACCTGCTAGGCGCTCCGGCCCGCAGCGCCGGCAAGGTCACCGGTGTAAGGGTGCGCGTATCCGCCATGAGGATCAAGCTCCTGTGTCTCTTGGTTGTGGTTGGCTGGGCCATGCGCACCGCCATCCGTGTGCGTCCCTCGCTCTCGCCATACTTTGGCAGGCACGTTCGCGAACTCGACGACGCCGCCAATGACATCTGGACCGAGTACGTCATTTCGCATCCCGTCGAGGTAGACGAGAGGTACGGCTTCAAGGAGATGGGCTTCCGTGCTCACGCCTATGCCGAGCTCGCCAGGACACATCAGATCGGAAGGCTCGAAAGGATGGAAGAGAGCATGTGGACGTTTGCGCCCGGTGCCGCACAGATCCGTCAGCAGGCCCTGCGCATCGCCCCCACCTCGCACTCGGATGCGGCCAAGAAGCGCGCTTCCCAGACCGTCGACGCCATCGTCCGCACCCAACTGGAGCGCCACGGCCGGATCTTTGCCAATCAGACCGCAGACCTGCTCAGGAAAGCGCGCAAAGAAGACGCATCCAGAGGAGGCAAGCGAAGGGGCATCGTCATGTCCGTCTCGAGGCATACCTCGCTCGCCGCTCTCCAAACCATCACGGTGCTCCGAGAACTGTACGGCTGCTTTTTGCCCGTCGAGATCTACTACCACAAGGACGACGAGTTGCCAGATCCGCTCGTCGACGTCTTCAAGTCGCTCGGACGTGTGTCGGTGTATGATCTCGAGACGCTCTCGCTCTTCAACGGCGAACTGGAGGATGACGCCGGCCGTCATCCCGGTTTCAAAGAGGTTTGGACTCGTCAATCGCTCGGCCTTCTCGCCTCGTCTTTCCAGGAGATGCTCGTCATCGAGCCCAGCGTCGTCTTCCTCCAGAACCCGGAAGAACTCTTCTCGCATCCGACCTTCAAACAAACCGGCACGCTCTTCTTCCGCAACAAGGCCAAAGCCGTCGACAAGGGCTCGCAGTACCTGATCGCCTTCCTCAAGCGTCAGTTCGACCAGGGCGAACCCTCGAAGCAGCTCGCCGAGAGCGCTTTCTGGTCGCATACCATCGGATCGAGGCAAGACATGGACGTGGTGGTGCTCGACAAGTCGCGACCAGGCGTGCTCGCTGCCCTCTTCATGAACGCTTGGATCCGCAGGAAACGCGTCAGGGCCATGTTCTGGGGCGCCTACCCATTGACCATGAACGAGGGTCTCTGGTTGGCGTTCGATCTGTCCGACATTGCCTATGCCTTTGAGAACACGCTGCCCGGTGCCATCGGCAGGTTCGAGGGCGACTGGGACGACCATTCGCCTCTTCTCTGCTCGCCACGCACCATGCAATACATATCGCCGCAGGCAGCCCACGAGCAGCTCGCCAATCGATGGGCCTTCTTGAACCACCGCACCAACAAGAAGACCAACAAGGGCAAAGCCTCCAACCGGCTTCACGAAAATGCCAGAGGTGAAAAGCCCTTCTGGTTCCACGGAGGCTACCTCGTCTCGGGTCAAAGCGTCGAGACCTACTTCACTCCCAACGTTCTCGCCCGAGACGTGCCACCCTACACCACCATCGATGAAGACTACACTGATTCGCAAGACTGCCTCTGGGGAGCCACCATCAACAAGCTCAAGGGCACCGCCATCCCCTCGAGCTTGGAGAAATCCATCGACATCGCCCACGAGGCGTTCAAGAGGTACCAGCCCATCCTTAGATACCACGCCGGCGTACCGCAGATTCGAGACGAGACCGAGACCGACGATACCAAGTCCGAGATGGAGGACACCAGTTGAAGATCGGGTCGTAGCAAACTCGCTCATCGGGTATGTCATCCCTCTCCCCGTTCTGCCTTTTCACGTATATGTAGAGCGAATCTCAAGCCTGCCGCACTGCGGAGCATTTTCACGTACGACAACGTTGTCTCGGGCTATCTACTCGCGTGCACGATGGATCTTGAGTGAGACCGTGAATCTGGTCTCTCCATGGCGGGCGCTTGGGGGAGCGGCAAGCGGACCGCCCACCTCTGGCAGCGTCTTGGTGAGATCCCGATGCGCATCGAATCCGCTGCTGATTCTCGAAAAACGAACCGCCCGATGCTCGGCGCTGCGTCGACCGTCGTGCCCAAGATCGCCATCGATAACGCTTCGTGGATTCGCAGCGGTGTAGATCTGCGCGCGAGCTTGTCGACCCGTGTATTCGCAGTTGAGCGATCATCAACAGCGAGGCACAGGGTTATGAGCAACGACGAATTTTCCCATAGGTTTCCCGTGGGTGCAGTCAGTTCCTGGCGGATCATGCTGAGACGATTTTTTTTTTTTTGAAATTTGTCGTGTAAAGTGACGACGCGCTATGCTTGCTTGCGACGCGGTGACACGAGCATTCAAACCCCGACCTTCCCGCGCCCGTGAGAGGTGCGCCTCGGTATAGCCATCGGGTTTGCGTGCATCGTCTTGCAGATCCCTCAAATTCAAACTGGCAAGATCATCAGCAAGGATATATTTTAAAAAGAATTCGCCTCGGTTGCAGTGTTTGACGTCTCCCACCTCTCACCGCTGCGTGGCTGCGTGTGCTGCAGACCAAGTCCGAGCTCCCACCCCGGAATGGGTAGCGCTTCAGCAAAGGCAGTCCCTAGCTGCCTTGTCGTTTGCACACGAGGCTGCGACCGAGACACGTCTACCGGTCTCTCCTGCAAGCCGTCTCGGTGCCAAGCTGACAGGGAAGAAAAAAGTGCGTAGCATAGCTTCCCGTCTCTTTCCCGCGGCCTCCAAGCCTGCCTCTTTTCTCCTTCCCGCTCCCGCCTCCCGCTCCAGGGATAAATCGATCGTGACAGGTCCCGCTGCTCGACTCTTCACAGGCTACGCACAACTGGAAACTTTGGAGGTGAAGAAACAAATGTAGTTGCAGAAGCAGAGAAGACGAATCGGTATCTTTTGAAAAAAAATGGCAGGCTGCAGGAAGATCCTCTCCCGCTACGCCTTGATAGTCCACGAAAGGGAAGAATGAAGAGCCATGACGAGCGAAACAAAGACTTGCTGCGGCCTTGGCGATCACGACGACAGGTTCAACGAATGGAGATACGCAAGCTTACTCGCAGATGTTGTTGCGGCACTGGTCGCTGAAGCAGGTCCTGTTCACAGTGCAAGGCTGGCCACGGACACGCTTAGCACGGCAGGCGCCCTTCCAGCAGTGGCCCGACTCGCACGAGGTGCTACTCTGGCAGCTGGCTCCGAGCTTACGGGTACCCTTCTTGGTGCACTTGTTGTTCTTGCAAATACCACTGCCGCAAGCCTGGTTCTTGTAGCAGTACGAACCGGCGCCTTTGATCGTGTCGCACTTGGAACGGTTGCAGAAGAGACCGTTTTTGCACTGGATCGACTGCGTGCAGCCTTTGCCCTTGGGGATGGTCTTGAGAGGCTTGCACTTGTTGTTGTAGCAGTTGCCGGTTCCGCACGAGTTGTCGCCACGGCAGGGAGCGTCGACGGGCTTGTTGTGGGTGCACTTGCCGTTGTCGCAGTGGAGGCCAGCGGCGCAGAACTTGTCGTTGGTGCAGAAGTTACCGGGATGGCCGCTGCCGGGCGCGGGCAGACACTTGTGCTTCGATCGCGAGCAGTGACCCGACTTGCAGTCGGCTGGCGAACGGCAGCCAGCACCGATGGTTTGTGTTGGCTTAGGACCGTTGGTGCTGGTGGTAGGAACGGCCGTCTGTCCATTAGGTCCACGGCGCTCGAGGTCGGCGTAGATGGAGGGTGTGATGTTCTCAAACAGGTCTCGGTCGAGAAGAGCCGCCGAAGCAGGCTGAGCCGACTGCAGCGCGACGAGCGCCGCAACGGCGAAGAGAGCGCAGGCTTTGAACGAGGTGCGCATGGTGAGGATAGGGGGGATGGACCGGGGGAACTGGAAGCGAGTGGAGTGAGGGCAGGGCAAGTTGAAGCGGAGACGAGAGAGCTGGAACAGATGAGCGAGGGCGTCCTTATATGGTCTCAACTCGACAGCACGGGACGTTAAGCTCTCATAGCGAAAAGAGGCGGTAGGCCACACAACGCTGCTTGGAAGGAAGAAAGCTTGCTCAGTCGGAGCCCAGCCGCTGTGCGTGTATCTGACACACTGAGCTGATGATACGAGACCCCCATGCTGCTGCCTCTTCACTCCGACCGATTAAGACGGTTAGCAGTCGCAGAGCGACGAGTCGACGCACCGCGTTGCCGAAAATTCTGACGCAAGAAACTTTTATTTTTTTTTAATTTTTTTATTAACATTGTGTTCCTTGCCGTACCTCGGCCACGAGACGCTCTCTTGCACCTACGATCGCCGAGAGATCTGCTCGCTCACATGATAGAGGCGGATATTTCCCTGCTGCAACAGCGCAGAGAGACTGGATCCCACGGGTATACTTTGTGGCTTTGTCCGAGCCCACACTCCGTAAGTTTATTCCACGACTGGTCCCTGTTACTGGCGTTAGATGTTTTGATCGACAAGCGACGAGTGCAAAAGGTTAGGGTTAGACTCCGTCGCATGGTAACCGTTGTTGTCCTGAGACCTTCGATGGTGGCTGTCATCGGTACGTCTTGGCTGTCTCATCGCCGTGTACCACCGGTCTCACCGCAAGAGTGAACCGATGAACCGACCGACCGCTCTTTATTCTTTCGAGAACAACCTTGAAGCCGGATTGCCGAGACGGGGTCTCTCGGTGGTGGCTTGGCCGCTAGTGTTGGCTGAATATGGAAGGGTATCGAGATCACCTCGCCGATCGCAACCGTGTGGCATCAAGCTGATGCAGAGTCTACGAGCGTCAGCAGAGCCGAGGGTCAAGCGAGAGAAAGGAAGGTGAGATTGCAGGGTGCAAGCTTCCTTGGCAGTTCCTGAGTTTGAAAATGACACAGCTACCACGGTGGCTGGGTAAGGCTCCGTGGGAACCAATTCGTCCCGCTGTCGCTGCAGTGCGATGCAGTTGAGTTCGCCGTCCGGGCTTCGAATCGTAAACAGCATGCATAAGCATGTGCCCAGATTGGTAAGGTCGCTCTCGCCCCAGAGGCATGTTTACCTGCGCCAGCGCACCAATTTGTCCGCCCTGTCTGGGCTACTCTCAGCCTCATTCGCACCAAGCCCCGTCGAGGCGCTGCAGTCCGGCGACCACACCGGCGCCACTAGGAGCTCGGTTCGATCGAGGCTTGAACTGTATTCTACGCCTAGCGCCCTTTTGGGTTTGTTCTTTCTTCTTTCTTCGATTGCGATCTCGGAGACGTCCTGCAACGAAGAAGGTGGAGTACCGACTCTGCCAAGCGTGCGGACGCATTCGGCGATCAAGCCACGTTGAGTGAAGAGCAAGATCGTCGTTTGGCGCGGGCACGCAGAGGGATGAGCGGTGGCGCGAGATTGAGAGCAGGGTACGATGGATCGACCAGCTGATCGACGGCAACTCGCGATCTCATTTACGCGATTATCCGCTGCAAACATCGCGTCGAGCGAGAGGCCTCTCATCACGGTTCTTCTTCCCATGCTTCCGGCCAAGGATTCGGTCAGATGAACTCGACACGATCCTGTGACACGGCCTCGCATCGTAGGGTTCCCGACAGCCCGGTGCAACGGTCACTTTGTCCTTCAGACACAGAAGAAAGAGTTGACGGGACGAGATAGATGAGCAACTTCGGAGATTTATCACTGCAACGACCCTCGATCTGGCGATCAAGAGGCCTGAAACCCCTTTATTAAATCTGGCTTCCCGTATTGGCCCTTTTGCCAAGGCGAACGGCAACCAAGGTTCCATCTTCGAATCATGTCTTTCGGCACACGTGTCGGCCGGCTGTCTCTCCGTTGTGAGGACGGAAAAACGGTCACCGGAGTAGATCGACGAAGTAAAGCCAAGCGAATTCGCATGGAGACGTCGTGGCTGCACCTGTCTTAACACAAGGTTGCGTCCCACGCTTGGCACGATTCGACCGGTGGCTTGATAGAGGCTTGAAACCGAGGAAAAGAAGCGGTCACCTCGTGATCACGTTAGCTGCAGATCATGCTGGTGGAAACGTGGCTGATACCAGGTTGTTGGCTTGCAGCACGAGGAAAATCATGCAAGTGGGGGAAGACGACAAGGCTGACTTGTTCTGCTGCCAAATATGTACGTACTGTTGTACTGTACACAGTGCGTGTACAGGAGCAATCAGCGAGCGTCGTTAGGAAGCAGAGGTTCGACGATGGCCTCTTTCTATACTTTTCATTCGTTCATCCCAAGTTGCCGAAACGAGGGTGCTATCGCATCTTCGTGTTGCTGCAGTACGACGTCGGCATTGCGACGGGACGGATGGCGACCAGTTCAGAGGGAACTGGTGTCCAACAGGGCGAGTAAATCCCAGTCGGCTTAACCCTTTATCCTGGTATTCTCATCAACGTCAGTCAAATTGAAATTTGAGCAAGATCTGCGGCCAAATTGGGCCCAGGAGATCAGCCAAGGTATGAACAGCAAACCCGTGGGAAGGAAGAAAGGCGGAGTTGCAAATCACGGATCGCGACGCTCTGCCTCGATCCAAGCGCGCAGCTCGGTAACTTACACGTCAGAGCGCGCTGCGGTTCGCTTCGGTTTCAATTTGGACCGGTTTCGAGAAGACCTCGCTTGAGAAGCTCAGAGAGAGACGCTTCTGTTTGCTTGATCCCTTGCTCGCTACTCAGTCTCCCGTGTCTCATATATTTCGGATCCCGCAACGGGAATTGACGAATCGTGCAGAGAGAGGTTCGCTGTCCTACGCTGTCAAGGTCGCAGCAGTGTGGCTGTCGTCCCCTTGTCCGTCATCCGCCTCTATCGCCGGTCAACGGGAGCTGCCAAGATATCTCACTGCGCAGCGTGCGGTGCTTGAAAAAGAAAAACAGGATATTCAGGCGTGGTCTCTCAAGGTCGCCGTTGTTTGCCATGGCTGCAGAATGACACTCCGATCCGACTTTCTTCGTATGGCAACACCCCAACAGCTCGAAACGTCTTTGATGGATGCTGACCTTTCGTGCCGAAACGGATCGACGACGTTGCACGCCATGTTTTGCTTCGGCGATCATCCAAAAGTAGGTGGCATGTTTTGAGTTCGGCCTCGAAGCAGAGACGATCTGCCAACCTTGCCGAAGTGCAGCAGAGGACAGAGCGCTTGCGGATCATTGCGAGGATGCGCGCGGTTCGCCGAAGACCCTGTGGCTTCGCTTGTGCACTAACGGGAGTGGCTCTTGTCGATCACTGCATGGGAATCAGTCCTAGCTTTTCTAGCATTGGTGGCTGGCTCAGTTGCAATGCGGAGAATCAATTCGTGGCCGAGTTGCATGAATCTTTGATTTTATTTCAAATAAAGTCGCGTGGTGGCAAGCTAACGGTCCTGAGGACGGCAGAAGCGATTTTCCGATCATCGTTGCAAGCCACACTGAAGCAGCAGCCACTGCCTAGTAGGAAAAAAACAAAAACAAAAAACGAGGGTCCTCCTTTTTCCCTTTCTTCTATGCGAAGCGGCGGTCCCGCTCCTACTCTTGCGCTCGCCTTACATCGCCCGAGAGCCGCTAGAGCTGCAGCGGTCAAGTTTCGACTTGTGAGCCTGTACGTACGCTGAGTACACTGATCGCAACCTCAGAGACACGAGCGAAACAATCTTCGTCATCGTTCTCATTCGCCGATCTAGCAGCCAGAATCAAGCTCAAGCTCAAGCTCGATGCCGCCACAGCTCATCGGTCGAAGAATGTTCCCATGGTCGCTGGGCCAGGATCACTACCAGCGTCGGATCAACTCGATGCGGCTCTCTGTCTTTCTAATAACAGAGATGTCTAAGCAAATTTGAGCCTGCGGTGAACAATCTCGACGCAGAGCCTGCGTCACGTCACGTCGCTTCGCCTCGCCTCGCCTAATCACGACGCAGCTTTCGTCCTTGCCAAGAGCCTCCTGTCTGGGCTCACGAATCCTCCTTTTGCGAACGTGTCTGTCGGTCCGATAGTCGCCGTTGCGCTTAGCGAAGCCGCGGTTTGCCTGAAGATCTTATCGATCTTGGCTTCGATCCCGACGGACGAGAGAGGCAAGGCAGTTACAGATGATCTCGTTGCCATCGTTCTGGCATACGCAAAGGCCGCCGATACCGATCGTTGTCTTGATGTAAATGTTATGCCGTCACCTTCTTTGCGCCGACCTCGAAAAGCAAGTGTCGCGCGAGTTGAATTTTCAAAGTGTTGGTCTCGATTTTTGAGTTTCCGCTTGGAACAACCTTGAACGCGTCGCGCGCGTAAATGAGCCAAAGGGCTCGAGAGCGCCACCCGCATCCGAAAAAAGCGCAGCAGCTCAAAGCTCCTGTTCGCGACTCAGCCTTTTCCGCTCGAGAACAAGTGGAGCTCCACTGCCTTTCCACTCGATCATCTCGACGATCATCATCGCGGTCCACTCATACGCAGATCACATCACCCCTTCGTTCAGCTTCACCACTTACCATCGTATCGAAGGCGCAACAAGCATAAACATATCAGCCCCTTCACTCAAAGCATTCTCTTCGGCGGAGCGATCCAAAGTGCAAGATCATCCCGCAGCTCGTGACTTGGTCGGTCCGCGCTCTCCTCCCATCCGCAAGGCATCATCATCCCCTCATCGACCACCCCGACCGCCTCATAGCATCGCGACCGAGCCATCATGTCGCTCAACGACCTTTCGCAGGGCGCCATCGCCCAGATGATCCAGACCGCCGATCCCGCTAGCTCGGTCCAGAACCCCGTCTGCCAGATCCTCAGCATCAAAAAGATCCAGGCCAGCGCCACTTCCGCATCCAACGTCGGCGACCGCTACCGTATCATCCTCTCCGACGGCGTTCACTACGCGCAGGCCATGCTGGCTTCCCAGAAACGCTTCATGGTGGAGTCCGGCGAGCTCGAGAAGCACTGCCTCGTCCGCGTCTCGCAGTACGCCAGCAACTCGGTCCAGAACCGCCGCATCCTCATCCTCCTCGATCTCGAGGTGACTCACAAGCCTACCGCCGACCGTCTCGGCAACCCCACCAACGTCGACGAGGCCGTCAAGACCGAAGGCGGCGTCAAGCAGGAAGGCGGGGCTAACGCGCTCGGCAACAGCGCCCTGGGCAACAACTCGGCTGGCCGAACCACGCCCGCCACCTCGGCTGCCGGCGCTGGCAAGGCCGGAGGCGCTGCGGGTCGTCCTGGCGGGAGCAGCGTCCACGCCGGCATGCCCATCTACCCTATCGAGGGTCTCTCGCCCTACCAGAACCGCTGGACGATCAAGGCGCGCGTCACGTCCAAGTCCGACATCCGCCACTGGTCCAACCAGCGCGGCGAGGGCAAGCTCTTCTCGGTCAATCTGCTGGATGACAGCGGCGAGATCAAGGCGACCGGCTTCAACGACACTGTCGACCGCTTCTACCCGCTCCTCCAGGAAAACCACGTGTACCTCATCTCCAAGGCACGCGTCAACATTGCCAAGAAGCAGTTTAGCAACCTGCAGAACGAGTACGAGATCACGCTCGAAAACTCGACCGAGATCGAGGAGTGCACCGACGCCACCGACGTGCCCGAGGTCAAGTACGAGTTTGTGCGCATCAACGAGCTCGAGACGGTGCAGACCAACCAGACGTGCGACGTGATCGGCATCCTGGACAGCTACGGCGAGCTGAGCGAGATCATCTCCAAGGCGTCGCAGCGGCCGGTGCAGAAGCGCGAGCTGACGCTCGTCGACCAGGGCAACCGCAGCGTGAGGCTGACGCTGTGGGGCAAGAACGCCGAGACGTTCCCCAACAACGCTGGCGTCGACGAGAAGCCCGTGATCGCGTTCAAGGGCGTCAAGGTGGGCGAGTTCGGTGGGCGATCGCTCAGCATGTTTGCCAGCTCGACCATGATGGTCAACCCGGACATCACCGAGGCGCACGTGCTGCGCGGCTGGTACGACAACGACGGCGCGCACGCCCAATTCCAGCCGTTCTCCAACGCCGCCGGTCTCGGCGCCGGCATGGGTGGCGGCGATGCGGGCGCCAACCTCGCCGAACGACGCAGCATCGTCCAGGTCAAGGACGAGAACCTCGGCATGACCGACAAGCCCGACTACTTTAACGTGCGCGCCACCGTCGTCTACATCAAGCAGGACAGCCTCTACTACACGGCCTGCCCCGGCGACAACTGCAGCAAAAAGGTGACGCTCGACCACGAGAACCACTGGCGCTGCGAGAAGTGCAATCGATCGTACGAGAGCTGCGACTACCGCTACATCCTCTCGACCAACGTCGCCGATGCTACGGGCCAGATGTGGCTGAGCGGCTTCAACGACGACGCGACCAAGCTGATTGGCATGACGGCGACCGAGCTGCACCGGCTGCGCGAGGAGAGCGAGTCCGAGTTCAACGCGGCGCTGCACCGCGCCGCGAACAGGATGTACGTGTTCAACTGCAGGGCCAAGATGGATACGTTCAACGACCAGTCGCGCGTGCGATATACGATCAGCCGTTGTGCGCCCGTGGATTTCGCAAAGGCCGGGATGGAGTTGGCGGATGCGATCAAGGCGTACATGTGAGCAAATGTTGTTGGCCGGGGGGGGGGGGGGGGGGGGGGGGGGGTGGGGGGGGGGGGGGGGGGGGGGGGGGGGGGGGGTTGTTTTGAAAATGGCATGCTTTTCTCTTTGCTTGAGATGGTTGGAGTGGTACGAACTTGGTCTTTGACGCTGTCGTGCCAGGGTGGTGTTCGATGCCGGACCGTCTCGAACGGATTCTTTGAGAAAACTTGTTCCCACTCCGTCCGGCGGTTGGCGGTGCGGACCGCTCGCTTCGGATCGCTTTCCATCCTCACCAGGCTGTCGGCGGGGGCAGTGTCTCAATCCCAGCGGCGATTTGTGCGGATGCTCTGGAGCAAATCGACTTTTGTTGGTGCCACACCCTTCTGACGTCCCGCCATTAAAGGACCGATCGTTCCATCCAACCTGCCGCCGGCGCGTCCAATCCAACACAGTCATCGATGTACCCACTCGTAACAGGCGGTATCAAGGATGGGAGAATGCATTGCTTCAATTGCGAACCGTTAAAAAGCAGCTAGTAGATCCGCCAGATCGTCCACCTGCTGCTTCCTCTGACTCGCCAGATTGCCATCGATACTCGTCCACCTCTGTACGAACTCGGCTGCGCCGATCTCTTCGCAGGTAAAGTCGGCGAGGAGTTCGCGTTTGTCTGTGAGCAGGTCTTGGTATGACTGTGTGGCGAGCAAGAGAGGTGTCAGATTGTCCGGTTTGGATCCAAAAGGTGGGGACAGTGTCAGGTGTCAGTCTGGGACGTTGGTCGTTTGGTTCAGAACACGTTGGAAGGAAGAGGTTGTGAGGGGGAGAAAGCTTACGTAGAACAGAGTTGAGATGCTCTCAAGGGCCGCCTTTGGGTTCCAATTCCCTACAACCGCGCCACCTTCGCCATCCTGTTGATCGAGCAGATGAGGGATATCCTCATACACACACCCCAACATGGCGCCTACCACCTCCTCGCACCTGCCCAACGTCTCGCGTAGCGCCATTAGCGTGTCATCCATGGTCGTTGGTGAGCCGGGTGCAGGTGTGCCGTTGGCAAGGTTTCTGAGCAGCGTGCACGAGGCTTCGAAGGTGCTATCGAACTGTTGCGCGAGTGCGTCGCATCGGTTGATGAGCGTTAGGACGGGATGGGCTGACATTGTGCGGGTTTGTCGTGGGAGGCACGCGCAAAAAACCCACGTCGGCGGAGGGCCTCAGTGATGGCCGTGGTACGACTCGATGACAAGTTTCAAAGAAGCGACCTCCTGATTGTAGCACGTGTAGAAGGTGCGCTGTACGAGATTCGCCTCTGAGTTTGGTAGCGATGCGAGCCGGAAAGGTGCGCACGACGCTGAAGCTATCTTTTCAAACGCAGAACACCGATCTTGTAACGGCCTATGTCGAGAGTTGCGTAGATGTGATCCGGTTCGATCCTTCCTCGATCTCGTTGGCCTTGTGCGTTTCGGTACGTCAAAAATCGTGCTAACGAGCGTCGAGTGACGTTGGACCACTTCTCAAGAGGTCGGCGTCGGTGTGACTGGTGCTGAGGGGGGACAGGTGTGCGAAGTGGTGGGCGGCGACCAAGCAAAGCGTCAAGTGGGGAAGGAAGAAAAGGAAAACAAAAAAGCCACTCTTCGGCAATCAACACCCAACACGCGCACGCGCACAGACAAACGCCTCCACCCCCTCGACCGCCTTCATCTCAAACTCCCTCACACGACGCTTGTTAGGCATCTCAGCATCACACCTCACCTTGTCGTTCAAAACCTGAATTTCGCATATCTACTAGTTAAGCACCGACCAACGACGCCAGATAATCCTCGCTACAAGCCAGCACGCTGCCCACCTCCAGCGCGGCGCCGTCCCACCCTCCCTCTTCTCCCCCACCCCCGTTCACCGCGTTACTCGCCAACAGTGTCGCTGCCATACTTTCCAGTTCCCCCTTCACTCCAGTTGTGGACAGAGAAACGAGGATGCGCGCGAGGTTGGTAATCCCGGCGATCATCTCTGTCCTTGCGACCATGTGTGTGCGCTCGCTCGCCAGTGCGGGGGAGGTGAAGCATTCGCTCGACGAAGAGAGAAGCGCGTTGATGCCCGCTGTCAGCGTTGGCAATCGCTCTGCGTACCGTGTGGCCTTCTCCACCGCCAACGTCTTGTCCTCACCGAGCAGCGCGGGCAAGGCCGGAATCTCCCTACTCGCAGCAACGTAGTCGACGTACAGCGCAGCGCCCTCCGCCCAGCCTGCGATCTCTTCGGCTGGATCACCCACCTCCAAGTAAAATGGGGAGAAGAGCACCGACACCAGCTCGTGATCACCCCTGATGATCGCTTCAGGCGCGAGGTGAAGCGCGGCGACGTTGTGCGCGGCTGTGAAGTTGTGCGCTTTGAGGAGGAGCTGATATTCGGCGTACCGGTCGTCTCGGGAGCGCGCCTCGTACGATTTGGCTTCGTACAGCCACGATTCGGGGATGAGCAGTCGGTCGCAAAGAAAGTCGCGCTCAGAGTCGAGCTGGCTGACGTGGCGCGAGAGGAGGGACTTGATGGCCGTTTCGCGGCTCTCGCTCAGCTCGAGGTGCAGCAGAACGAAGGCGGACCAGCGCCACAGACCCAACAGCTCGAGTTGCGTCGCGTAGGACGAGGCGAGTGTGTCGGCTCGTGCAGAGTTGCCCTGCACGCGTCTTTTGGCCGCAGCTGTCGGGGCGCCGGTGCCATCGTCGTCGTCTTGCATGCCATCGTCCTCCTCGTTGAGGCCGAGCTCGATGCGGTCGCCGAAATCACGTCGCTGGAGCACGCGAGAGAGCAGGTTGTACAAGTGCCAAGGCAGGCGGGCGTCGACATTCGAGGCACCGAATGCGCAAGCGTTGAGCGCCGGCTCGAGACCGTAGGTCGGATCCACGTACAACTTGAGCAGCTCGAAGAGTGCATCGCGGTCGTAACCACCTGGTTTCTGAAGCAATTGCCGCAAGCGCGTCGCTCCCAAACTCGAGCTCTCGCGGTACCACGGCAGAGGCGGCGCGATGCTGGCGCTGTTCGACCCAGTAGGGACGACCTGCGACTCGTATCGCTCAAACGCATGCTCGAGCGGTGCCTCGTACGCAGACTCGTACCACAGGAACAGGCCGAAGGCGCGCTTCCAGTCGAGACCCTCGCAGATGGGCAGGTCGCTCACCTGGTCGATCGGGTCCTTGGTCGTGCGTGCGTCGGTCCCCTTCGAGACGAGCACGTTGCCCGACAGCAGCTCGTACACTCTGCGGTGATCGCGCGTGATGTGAGCGTCGACTCCCTCCTTGCGCCATGTGAGCAGCTGCTCGCTGATATCGGCACGCACCTCCTCGTCACCTCCCGCCTGTGCGATCAGCGTTGCAAGGCGCAGATCGCCCGCATCGATAGCGGCACTGACAGCACGCTCCACCTGGTTGCCGCTCAGATAGCTGAACAGCAGAGCGGCGCGTCGCGAAGCAGCGACGTGCGATCGCGCCTCGGTCTCGACCGTGCCGGCCACCGTGTGGCGCAGCCAGTCGGACAGCGCTGCTTTCCTACGCATGTTGCGAATGCGGTCCGCCGTCGCGGTCGATGCACCTTCGGGGATGTGCAGCTCGATCTCGTCGAACAGCGCGACCCCGAGTCGCCACAAGCTTGCCTCGAAGCTTCGATCTTTGTGCTCGAACGACGAAGCAAAGTGCCGGAAGCGCGTCGCGAAGTCGGTGTAGGCTGTTGGCACCCCATCGTCATCCAGCTCGACATTGGTGTTCTCGAGTTGGACGCCGAGCAACTTCTGTGCGCGCTCGGCTTCCTGTCTCGAGGTCTCGGTATCCTTGAACAGCTTGACCTTTTCGATGACCAGCGTCGATGTGCTTGCCGACGCAGCCGCCTCAGCTTCCGCCTTGACAGCCGAGCTCGACTCGTCTTGACTGCTCTTAACAATCCGGCCGTTGTGCACCAAGGTACCATCCGGTCCCCACCCGACGCGAAAGCTGCGTCCAAGCGACAAGCCCGCATCAAGGATCTCGCCATCAGCAGCGACCGCGTCGGACTTGGCCACGTCCAGCTTGCGCAGCTTCCTGGCCGGCTGCTGCACCTCTTGCACCGTCGCCTTTCGCGGTTCCGCCGGCGTACGCTCGCCCTGATCGACAGACGCGGCCCCGTTCGCTTGCAGTGGCAGCGACGCGGCTGGCTTGGTCGGCGCCGGCGATGCAGCGGCGGATGGCCTGAGGTTGAGCGTCTTCTTGTGGCTCAGGCTGGCTCCCATTGGTTTGGCAGCAACGACAGCAGCGGAAGCTAGTTTACTGTCGTCTTGTCCAAAAAAACTCGCCTGCATCACCTGCACGCGTCGCGCCTCGGCGGCGTTGCCCATCGTCGACATGGCTCGCGATGGCGTAGCGCTGCCACCGCGCTCTCGTCCCGTGGCAGCGGAAGAGGGCGTCCACTGACGCTGCTGACGACGCTTGGCAGCCGCGACCGCAGCAGCAGCTGCCTGGCTCGCCTCCTCATCAGTGTCCATGTCTCCGTCGTCGAGCGTCCGCAATGGTGGCGGCGCGTCATCATCGTCTTCATCTCCGTCGCTGTGGCCTGGGCCGGGATAGACTCCCCCGACAACAGACACGTCCTCGTCCGATATGTCATCCTCGCTGGCGTTCATGGGCGCCAGACGCTTGCTGGCAGGTCGCTTGGCGTTCGCGGCGCTGCTCGCCTTGGCAGCGGCAGCCTGCTTGGCACCGGCACCAGCAGCCTCTTCGTCCTCGTCTGAGTCATCCAAACCGTAGCGACTAAAGTGCTTGACCTTGAACGTCCACGTACCAGATTCGGCCTCAAAGTCGACAAACTCGGTCTCGGGCTTGTTCTTGAGCTTGTTGATCATCTGCTTGACGCGAGGATGCTCAGCATCCTTGATGGGCTCGCGCGTGGCACGGTCGGTGGGCCAGCACGCCTCGAGGCTGACGCGGGCAGGCACGTTGAGTCCGGTGCCCTGCTTGGCCTTGATTCCGGGCACAAAGTTGCGCTTGGCGCCGTCCTTGGGGTTGCGCGGGTCGTAGTCGTCCTCCTCGGGGTACACGACCACCTCCTTGAGTCGAATCTGCACAATGCCGCCGACGATGTCATTGAGGTCGCCGATCGACGTGAGGTCGACGGGGTCGAGGAACTCAATCTGGCCGACACCCTTGCGTCCGACGATGAAGTTGTGCACAGCCGCCAGCTCGTTGTAGTTGGCGGTGCGGAGCGCTGCGAGCGAGGGTTCGGTGTAGTACTCGCCGACCTTGCCTGAGGAGGGGCTTGGGCTGGAAGTGGGAGCGGCGAACGACGACTCGAGATCGCGGCCCTGACGCGGCGCACCAGCCTTGGCAGCAGCAGCCGAGACCGTCTTGAGGGGCGTGTCTTCCACGACGGTGAAAGAACCGCTGCCACTGCCGAGGAAGTTGCCACGGCGCGACGGAAGCGAGGAGGCAAACGAGAGATCGCCTCCGCCGGGACGCACCGATTCGGCACGCTGCTCGAGAGCCGGGCTGAACGTAACGCGCGATGCCGACCCGGGCTGGGCGGTTCCGCTTCGGAAAGCAGACCCAACAAGCGAGCCAACAGCCGGGCTGCTACCGGATTCGAAGTGGGGAACGCTGCCGCTGCGACCGATGCGCGAAGCCGAGAAGCTGTTCTCTCCAGCATCGTCGAGCACGAGACGCTTGGCGGAAGGTCGCGAGACGAACGCCTGCGAAGACAGCGGCTGGCTGTACTCGTCGCTCAGGCCCTTGAAGAGTGCAGGCGAGCCTCCACGCCCGGGCGTACCAAAGCGAGCGTGGGCGCCTGGCGTACCCTCGCGGAAGGAGCTGGGCGTGCCTTCACGAACGAAGCTCGAGTTGCCGAGCCCCGAGGCACCGGGCGTCGAGCCACGAAGACGGTTGATCTTGTTGGCGCCGCGCGGGCTGGAACGGAAAGGCGTGGTGAGAGGCGGCTTGTTCTTGGGCGCCACATTGAAGGGGAGCGAAGCGCCGTTGGCCGCCGAGCCGCCCGCTGCGCCGTTGACGGGGTTCGAAGCAAAGAGACTGTCGGTGCCGTAAGGGTTCGAGTCGAGCGATGCCTGCACGGTAGGCTGTTGCTGTTGGTTCTGCAGAAATCCTGGCTGCTGTTGGTTCTGCTGCGACTGGCCAAAGAGACCGCCAGAAGCCTGTTGGTTCTGCGCACCACCGAGACCGCCAAAGAGACCGCCACCGGTCGTGTTCTGCGTAGAGCTGCCAAAGAGGCCGCCGCCCGTGGTAGAGGCGCCCGTGTTGCCAAAAAGCGTCGAGCCTCCCGTGTTGCCGGCGCCACCGAACAGACCTCCACCAGTAGTTCCCGTCGACGCCTGGTTTGACTGACCGAAGAGACCGGCCGACGTGTTGTTCTGCGTCTGACCGAAGCCGCCGCCCAATCCACCAGCACCTTGCTGCTGGCTGCTCTGCTGGTTGTTGCCTCCGAAGAGCGACGAGCCGCCGCCAGCGCCGAACGAGAAGCCACCGGTGGCGGGCTTGTTGGCCGTGCTGCCGAAGAGGCCTCCGCCAGTAGATGCGCCGGCGCCAAAGCCTGTGCCAGCTGCTTGACCGGTCTGAGTGCCTGCACCGCCAAAGAGGCCACCCGTCGCTGGCTGCGTACCGGTCTGACCCGCCGGCTTGGCACCGAAGAGACCGCCACCGAAGCCACCGGTCGTACCGGTCTGACCGGCCTGCTGCTGGTTGTTGTTGTTGGCGCCGAAGCTGAATCCTCCTGTTGTGCCCGTCGCACCTCCTGCGGCCGTGTTGTTGCTGCCAAAGAGGCCACCGCCGGGCTGCGTGGTGCTGGCGCCGCCAAAGAGACCACCTGTAGAAGCGGGTGCAGCAGTGGTGCCTGTGCCGGCACCGGAAGTGGCTCCGAATCCTCCGCCTGCACCAAAGCCAAAGGCGGGCTTGTTCTGCGTAGCCGTGTTGGACGCGGCGCCGAAGCCGCCAAAGGTGCTAGTAGTGCCGGCGGTCTGACCTGGCTGACTGGTCGCGCTGCCGAAGAGACCACCAGTGGCAGGCTTAGCGCCGAACGAGAATCCGCCCGTAGTGCCCGTAGCGCCGGCACCGAAGCCCGTGCCTGTCTGGCCTTGCTGCTGCTGGTTGTTGTTGGCACCGAAACCGAAACCAGTGGTACCGGTCTGAGCGGGCTGCGTGGTGGAAGCACCGAAGCCGAACGCGGGCTTGTTCTGCTGCTGCTGCTGGTTGTTGGCACCGAAAGTGAAGCCGGTGCTGGCAGCAGGCTGCTGAGGTTGAGCGCCAAAGGAGAACGAGGAGGAGGGCTGCTGTTGCTGAGGCTGCTGTTGACCAAAGAGACCGCCGGTCTGAGGCTGGTTCTGTTGTTGACCAAAGAGACCTCCGCCGGTGGTTGAGGCACCGAAGCCTGTGGTGGCAGGCTTAGCACCAAAGAGACCGCCGGATTGCTGCTGGTTGTTCTGCTGCCCGAAGAGGCCGCCAGATTGCTGCTGCTGAGGCTGGCCGAAGAGACCGCCTGTGGTTGTTGAGGGTTGGGTCGCACCGAAACCAGTCGTATTTTGCTGCGCTTGACCGAATGCGCCGGTGGTGGTGTTGGTGTTGCTACCGAAGCCGAATCCAGTCGAAGGAGCACCTGTAGCACCGGGACCAGTGTTTCCCTTGGATCGACCTTGCTGGTAGTCCATGAGACGGAGCTCCTCGATGCTGTGTTGGCTGTAGGCAGGCATGACGGTGATGGCCTGCTGAACGTCCCAGTTCTTGCGGTCCTTGATGTGCTCGGTTGGGGTCAGATCTTCACGGAGAGGGTCATATGGAACCGTTGCGGTGCCTTGAGTGATTTGACTTGGAGCGGCACCAGCAGCGGGTTGACCAAAGGCACCCGTCGTCGCTCCGAATCCGCCGGCAGCTGGTTGCTGCTGCTGAGGCTGTTGACCAAAGAGACCGCCCGTAGCTGGAGCGGCGGAACCAAAAGTAGACGAGCCGAATCCGCCTGTTGCTGGTTGCTGCTGTTGTTGCTGGCTCGGGGTGGATCCAAAGGTGAAGGAGCTGGTGCCTGTGTTGGCAGCAGGACCGCCAAAGCCGCCGAAGCCAGTGGTGGGAGCGGGACGAGCACCGAAAGCACCTGTGGTCGATGCATTGTTGTTGGAAGCGCCGAATCCGCCAAAGGAGGGTGTCTGTGTTTGAGAGGGTTGTTGCCCAAAGAGGCCGCCGCCCGTCTGTGCTGCTGGCTGCGCTGCGCCAAAGGCACCTGTTGAGCCGAAGCCTGCCAAGTGAAAAGGTGAGCTGGTCAGTATCCGTCCATCCAATCGAATCGATCATCGAAGACGAGCTGAAACTTACCGGTTGAAGCGCCAAAGCCGCCCTGTGCGGGAGTGTTGGGTTGCTGTGGTTGACCAAAGAGACCACCGGTCTGTTGCTGAGGTTGTTGCTGCTGTTGGTTGTTCTGCTGGCCGAAGCCACCGAAGCCGCTAGAGCCAAACATATCGACAACGAGTGATCTCTCGTGGATGGGTCGTATGTGTGAAAGCGATGTCCGTCGATAGGGTCCTGATCAGGTAGCTGCGCCGAATGAATCGAGGGCTCCCTCGCTTTGAGCGCGACGCCGTGGTGTTTCACCTGACTGACGCGTTCGTCTCTCCGCTGATCCCTGAGTCGAAAAGCTGCGGGGGTCGAGCCAAGTCGAAACCAAAAACAGGCGGGTGCGATCAAGAAGCGGAAGATGTGATGAGATGATGGTGATGAACGACAGACGATGGAATTGAAAAACAAAGTCGCGAAAAAGGGTCAGTGCTCAACTCTCTCTCTCTCTCTCTGTCCTTCCTCCTCTCTAAAAACACACTTTTCCCTCTCAGAAGATCACACACGCCAAAAACACACGCACACCGCGTTCAAGCCGCTTTTCCAAAGGCGCAGTTTTTCCAGCTCGACCCAACCGCGCCCGATTTGCCTTTCTCAACGCCGATTTCAGCCAAAGCGATCACCTTCCCACCAACCTCGGATGTCGGCAAACCTGTCTTCTGACACCTCAATCGAAAGTGGAGCGCAGTCGACCTCTCTCCTCAACACCTCACCCTCATCAACACACCAATCATGTCCAAGCCGACCGCAACAAGCTCCACCAGCGGCGGTGGGAGCGGCAATGGCGTCGGACCCAGCCGTCGCACCTGGGACAAGGATGACTTCACCCGTAAAGCCATGTCTCGCGAGAAGCGTCAAGCCGAACTCGACTCTGTCAATGCCGAACGACGCTCCCAGGGTCTACCGCCTCTGAAACGGCTGAAATCCAACGCACCCGAGCCCGAGCTCGCGATGCAGCAGCGTCGTGCACCGCTCGATCTGGAGCGAAACGAGGGAAAGACGTTGATGGTCTATCTGTCGAGCGATGGAAAGGGCCAGACAGGGCCAGGATTTTACTGCGAGGTTTGCAGGAAGTTGCTGAAGGACAATCTGGCGTATTTGGACCATGTCAATGGGCGCGTGCATCTGATGAGGATAGGTCAGTCGACACAGCAGGACAGGGCAAGCTTGGAGGAGGTGTTGGAGATGCTCGACAAGTTGAGGAGGGAAAGGGCGGAAGGAGAGGCTGGGAAGAAGAGCGCGGTGTACGACTTTGATGAGCGCATCAAGAAGATCGCTGAGCAGGAGGAAAGAGAGAGGGAGGAGAAGAGGGCCAAGAGGAGGCAGCAGAAGGCGCTCAAGAAGTCCGGTGCGAGTCACACAAACGCAGACGAAAAGAAAAACGGCGTCGACGGGCAGGCAGCACCGCAGCAAGGAGACGGAGAAGACGCCATGATGGCTGCCATGGGCTTTGGCGGTTTTGGATCGACAAAGAAGCGGTGACGACGGCACGCCGCGCACATATACCCACAGCATCCCTGGTCGAAGGGATGACTCCGTAATCGCATGTATCACCACCTCGCACATCAATGCTGCATTGACACTCATCGACTCACGACACGAAGCCGTCTGCGCACGCGAACCTTTCCAAGGGACAACACTGTATTGAGTCGCGTCTTCTCTACGCAATCAAGCCCAAGCAAGCGTCAACAAGAACTTGTCCTCGCCTACCTCCTGCTCCTCTTGTAAGATCACCTTGGCGCCCTCCTTCTTCTCGGCCTCGGGCAGCGGTTTCCTCCTCAGCGCCTTCATGAACGTCTCCTGCTGGCTCTCGAAGCATCCCGCCAGTGCCTCACCCATGCCCTTCTCAAACGAGTAGAAGGCGTCCACCTCGTCGGTCGCCACCAGCCCAGCCTTCTTGCGCAGACGCTGGATACGGTTGACCACTTCACGTGCCGTACCTTCCGACACCAGTTCGGGACGCTGCTGCACATCGAGCAGCACCACCACGTTGCCGTCGGTGTTGGACTCGAACGAACCCTCGACCTCCTTGGTCTCGACGTAGCGGATGACGCGCAGATCGCCTTCGACCAGGTCGACACCGGCCACGTTGAGCTTGCCCGTCTCCATGTACGACTTGGCGTCGTCCGAGGTGACAGTCTCGAGACCCTTGCGCACCTTTCCGACGTCCTTGCGCAGCTTGCGACCGAGGACAGGCCAGTCGGCGAACAGCTTGAAGCGCACACCGCACTTGGCCTCGTCGGACGAGAGCACGAGATCGCGCACGTTGAGCTCCTCCTTGATATAGTCCGAGAGCGAGTCCGCGTCCTGCAGGTACTCCGGATCCGTGTGGAAGACGACGAGCTCCTTGAGCGGCACGCGGATCGGCAGGTTCGAGTTGACACGGATGACACGGCCCAGCTCCACCACCGACTGCAGCGCCTTGAATTGACGCTGGATGACGGGGTCGAAGTACGACTCGTTGACCTCGGGGAACGACAGGAAGTGGACACTGCGGTAGTCCTCCTTGTCGTCCGCCGCAGGGGCCGGCAGGAACTTGCGCAGACCCTGGTACAGGTTCTCGGTCAGGAAGGGCGTGAACGACGAAAGGGTGCGGCTGAGCGTGAACAGAGTCTCGAACAGCGAGTTGAGCGCAGCTTGCGTATCCTCGATGCCGTTCTCGCCCTTCAAGCGACGACGGTTGAAGCGAATGTACCAGTTGGTGAGCTCGTCGATCAGCTCACCCAGACGCGGCACAACAGTGTACAGGCGGTAGGCGGCCATCTCTTCGCTGATGAGCTTGATGAGCGACTGGCAACGCGCGAGGATCCATCGGTCCATGACGTTGCTCGACTTTTGCGACTTGTTGTCGTAGACAAACTTGATGCCGTGATCCTTCTCGAGCAGGTTGACCGAGCCGAGGAAGAAGCGGAACGAGTTGAGCCATGGCAGGAACGTCGACGAGACGACCTCCTTGACCCCCTCCTCCTTGAATCGCAGGTTCTCGGCACGAACGACGGGCGAGTTGATGAGGTAGAGTCGAATGGCATCGGCACCGTACTGGTTGATCAGCAGGTTGGGGTCCGGGTAGTTTCGCAACGACTTGCTCATCTTCTTGCCGTCAGCAGCCAGCACGAGACCGCTGACGATGAGGTTCTTCCACGGCGCCGAGTCGAACAGGTGAGTGGCCAAGATGAGCAGCGTGTAGAACCAACCTCGGGTCTGGTCGAGACCCTCCGAGATGAAGTCGGCAGGGAACGACTTTTCGAACTTCTCCTTGTTCTCGAAGGGATAGTGCGCCTGGGCATAAGGCATGGAACCCGACTCGAACCAGCAGTCGAAGACCTCCTCGACACGCTTCAGCTGGCCCTTGCCCTTTTGCGAAGGGATGGTGATGTGGTCGATCTTGTCCTTGTGGAGGTCGTTGATGCCCTGAACGCCCGAGAGCTTCTCGAGCTCTTCGACCGAGCCGACGCAGACGATCTCCTCCATGTCGTCGCTGACCCACAATGGGATGGGAGTGCCCCAGTATCGGTTTCTTGAGATGTTCCAGTCACGAGCGTTGGCAATCCATTTGCCGAATCGACCCTCACCGACGTGGTCTGGCACCCAGCGGGTGGCGTCGTTGTTCTTGACGAGACGGTCGATGGCAGGCTCGACACGCACGAACCACGAAGGGATGGCTTTGTAGATGAGAGGCGTACCTGATCGCCAGCAGAAGGGGTACTGATGGCTCAAGGTGGCCTGCACGATCAGACGGCCGCGTGCCTTGAGATCCTTCTGAATGGCCTTGTCGGCCTCCTTGACGTGGACACCCTGGTAGTCGGGCACCTCGCTGGTGTACCGACCCGAGCCGTCGACTGGGTTGGGCGGAGTCTCGTCGCGGCTGATGACACCGTGTGCGATGGCAACGCGGTGATCGTCGTCACCGAAAGCGGGAGCCTGGTGGACAATACCGGTACCGGCGTCGGAGGTGACGTACGTGTCGGAAAGGACGCGGAAAGCACGACCCTTGAATCGCTCCTGGAAGAAAGGGAAGATGGGCTCGTACTCCTTGCCGACGAGCTCCTTGCCCTTGTAGGTCTCGAGCTTCTGGAACTTGGCCTTTTTGGGATCCTTGTAGAGGGTAGTGAGGAGGTTCTCGTGGATGATGAAGTTCATATCACGTTCGTCATCGTGAATCTTGATGTAGTTGAAATCAGGGTGCACGCAAAGACCCAGGTTCGATGGCAGTGTCCAGGGCGTGGTAGTCCATGCGAGGAAAGCGGTCTTGGGGTCTTCGACGAGAGGGAAGCTGACGGTGACGGCAGGGTCTTGCACCTCGCGATAGTCGAGACCTGCCTCGAAGTTGGAGAGAGGCGTTGTGCAAGCGGTGGAGTAGGGCATGACGCGGATACCCTGGTAGACGAGGCCCTTCTGATGAAGCGTCTTGAAGACCCACCAGACCGACTCCATAAAGTTGATGTCCATGGTCTTGTAGCCGTTGTCGAAGTCGATCCATCGACCCATGCGCTCGACGGTATCCCTCCACTCGTTCTGGTAGGTCATGACGATGGCTCTGCATTCTGCGTTGTACCTGTCGACGCCCATGGCCATGACGTCCTCCTTGCCCTTGATGCCGAGCTTCTTGTCGATCTCGTGCTCGACGGGAAGACCGTGGCAGTCCCAACCGAAGCGACGGTCGACGTAGTGACCTGTGGAGTGGGCGTGTCGAGTGACAATGTCCTTGACGGTACCTGCGAGGAGATGGCCGTAGTGTGGAAGACCGGTAGCAAAAGGAGGACCATCGTAGAAGCTGAACGGTTTCCTGCCTTCGCTTTGCTTCAGAGAAGTCTTGAAGGCGTCGATGGCTCGCCAGTATCGGATGACCTTCTCTTCCTCTGTTGGGAAGTTGAAGGGAGCTGTGACCTCGTGCTCGCCGAAGTTGGCGGCTGGGTCGTCTTGGGTGGCAGTATCCACCATGATGATGTTGATGTGCTTCACTGAGATGGTGGAAGGTCAGAAAGCGGGGAGCAGTGAATGCAGCAGCTGAGTCTTGACTTTCTGCGCTCGGATCTAAGAAGAAGCTGCGAAAAAGTGTCGCTTCTCGAGTCAGTTGCGAGTCACTATCGTGCGACACCGGCATCTAAAATTCAAGGCTGTCAGATCATCATATCGTTCAGCTTCAAAAATTCGCAGCGCGGAGACCAACACTTTGCCGTGCCTTCTTGATGCGGGGTTCACCAGCCTGCCAGCGCCTTTGCAAACAACCAGTCGAGCGGGACAGCGGGTCCAAAGTCATTCATCGGTCTAGACCGTCGCTCGTCCTGCGTCGTGAGTTGCAAGCCACGCTGCCACAGTGTTGGACCGACGGCGGGAATGCTGGCTGAATTATCCGATGTCACATCTGAAACATGACACAAAAAAAAGTTGACAACGCCCCCTTTCTTCCCGCTTTGACCCTCGTTTCTTTGTCCCACCATCAGCTCCTCCCTTTGTTGCACGACCCCACAGCCATTGACAAGCCACACGGACACACGCAGGCGTGCTTCCTTTCCTACCACGAAGCTCTACCAGATCCGCAAGCCTCCACCCAACCACATTGATCGTACCACCTCGTTCCTCTCTTAACTCACACCATGTCGGCCAGCCAAGACCCGCTCGAAGCAGCCATCCTTTCAGGCATCGATGCCCACCCCACCTCTTCCTATCGAGAAGACCTACGAGCGGCTGCCTCCCATTCCGACGCCTCTTTACCCAACACGGACGACGAACTTGGCTCTGACCTGCCCTCTGACGATGACCTCTACCACAACGACGACGAGCCGCGCTCTCGTTCCGCCACCACCGCCAACGTCAGCGGGAGTCGAGGTCATCGGGTCTCCTCCTCGCGCACTGCCAATCGCGGCGAGGAAGGCGCTACCAATACCGGTCCCAAGGGCGTCCTCCGAGATCGACAGCTTCGAGCGCAACAGGAATCCGCCGCACGCACCGCCTCGATCCACGCCGCCAACCGCAAGATGGAATCCATGGCACTCTCCTCCGAAGCCTACAGCGAACAGGTTGCACGAGAAAAACGCGAAGCAGCCGCCCGATTACTCGCCGAAGCCACCTCTGACGACGAAGGCGGTTCGGTGAGCGCAACGGCCATCGCGGATTTGCAGGCGAAAGAACGTCGTCGAGAAGCACGCATTGCCGAACTCAAATCTCTCCACCCCGACCGCACTGACCCAGCGCCCGGAGCCGATCGATACTTCGGCCACCTTCGAGAAGTCGACGAACGCGGCTACGTCGCCTCTATCGACAACGAAGATCCCCACACACCAGTGGTCATACACATCTACTCTAGGGCAGTGGCTCAGTGCAAGAGTCTCACCTCCTCGCTGGCGTCGCTGGCGAGGTTGTATCCCAGAACAAAGTTTCTGCAGGTTCAGGCAAGCGCGATAGGATTCGGTCAGGAGGATGCCGAGCAGGAGTACGATGAGCTTGATGCAAAGTCGCTCGAGGTGCTGCCGACCGTGCTGGTGTATAGGGCGGGGAGGTTGGTTGCGAATCTCGTGCGGGTGGATTTGGATCCGATGTGGGGGAGAGGCAGGGAACAGGATGTGAGGGATCTGCTGGATTCGTACGGCGCTTTGGTTGGGGATGGCCAACAGGGATCCAAGGCGAGTCACACGGTTGTAGGCGAGGACGATGACGACTGATTCACACTGAGACCGTTCATTCCAATGATACCTCATTCATACCATGCCGAAGTCGGATGCAGCCTGTAACCAAACTAGCTACTCACTGAACCGCTCACCAGTCAACCTCGGATCGATCAAAAGCACTTTCTATTCTTTCCAAACCTATACAACTCCTCCTCTCTACTGCTGACGCCCAACCCACCTCCTCGCATTCTCAAACATCCTAAACCACGGCCCCTTGCCCTCCCAGCCCTTCTTCCCGTACGCCTCCTTCGGCGCCCAACTCATGCTCGTCAGCGCCACACCCCTCTCCGGATGCGGCATCAACGCCAACACCCTCCCTCCATTCGCCGTTACCGCCGTGACACCCTCTGGCGAACCATTGGGGTTCAAGGGGTACCTCTGATCGACGTACTGCATCGCAATCTGGTTCTTGGCCTTGCACGCCTCGAGGTCACCGGCGTTGCGGAACGACGCACGACCCTCGCCGTGGGCAATGATCGCGGGCAGCACCGAGCCGGCCATGTCGGTGAGGAAGATCGACTGTTCTCCACCAGCCTTGGTAATCTCGACGGTGGACAGGCGGCCTTCGAAACGTCCTGATTCGTTGGGTTTGAAGAGCGGCCAGCTCTCCGCTTCCGGAATCAGACCGGCGACGCCGAGTTGCGAGAGCAGCTGACAGCCGTTGCAGACACCCAGCGCGAACGTGTCGGTGCGCTTCTGGAAAAAGTCGACGAACTGCGCCTTGACGCTGGGGTTGAGCAGGATCGACTTGGCCCAACCACTACCGGCGCCGAGAACGTCACCGAACGAGAATCCACCACAGGCTGCAAGACCGACGAACTGATCCAACGTCACCCGGCCCTCGACAAGGTCCGACATGTGCACGTCGACAGCGCAGAAGCCCGCACGCGTGAAAGCCCAGGCCATCTCGATCTGACCGTTGACACCCTGCTCGCGCAGAATAGCCACTTTGGGTCGAGCGTCGAGAGCAGCTTGAACCACGGATGCGCCGAGAACGTCTTCGCGAGGGTTGTAGGTGAGGTCGTATCGCAGTGCAGCCGCCGAGGTGGGCTCGTCAGTGATGAGGCTGTACTCGGTAGCGGCGGTCTCCGGGTTGTCACGCAGGCTCTGCATGCGGAACGATGTCTCGGCCCATGCCCTCTGCAGCGTGGCCCGCGTCGACGAGAGCAGAGGCTGCGATCGTGCAACCACCTTGATCTCCTGCGAGTCAGGCGTGACACGACCAATAACGTGAAGGTGGTTGGACGGCACACCAGCGGCGGTGAGCACGGCCGAAACAGCCTTGACATCGCCCGACTTGACCTGCATGACAGCACCAAGCTCCTCGTTGAACAGAGCAGCCACGGGATCGCGCAGCTCGGCATCGAGAGCATCGACAAAGATCTCGGCTCCGCAGTGACCGGCAAAGCACATCTCGAGAACGGCCGTGATCAGACCACCGTCCGAACGGTCGTGATACGCCAACACCAGGCTGCCCTCATCGCGCTTCTGCACGCGAAGCTGCTTGAGCGTGTAGCAGGCCTCGAAGAAAGCCTTGAGCACCGCGGCATCCTCGACATCGGGGGCCTCGTGACCGAGCTGACGGAACACCTGAGCGAGACACGAGCCGCCGAGACGCTGCTTGCCGCCAGCAAGGTCGACAAACAGCAGCACGGTGTCGTCGATATCGGTGCGGAGCTGAGGCGTCCAAGTGCGGGTGACGTCATCGACGGGGCCGAAAGCGGTGACGGTGAGCGAGAGCGGCGCGGTCACTTCGCGCTTCTCACCCTCGGGCGACTCCCAGGCCATCTTCATGGACATCGAGTCCTTGCCGACAGGAATGGCAAGACCGAGCTTGGGGCACAAGTCGAGGCCAATCGCCTGGACAGCCTCGTAGAGACGCGCGCCTTCGTCCGAGTGGCTTGCAGCGCACATCCAGTTGGCCGAAAGCTTGATACGTTCCAGGCTCTCGATGCTGGAAGCAGCGATGTTGGTGAGCGACTCGGCGACCGCCATACGGGCCGAAGCAGCCGCGCTGAGGAGTGCAAGTGGCGTTCGCTCGCCCGAAGCAACGGCTTCACCGGTAACGCTCTCGTCGAAGCCGTACGACGTGCGAGTGACAGCGACATCAGCGACGGGGACCTGGTAAGGACCGACCATCTGGTCACGAACGACAAGACCAGTGATGCTTCGGTCGCCGATGGTGATCAAGAAGTTTTTCGAAGCGACCGTAGGCAGGTGGAGGACCCGGTCGACAGCCTCGGCAAACATCTTGACCGGGTCGTCCTTGATCTCGGGAAGATACGAGGTGAGGCTCGAGTCGAACGGAATGCGTTGGAGCTGCTTGCTTTGCGCCTGACGTGCGATCTTGGGCGGCTTTCCGAAGAGGATGGGCATAGGCAGATCGATGGGCGTGCCGCCAAGGAGACGGTCGGTGACGACCAGCTTCTGCTCGACGGTAGCAATCCCGACCACCGAGTACGGGCAACGTTCTCGCTTTGCAATCGCCTCGAAGCGCGGGAGATCTTCCTGGCCTACGGCGAGGACATAGCGCTCCTGCGATTCGTTGCACCAGATCTCCATAGGGCTCATGGACGGATCGTCGACGAGCACATCACGGATCTCGAAGCGAGCACCGAGGCCAGCGTCGTGAACGAGCTCGGGAAGTGCGTTGCTGATACCACCGGCACCGACATCGTGGATGGACTGAATTGGGTTGCCCTGACCAACGGCGCCCTCGATGACACCGGGAGCATCGCTGAGCGCAGTGCAGGCGTCAATGACCTGCTGACAGCGCCTCTGCATCTCTGGGTTGTCACGCTGGACCGAGGCAAAGTCGAGGGCAGCACGGGACGAGCTTCCACTTGCCATGGACGAAGCGGCACCACCACCGAGACCGATGAGCATACCAGGACCACCAAGCACAATGATGGCAGCTTCGGGCGTAATGCGCGACTTGAGCGCGTTTTTGGGACGAACGTTGCCGAGACCACCGGCCAGCATGATGGGCTTGTGGTAGCCGCGAACCTCGCTGGCGCCGTTCTCGGTGGGGACACGCTCGGACCAAGTTCGCCAGAAGCCGCTCAGACCGGGACGGCCGAATTCGTTGTTGAAAGCCGAGCTGCCAAGGGGACCGTCGATCATGATGTCGTAGGCGCTCGAGATGTGCGCAGGCTTGCCGAAGTCCTCCTCCCAAGGCTGGCGCCCATCGCCTTCGAGCAAGAGGTCGCTGGTCATGAAGCCGACGAGACCGGCCTTGGGTTTGGAACCACGGCCGACGGCACCTTCGTCACGGATCTCACCACCGGAACCGGTAGCAGCACCAGGATAGGGCGAGACGGCGGTGGGGTGATTGTGGGTCTCGACCTTTGCGAGGAAAGGCATGGGTTCCTTGACTCCTTGATAGACGGTGAGACCGCCAGCAGGCGAGGGAGCGAAACGAGTAGCCTCGTACCCCTCGATGACGGCAGCATTGTCGGAATAGGCGCTGATGGTGTGCTGAGGGTGAAGCTTGTGGGTGTTGCGGATCATGCCAAAGAGAGTGTCGGGCATGCTGTTGCCGTCGATGGTCCAATCGGCGTTGAAGATCTTGTGACGACAGTGTTCCGAGTTGACCTGAGCAAACATGAAGAGTTCAACGTCGGTAGGGTTGCGGCGGAGTGCGTCGGAGCCGTCGCCTTTACCAGCGATGAAGGCGTCGACGAGGTAGTCGATCTCATCGTTGGCGAGGGCAAGGCCGAGCTTCTCGTTAGCATCGACGAGACGCTGTTTGGCCACTTGGCGATCCGAGGTGCCGTCAGCGCCAAGAAGATCGACATGGGTGAGTGGAGCCGGCTGAGCCTTGTGGAAGAGGGCATCGGCCGTAGGAGGGACGGCCGAGATGAACTGAGTCATGCGGTCATGCAGCAAGTCCTGAACGGCGGTGATGTCCGCAGCCTCGAGGCTGGACGCAGCCACGGGCTCAAGAACGTAAGCGACACCGCGTTCGATGCGATCGACATGGTCCTTGAGAGTGCACATGCGAGCAATGTCGGTGGCCTTGCTCGACCAGGGCGAGATGCTGCCTGGACGCGGGAGCACAAAGAGGACAGTCTGCTTGGCCGAGGTTGCAGCTTCGCCGGCAAGGATAGCTTGGACAGCGGGACGAGTGTGCGCGAGATCGACATTGTCACCATAGACGAGGAGGCTGTCGAGGACGTTGCGCTGCGGGCTGCTGGTATCGGCGATGACAGCATCTGCCTGTTCGGAGGCAGCGTTGACAAAGTGGATGTAGACGGCGTCGATCGACGCCAGCTTGCTGCCGCCGAGCTTGGCGTTGGCCCTCTCCAAGAGCTGGGCGCGCTTGGAGGGGTGAAGAACCGAAGATCCGATCAGGGACAGCATCTTTGTAGGAAAAGGAATGTGGGACGGCGACTGCCAGTGACCGCGGGCCGATTCGATAGCTAGCTACGGGAGCTGCAGGATCAAACAGCAAAGAGCGGTGCAAGGAGGTACGATGTCAGATGCTGAGCGCTTATCGAACAGATCAACTCAGTCGCGATGAGACCGCGCGAAGGGCCGTGTAGGATTCTCACTTTGTCTGTCGCCGTGAGGACAAGAGCTGGGACCTGGAATTGAGGATCGTCGACAAGCAGCAGACTGAATCAAGCCAGGCTAGATCAATGCTGCTACTGACGATGGAGTCGGGGGCGGTGCAGAAGGGGTGACTGCCCTCCTAACAATCAGGAGCCAAGGAGCAAAGCTGATCGTCTTGAACCCTTTCTTTGCTCTTCTCCTCTGCGACTCAGCCAGAAAAAGCCAAAAATTTCATTTTTCTTCTCGGCCAACCTGGGGAAAGGCCTGAGCGCGACGGATGGCTTCACTCGGGCGATACAACCTTCTCCACTTTCTCGACTCAGCCCGAAAGCCGAGATAATTTTGGCCAAGGACCCTTCTTCCCTTCCCGCACGAGGCTCTTGCCTCGCCACCATCTAACACCGCTTGCTTCGACTCATACGAGATGGACACCGCATCAGAGGCTGCCCCGGCAGCACCGCCAGTCGTCGTTTTCAAACGCAAGCGAGGACCCGCCTCTAACAATGCTGCTGCTGCATCCACTTCATGCTCGTCCTCCACCAGCGCAGCCGGACCATCAAGAGCCTCCCTCAACACATCCAACACCACACCACATCGCAGAGCCTCTACCGACAGCGACTCCGACGGCAGCGAGGAAGCTTCCTCTGCAGTAGTAGTCAAGAAGAAGCGCTCGAACAACCACCCCCTCGTCCAGTCTACCGGCTCAGTCTACCGCAAGTCCAAACCCGGCACCTCCACCGCCGACGACGACATCGATGACGACGCCTATATCCTCGATCACACCCCCACCGCTTCGTCATCAACCGCCACCTCCAGCCTACAAAGGATCCGCGACGACGCCACCAAGCACAGCAATTGGAACCTTGACTCGTCCTCCTCCTCCGCCACCCCTGCCGCTGCCAAGGCAAGCAATTCTGACGGGCTCTACCGCGGCGCCTCCTCGTACACCTCCTACATCGCCGCTCGCGACGACGGCACCTCGAGCAAGATGCGTTCGCGCGGACCCATCCGTCAAACTACCACCGTCCGCACCACCTCTCTGATGGACTACCAACCCGACATCTGCAAAGACTACAAGGAGACCGGCTACTGCGGCTTTGGTGATACGTGCAAGTTCCTCCACGACCGCTCCGATTACCTCGCTGGATGGCAGCTGGACGTACTGCCCAATTCGACGCGCAATCGAGAGAACCTTCTCTCCGATCCAGAAGAGGAAGAGGAGGAAGAGGTGCCATTTGCCTGTCTCATATGCAGACAGCCGTTTGCCGACCCCGTAGTGACGCAGTGTGGACACTACTTCTGTTCTGCTTGTGCGGTGAAGCGGTATGCGAAGAACAGCAAGTGTTTCGCATGTGGCAAGCAGACAGGCGGGCTGTTTAACAGTGCGAGGAAGGTGTTGGACAAGATGGCGACGGCCAAGAGGCGCAAGGAGGAGGCGAGGGAGGAGAGGCAGGGCTGGTTCAAGGAAGAGCCCGTCGCGGAGGTCGGCGGCGAGAGCGATGATGACTAGTCGCTTCCACCGATGCAGATGCCGTTCCAGAGGCGATTCGCTCAGCGCAACCCGCGAAGCGTGTGGAGCAGCGCTGGTCCGCGAAGAAGCCCTAGGCTGAATACGGAGAGCAGAGCGATGATGGATAGGCCCTCCAACGGCAGAGCGACGAAGGGCGGAAGCAAATGCCATCACAGAAGCGATGGACTCAGAATGCGTGTGTTTGTACACTGACCTTCCGCAGCTTCCAAGACGTCATCATGGCCACAAACAATCGAGCCCCAAGGGGTTTGTGCGGAGTACATCTGAACGAGCGACAGATTGAGCCAGCACATGTGTGCATCGTACACGGTCCAAGCCATCGTCAAGCGCCTGAGCCCACCCTGGCAGCGACAAGTCGAGCAGCGCCGATCCTCGCAACGAACTCGACCCGACACCTGTTCATGTCGTGTACAAGTTCGAGGTGTTGAGAAGCCTTTGGAACCGCTGCCAAAGACCATAAATGGACTCGTATTCAGATCTGACGACGGCCATCACAGCGACAGACCACGCATCTGTACAATCAAAGCCCTCAGAAGACGTCCGAAATCATCATTGCGGCAACAGACCTCACAAGCGCCCCTTGCTGTGCGGCCCTTATGAGGCCTTCTAATCGCCCTCGTCACAACAGGCTGAGCAAGCACCTGCTTGTAACGTGGAGACGTTCAGAGGCGTCATCATTCGATGCTTTCGGCATCTGCACGTTCGACGAGTTGAGCGCTCAGAAGCCTTGTGACTCAGATGTCGACACGGAGAGGCACACCGCAATAGATTGAATGATTGAATGAAGCACATGCATCCCCTTCTACGACCTCGCCTCGAGGCGCAATCCGCCCAGCGCGGCCAACTTGTCCCCCACCGTCCCGCCTACCCTCTTCTCTGTCGCCTGCTCCACCCTTGTCGTTGTCTCTGCGCCTCTTCTCGTCCTCGGCAGTCTCTCCAACAAACTGGTGGTCAACTCGCCCGCTCTGTGCGCGACGATCGATAGCAAGCTATCGCTCAACCCATGCGTTGCCTCGTTTCCACCTAGCACGTAGAGCGATGCTTCCGGTTTAGCGTCCAGCCCTTCGCTCGCAAGCGTCTGTTGGGAGCTGGTGGAGGAGGCGTCGCTTCCGCCGGGGGAGGATTTGCCGCTGCGTAGGGCGGATCGCATCGATGCGGCTTGTACGAGGCGGTAGTCGCGGGTGATTCCGCGGAGGTTCTCGCGACGACGTTCGACGACTTCTTCGTCGTCGACGTCGATGGAGCGGGATACGTCGTCCTCCTCGTCGAGTGTATCGCGTGCGGTCCAGTCGGGGTCGAGGGCGGGGTAGAACGGTTTGAGCGGCTGCAGGAAGGGCATTTGGGCAGGAGACCTAATAAAGCCCGTACCGACAAACACGGCGTCGTACTTGACCGTTTCGAGTCTGCCGTTGCGCAGGTTGTCGCGCAACGTCAACTCGACCCCCTCGTTGACGAGCTCGACGCGGTCCACCTCGGTACAGCGTCTCATCTCCATGCTGCCAGCCTCTTTTTCGGAAGGATCCTGCAGCTCTTCAGGCAGCTGCACCTCGTACTTGTCGTACATGGTATCGTGCAGCTCGTTGAGAAGGTCGGTACGCACCACCGAGTAGTTGGTGCGCTTGAACTCCTGTCGCCACTTGCGACGCTGCGTCTCGTTGGCCTGCCAGAACTCGTCGGTGCGTTCCGGGTCGAAGGCGGCCGAGTTGATGAAACCAGTGTCGTCCGAAGGGACGAGGGCCGAGGCGCGGAAGATCATGGTGACGATGGCGGTGGGGAAGCGCGAGTGGAGGTTCATCAGCATCTCGGTCGACGACTGGCCGGCACCAATGACGGCAAGACGCAGTCGAGAGGCGTCGTCGAGCTTCTGCACGCCTCCGGCAGGATGGCGCTGGGCGGCGGTCTTGTGGAGAACCGGCTCGAGGTGCTCGAGGGATGGGATGTAGAAGCCCGAGTGGACGACACGCGGAACCGACTCGGATGCAGTGCGGGCTTGCTCGGCCCAGGCGGCGTCGAAAGCGGGCGGCAGCTTGGGAACGCCTCCTACGGCGACAGAGATGTTGCGTGCGTATCGAGTGACGACCTGTCCGGTAGCATCGTCGCGGGTGCGAATGCGGTAGAGACACAACGCATCTCCCTGTTCAGCGCTTGCAGGTCGGATAGAGACGGTGTTCTCCTTGGCGTCCGGCGTAGCAGTTGCGAGGGTGAATGGGTCGATGGAGACGACGTTTTGACCGTACGAGACGGCCTCGTTCATGCGTCGTGCGGCCCAGGCTAGGTACGAAGTCCATTCGCGTCGGCTGGGCACGCTCTGCTCCTTGTTGATGTAGCGAGCAAGACGGCCGTGCGAGTGGAGGTAGTTGTAGAAGCTGTAGGTCGAGGTAGGGTCACGGAGGGTGACGAGGTCCTTGAGAGGCGAGACCTGAAGTTGGGAGCCAGGCAGCAAGAGGGCGGGATGCCAAGCGAAGTGACCTCGCTGTTCGAGAAAGTGGAACTTGAAGTTGGTCTCGTTGACCTCGCTGGACTCTCGGAGAGAGATGGAGAGAGCCAGATGGGCGGGGCCGTAGCCGATGCCCAAGAGGTCGTAGATGTCGTCGTTTGCGACCGCGATATGCGAGCCAGAAACCTGCAATGGAAGCGGATCAGACGGCGTCGCGAGGTCAGCTTTTGTCGAGTAGATTGTTGGCGAGCCATCGGCAGGTAGAACTTACTCCGTTCATGGCTTGAAGAGACGATGTGGACGAAGCCAGAGAAGGGCCCTGATGGGTCAAGAGGCGCGCGACGGCGAAATAGGAGTGGGATCCACGTAGTCGTAGAAGATCGTACCAGCCAAAGTGGTGATGCGGAAGAATGGAAAGGTTATGACCGTGTGAGTGATGGGCTGAAGGTCAGGCTGAGAGTTGTGGATGGCCGAGTTCGATGATGATGATGATGATGATGCAGACGAGTCGTGTGCGGCGGTGATGAGGCGGCGGCGTATATATGAGATGATTGGACGAGTCGGCAATGCAAGCGGGCTAGATCGTACTGGTATGGAACGAGCAAAGGAAGGAAGGGCGGTGGAGAAACAGCAACATCATCATCATCGCAAGACGATGAGACCCTTGCCTTTGGCTAAGCAGGAAAAAAATGGGAAGAGGCCAAACCTGGGGGCCGAGCATGAAGGCACAGGGCCGGGCGGAGGGGGAGGGGGATGAGGAATGTGGACCCAGATTTTGACGGATCGGCGGCATCTCGTCTTGGGCACTGCTGCTTGGTCAGACCCTGACGCTGGGAAACGAGAGCAGTGACCAGCAGCTCTGATGGCACCGACTGCTCAAAAGCTCGCCAGCATCGAGGTCCGAGGTAGGCGAGCCCATGATGGGATCATGATCACCGGCAGCGAGGGCGACGAGAGCGGGCAAGCATATCAAGCAGCCAACAACGTGCACCAAGCGTCGGTCCGAAGCAGTAGCTTGTAACAACCTAGTTTGACCCACCTGAAGCTGTCCAGCAAGATCGTAGTTGGCTAGCTGCCATTGTGATCATGCTTGGCAGCCATCGAAACGATGCAGCTGCGGAGCGAGCAATGGAACCATGGCGGAAGAGAACCACCGTGTCGACCAATCAGAACGATGCTATTGCCAATGGCCTTGACCCATGGCACCCAGCTGCTGAGCAAGCCAGCTATGACAAGGCGTAGCGGGCTTAGCGGGGGACCGATGGACAAGGGGCGGGGTACGAAAATCCAGAAGAACAGAGAACGTGCACCGGACCGCCATCTGCTGTCACTGACAATGCAATGACGAAAGCGGTGGCGAGTGACTGTCGATCCGGGCCAGAGACATTCGGCGGGGCCATACGCTCGCTCGCTGACAAACCTGTCATCCACGCTGTCGATTTTTCGCTCCGCATTCGAAATTTGACCGCCATCGCGAGGCGCATGTGCAGGCTTCTCGGAAGACGAGGCAGCAATGGTGGCGTCAAGGTCGGTAGGATGCCGGGCGCCATCTACAAGCTTCGACGGTGGTCCCGCCGAGCGATGCGACAGAAATGCTTTGGAGCGGATCGAGCTCGCAGAAGGGCACGGCAAGAAAGAGCGGTGGAGCTAGGCGGATGAGAGCTGATTGCAAATAGCCCGAATCTGATTGGTCGACGCCTCCTTCCATCATCGACCAGACCAAGGCCAGAGGCATTGACGCCTTCCTGTGCCAGGAGGGCCGACTCGACGCAGACCCGGGAGGTCGATGAAAAGAAGCAGGACCTGACATGTTCTTTCTCGGACCGAGAGACCTTCGTCAAGAGCGACCTGGGTGCCACCAGGAGGTGTCGATTGACGACTTGGCGGCGCTGGAGCCGCACGAGGGTAGCCAAGTCAAACCATATCGGACTAGACCTCCTCCGCTTACGCCATCGTCACGCACTCACCCGCGACACCGACCCGCGTGCGTTGCCAGGACCTCGGTAGAGTTGGACGCTGTCCCAGCCTCAAGCATCCATCGCAGAGAAGTTTGCTGGACCGTCAACGCTCATCAAAGGGTTGCCGCCTAAGAGCGAAGCATGCAGACGCGTTGGGCGGATCGAGGCATATCAAGTAGGGCCAGGCGAGATCCGGTGCGGTTATGCAAAGTTCGCATAGCCGACCAGGACCGAAGCGCACGCCATCCTCACATCTGCATCATCGAACTCGATTGTCGGAGCAGCGGAACTTACCACATCAGAAGGGGTAGCAGAAGCACTCATTGCTGTTTCCTTTTTGGGTCAAGATGGTACGAGGCGGCGGTTGGTGCCGGGGGGCCGAGGGAGAGAAGGCGGGGTTGGTTCGACAGCTGTCGTCATTGCCGTGCCGGGGTCGGAGAATTTCCAGGCGAGATCAAGGTTGGAGAAGGAGTCAGCAACGTCAGTTTCTGCTTCGAACGTGTGCGCGGGAGCCTGGACAGCGTTTGTAACCAGCACCTGGGTCCAGCATCTCGACGGGCTAGCAGCTTGGTGCGAGTTGGTTCGATTTTTCGCTCCGATGCAGCCCCACGCTGTCCGACTCGAACGCTTGAGGCTTGTGTTTGCATCCCGGCGCGCTGCGATCTGGGTAGAAGCCGCTGCAGGGGATCGCAGGGATCTCATCAAAGCTTTTCTCGCCTGGAAGCGCCATCGGCGCTGGCACGAAGAAGCACTCGACGCCAAGAGACAAGGTCGCTTAGGTTTGTCCTCATCAACGCGCGAAGCTGACAGAGGCCTAGACGTTCGTTGCTCTATGGTAGAGCGACTGCCGAAGCAAGTGTCGACCGTGAGCGCCGAGTACCTTTAGCCGCGACCAAGTCGTGATCGATGCGCCCGATCCAAGCAAGTCCAGCAGCAAGCTAGGCTTGGCTCGGAAGGCGTCCCCACGAGAATGCAATACAGCTGTGTTGTCCTCGATACGACGCCAGGTGGTTGCAAAGGCCATCGACTCTTTCTGATGTCGAGCGAGCTTGTGCGCCACGTGCAATGTGTCGACGAGACTGTACCTACCTTTGGTCGATCTTGCTGAAGGTGGACGATTGGGCAGGGGGGCAAGAAGTGGGAAGTGGACGAAGGTAAGAGGACAACCTTCGATGATCAGGTGGGAAGAGCTTGTTTTGTACAGAGCGCAATCCCTTGTTGCGAAGAGACAAGCAGTGGCGCGAAGATTGGACTGCCACCACAGCAAGCAGCGTTGAAAGCAGACCAGAAGGAAAGTCACAGTTGGGATGGATCTACAGGCGAAAGACAGAAACAGCGACCGAAGCTCGAGTTAATCCAAGGCCGCGAACATGCTGACCGCAGAGCAGAGCAGCGCAACAGGAAGAGTCTCGAGCCAGAAGCCAAAAATTTCGAGCTCAGCACGGGCGAGATGGCTAATCTGATAAAATTTTTGCTCTTCCCCCCTTCCTGCCATTGAGCTTACACGAGCCAGACCGCATCATCGTCGGCGCCCCTTCCGGTGAAGCGCGAGCACCTTGGAAACCCCTTGGCGTGCTTGATTCGCCACCTCTGCGCCACTCGAGCCCATCCAGTCCTTCGGTTCAGTCACGCCGAGCCATCCGGCTTTCGGAGCTGGAGCGAACAGCAAAGGCAAGCGAAGGAGCCAATCGGAGCATCCGTAGCCGTCTGAATGGTTCGACAATTCCGTCATGGCCGACGAAGACTGAACTCAGAGGTCGGGAAGCTGGCATGAAAGCTGACCGGGCGTCGGAGCCGCCGACATCATGCAGCGTTGCTTGTTCGTCACGCTGCTCGAGGCTGCACTGACACCATCCATCTGTTTTGTTGAGGGCGAGCTCGGCTGCATGTGATCCGAATTCACCTCGGATCTGGCTTGCAGGATCACCCGAGCGAGCCACGAGAGGGTAGCATAGTGCTCTTGGCACACCATTTCAGCGAGACAAGGTGAGCCGCGATGATGAAACGTGGATGATCTGAATCGCTGGGTGGTGGTACGAGGTTTGCGCTAATGCAGACACTGCAGCATGTCGAACCGATGCTGCAAGAAGAGGGGTGGCAGACTATAGAGCAGTCTCGTTTGGGCGTCATTGCAGACGGCAAGCGAAGTAGTGGCATTGTGATGAGCCAATTAGAGCTCGCTTCAGATGCAGCCAAGACTTCGAAACGGTTTTGTTCAAATGGACGGTGATGTAATGCATTCAAATGAAGGTCGTATTCGCAAGCCAAGGCGCCTTCTTTCTCATCGGATAAGATTGAATCTCTTGTTCATCTGATAATGATCAGCCCACAAACTTGGCTCGGAACTGTGACTGCAACCGCGAAGCTCGCCGAGCTGTGTCACCAAAGCGCGCACTCTCCTAACCCGAAGACGGTGCACCTTATGGTTCTTGATGCCATTCTGAGTCTGCATATGAATCGTATTCGCTTGTCTCTTTCACCTCTGACACCGACTCGATAGTTTCCATCTGATAATATGATCCGCCTAGCTGTGATCTGAAGCTCAGACTCAAGCTCTTGCAGGCTGCTGCATGCTCCTTCTCGGCTGTAGACTCGCTTCGAGATGGTCTTTTCGAACCGTGCGCTCCATTCTCGGTGGCAGCGACTTTGATTGGTCCAGCAAAGGTGCCGGTTCATTCCGATGAATGTGGACGCATGGCTCTTGGCGCTGCGCTGCCCTCGTTTGAACACAAGGTGGACACGCAAGATGGAGTTGCTGCGGCAAAGGGTTATCAGATAAAGCAAAGTTTTGATCGTCTTGTTCGCCGTAAAACCGTCCGTGCTATCCTGCTGGCGCATTGCATCGAGAGAGAAGCTCTCATTGTTTGACGATGAATCTTCCAAGAAGTTCTCCCACGGTCTTTGCAGTCGGCTTTTCGCTCTCTTGCACCCATAGTTCGGCCGATCTGATCAAGGAGGTCGGCAGTTCTCCCTCGCACAGCACCGACAGCGTGGGAAGAAGAATTGCTGCCTTGTTACTGACTGCTTGTCCCGCTCGTCGGTGCAGTCCCGAAACAGGACCGTATACTTCCTTGTCGGGATCGTCCCGATCGATCCTGCTCAATTCTCAGGCCACAAGAGGTTGCTGCATCTATCCATAAGTACGGCAACTCGTCTAGAAGAAAGCCTCTAGTTGGTGAGACCTATCTTCTTGCCTGCTCGGAGCGATTCGTAAAAGCTCGTTTTGCGTCACCGTCCGGCGTGCCCTGCCCATTCAAGCATGAAAACCGGCAAATCCTGGATCAAAGCGGCGCGATCTTTCTGGGTGAGGCTTTTTTCTTTCTCCTTTTCCTCCACTTTGACCTTTCGCCGTGCTTTTGACCGATGCTGCTGCTGCTGCTGCTGCTCAACGACGTCGATCTGCTCAATAAAAAGAAAATCCAGGGTCTAAGACAAAGCGACGTTCGGACTGGCTCGTTCAGGGTGCGGCGTGTAGAAGGCTCACTTGAGAAGAAGGTCTTGGGTCGGCTTGGCTCCGATGCTCTCCTCAGCTTTGCAGTCGGAACATCCTTGTGACTTGGAAAAGGCATGGCTTGGGCTGAGTTTGTCGAGTCCGTGACTGCCCAAGGAAGAGCCGCCGTCGAGCTGTCTGATTGAGCGTGCGCTGGACCACGAAAACCGAGAAAGCTTCCTCGCTCTCGTTTCTTCTAAGAAGAGCCGTTTCGGTTCTCGACTCATAGCCATCGCCCTCTGTCTGTCGCATCTCACCATCCGCCCTCCATAGACGCGCATCTCGACCTCGATCATCGCGAGCGGACACACCGCACTGGACATAGGAACGCGCTGCATCCTCCCCACGCTCATCACTCTGAGCGAGACCGACATCATCCTCACGACAGCATTGGCAACGACAGGCTCACTCAGCCCCGCAAGGCTTTGACACTCGGTCAATACCATCATCAGGGCGCCGACGGCCTACACACGCAACTCGCGCATCCCCATATCAACGCCTCGACATCACTCCCATCGCTTGCAAGGGCAGACACGCTGACGACTCAATCGCAGCCGCTCGCCAACATGTCGTCCTCCAAGAACGCACACGCTCCGTTCCCAGACGTCACAGGTCTGAGAACGTCCGGGCCCGATTTCTCTCGTGTCGGCTCACATTGCCAATTCGTTCGAGTGCAAGAATCGCTTCGTCTGGACTCGCAGGCGATTTCCACCTTCTCCAACAAGCATCTTGGCCTTGCTGTGCTCTCAGCTTGGTGCGTCGTTCTCTTCCACTATGGTTCTCACGAAGCCACCAATGTAGAGGTGCTTCATACGTCCACGAACGGCGAAGAGACCATCGTCGAGCTCGACTTTGCAGAGCAGCGAGAGCTCCAGTCCTTTGTACCGTCCCAGCTGGCTAGCATCGTCCATACAGCTAGCAAGCAACGAACCAAGTCAGAGAACCTCGATCAAGGCTACGCTGCCTTCTACCAGCCCGACAAGGGCGAATCACTGTCTGCTCAGTTCGACAAGCTGGCAATCGACTCGAGACCCGAGATCTCCCTCGCGCTTTCTTTCCACCTCCAAGGATCCGACCATCTCGTTCTCGAGCTCAAGGCTGCACCTGCTGTCCATTCAGAGCAATCCGCAAAGCTTCAATTGCGCCAGGTAGCCGCCCTCCTCCAGTCGTATCACGCCGACGCTCAACAGCATGCGTTGTCGGTCGATCGCTTCGACTGGAAGCTCAGAGCCGCTGACAACACCAAGTACCAGCATCTACCAGATCCAGAACACATTCAAGGCCGACATACCGACCGCCTCGAGACCGAGTTCGAGTTCTTTGCCGAAAGCGCCCCGGATGCTCTCGCACTTGACTTCCGCTACGACCTCAAGGACGAGCGATCCACAAGATGGACCTACGCCGAGATGAACGAGCGCGCCGAGAAGGTCAAGAAGCTTCTATGGAGCCATGGCATCGGCTCTGCCAGTCCGGATTCTGAATCCGACCATATCGTAGCGCTATACCTCGAAAAGAGTCCCGAGACCTATCTGTCCTTCATCGGTGTCCTCAAAGCCGGTGCCGCTTGGTGCCCCATCGATACCGACTGGCCTGCTTCGCGCCGACAGGCGCTTCTAGCCAAGTCCAATGCCAAGGTCGTCTTAACTCACGACGACAAGATCTCCAAGCAGCTGCAGGAGGACCTCGAGAGCGAGGACGTCAAGAGCAAAGGCGGCATGAAGGCGATTCGACTTGATCAGCTTGACAACGAGCTGCAACAAGTCCATGACGAGCCAACCACGATCCGATCTCGGTCAATAGAGCAGCTCGCATACATGATCTGGACTTCAGGAACCACGGGCCTTCCTAAGGGTGTCGGCATCCAGCATCTTGCCATCATTCAGGCAATGCGTGCTCTGCGCCTCTATATCCCTTACGGCAAGGACAAGATCGGGACAGACCAGATTCGCTACCTTCAGTACTCGGCGTACAACTTTGATCTTTCCATCATGGACTGCTTCTACACATGGGGCCTCGGCGGCGCTATCTGCTCGTGTCCCCGCGGCGTACTCCTACAGGACCTCGTCGACGTTGGCAACAGCATCAAGCCCACTCACACGCTTCTCACTCCTGCCGTCATGGCCATGACGGAGCGCCACCGAGTGCCGAGTCTCAAGGTGGTCATCTCGGGCGGCGAAAAACTCAGTCAGGTCGTCGCAGACGAATGGAGCAAAGATTGTTGTCTGCTCAACCTCTACGGCCCTGCTGAGGCTACGCTGATCGCCATGAACCGTCGCGTGCCCTTTGGTGATCGAGTCAAGGCGCCCAACATCGGTGTAGCTCTCCCCACTGTGTCGTGTCATGCTCTCGACAAGTATGACCGCGTGGTCCTCAAAGGCGCCGTCGGCGAGCTCGTACTCGGAGGTCCTCAGCTAGCCCGAGGCTATGTGGGCGATCCCGTCAAGACGGCCGACAAGTTCTTCCCTCACCCCGAGCTTGGCAGAGTCTACCGCACCGGCGATCTGGTCCGTCAGCTGGACAATCAAGAATTCGAGTACCTCGGACGAATCGACGATCAAGTCAAGATCAACGGCATCCGTATCGAGCTGCTCGAAATCAACGCCGCCATCAAGAACAGTCACGGCAAGATCAAAGACTCGGAGACCATGGCCTTCCCCAAGAAGAACAACGAGAGCGAACAGCAGATCATCAACTTTTCCGCTTTACCTGGCGGTGCCTCGGGCGAGCTGCTCAGGATGGACCAAGAGGCGATTGCCGTGGCTCGTGAGCTGCAAAGCAACGCCAAGACCAACCTGCCTTCGTATATGGTTCCCAATCTGTTCGTCATCCTCTCGCATTTCCCACGCACATCGAGTGCCAAGATCGACCGTGTTGCACTCAAGAACGTGCTCGCCAACTTTGATCAGCTCGACTGGGAGAATAAGCTCGCAAACGAGGGCGGCGACGACAGCATCGACCCAGCCACAGCTGAGGCGGAAGCATGCCTTCGAAAGTGGCTCGCTAAGCTCTGCAACGTGGATGCCAGCAAGATCGGCCGCAAGACGCCGTTCACGAGCGTCGGCCTTGATTCGATTCGCGCCATGACCTTCTCTCAGCGCGTCTCGCAGGAAGGCTTCTCCGTCGGTGTTTTGGACGTGGCCCGCTTCCCGACCTTGAAAGCGCTGGGAGAACATCTTCAGACTTCCAAGTCTGGCAACGACGAGCGTGCCAAGCGAGCCGCCGACTTCCTCTCCGAGTGGGATGCAGCATTCCGTCCAGCAGTGCTGTCTTGGCTGCAACAAAGCAAGCTGGCCGAGAACGAGGCTGATGTTCAGTCGGTCCTACCCTGCACACCTTTGCAGGAAGGGATGCTTGCCGAGTCGCAGCGGGACAGCTCGAGCTACCGCATCCAGCGCCAGTACAAGCTGCCCTCCGACTGTGACGAACAGCGCGTATCAGAGGCTCTCATCAAGACCGTCGCCCACTTTGACAGTCTGCGTACGTCCTTTGCCGACATCGGCTCCCTCGACGTGGACCTGTCCAAGCGAGAGTGGCCCTTCCAGCCTCACTTCTTGCAGATCGTATGGAAGTCCTTCACTCCTCAGATCGAACACTTGGACATCGCTGATGACGACGATGCTGGAAAGATCATCCTCAACACAGCCGAGACGGCAATGAGCTTGGATCCCTTTGGCTCTCGTCCACCTGTGGCGTTCATGCTGGTCAAACATGGTGCCCAAAGGTCGCTCGTGGTCATGGCGCACCACAGCACGTATGATGCTCGATCGCTCGGGATCTTCGAAGATCACATCGAGGCTTTCTACGAGGGTACGACTCCACCAGATTCGCATCAATTCTCCACTGCGCTTTCTCAGATCCTTCCTATCGACCAAGAGGAGGCTCGTCAGCATGCTGAGATCTGGGACAAAGCTTTGTCATCTTATCCCAAGGGCGAAGCTGTCTCGTTCCCGACTCTGTCTCTCGTAAAGCCTTTGGAGGATGAGGACGGATCCGGCTTGCATCAGTCTCGCTACATCGACGCAAGTGTTAGATGGACCGAAGTCGAGGCTGTCTGCCGGGAACTCGGCGTTTCAGCTCGTCCTATCGTCCAGACGGCATGGGCTTGGGTGCTTTCCACCTACATCGAGTCGCAGCATCTCATCCTCGGTGACTCTGTCTCGGGTCGAACACTCTCGGCTGACCTCGACCAGGTCTACGGCCCCGTCCTGTCGACTGTGCCAGTGCCCTTCGTATTGCAGCCGTCGCGAAAGGTGCGTGATCTGATCAAAGATACGGACGCCTTCCACACCTCCATCATGGAAGCACAGCACACAGATCTCGGAGCCATCCGTCGAATGCTCCAAGTGCCACCAGGAGAGCAGCTCTTCCACTCGGTCTTTGTTCTCGAACCGGCTCCGTCACAGCCGGAGGAGGCTGACTCCAAGGGCTTCCGCCTTTCCAAGCTCGCAGACCTGGGTGTCGCAACCGAACACGTTCTCGGTGTCGAGGTGCTGCCCGCATCCGACGGATCGGTCAAGCTGGGTCTCAGCTGGCAGAAGAGTGTCATCAGCGAGGAGTTCGGCACTTTGATGCTCGAGCAGTTCAACCACAGTCTCGCATCTCTGTGCTCCTCTGCAGACGTCGAAGTCGGATCCTTCCTTCGCGACGGGGCATCATTGGAAGGACCAAGTCTCCCTCTGTACTCGGTCACAAAGCAGGTTGCTGGAAGCGAACAAGCTGCGTCCTTCGTCAGCGTGGCACGCTCGCTCTCTAAGGAAGCGATCGCAGAAGACAGATGCGCCGTCGAGATCTATCAAGATCTGGCCGACTCGCCCTCAGCCCGCAAGCCGTCTGCAACACTGAACTACGCAGAACTCGAACAAGCAAGCAGCGGGCTGGCGCGTCAACTCCGCTCTCTTCCTCGTAACTCAGTCGTCGGGATCTGTCTGGAGCGTAGCCTGGAGAGCTACATCGCACCGCTCGCCATCCTCAAAGCTGGTCATGCGTACCTGCCTCTTGATGCGACGCTGCCTCTCGATCGAAAAAAGGAGCTCATCAAGGACAGCGGCGCTGCTCTCGTCATTACATCTAGCAAAGACGCCGACTTTGATGGCCTCGCTGAGACCGAGAGGCTCGACGTCGACTCAAGCACCTTCAGAGACGCTCTTACAGGCAACAGCTCCGACGACCACATCGATCTTCGAGCAGATGACATCGCTTTCATCATCTACACCTCGGGTTCGACCGGCAAACCGAAAGGCTGTCTCCTGACTCAAGCGAACCTGGCCGCCGCCATCGCAGGCTTCCATGCGACGTACGAAAAGGAAGCTCCAGGCTCTTTCAAGTCTCCTGCGCGCTTCCTCGCTCGCTCCGCCGAGGCCTTCGACGTCCACCTGCTCGAGATCTTCCTCTCGTTGCGGGTTGGAGCCACGATCGTCACTGGTCCGCGTGCACTGATCCACGACGACATTGCCAAGACCATGTCCACGCTTGAGGTGACGCATGCATGTGTCGTGCCTTCGCTGTTCTTCAGCAAAGGAGAGCGAATCAAGCCCAGCGCCGTACCCTCGCTGCGAGCGCTCATCATTGGTGGCGAAGCTCTCACTCGGGACCTGTGCCAGATGTGGGGCAGTCAAGGAGACGAAAGGCCCGTTGTCTTCAATGCATACGGACCCAGCGAAGCTACCATCGGCAACTCGATCGCTCGCGTCAGCAAGCAGGCTCGACCCAGCAACGTCGGCGCACCTTTCCCTGGCACTCAGTATCTGGTCCTAAAGGAGCTCAACGGCAAGCTCGCACCAACTCTCCGAGGAGAGCCAGGCGAGCTCTGCATCGGAGGTGACCAGGTCGCCAAGGGCTACTTGAACCGTCTCGATTCTTCCTCGTTCGTCGAGTTCCAAGGTCAACGTGCGTACCGCACTGGAGATCTGGTGCGCTTGCATCCTAGCGACGAGGTCGAGTATCTGGGTCGCATCGACGGCTCGCAGGTGAAAGTCCGAGGCGCCCGTCTCGAGCTCGGCGAGGTAGATGCCGCACTCTCAGCATGTCTGAAAGACGAACTCCAGGTCGCCGGCACTGCCGTGACCATCTACTCGGATCATCCCAAGGTCGAGGGGCCCGGGCGTCTGGTGTCCTTCATCGCACCCGAAAGCGCGAGGACGAAGCAAGAGCACACCGCGAATGCTTCTGCGTTGCTCGAGCAGTCCGAAGAAGCTGGCAAGCGAGCACTGGAGCTCAGGAAACGCCTGAGGGCAAAGCTGCCTCAGCACATGGTGCCGTCGCTCGTCCTGCCGCTCCTTTACCTGCCCGTCTCTTCGCTCTCAGGCAAAGCCGACCGACGCCTGCTCAAAGACCTCTATCAGGCCATCGATCCGAGTCAGCTTCCGAAACTTTCCGGCTCGAGCGACTCCGAGGAAAGAGCTCTGACGGGGAGCGAGCAAACGGTGGCGGATCTTCTGCGTCAGTCGATTCGTCTCGCCTCTGATGTCAAGCTCACCCACGATCTCGACCTCATCATGGCCGGTCTCGACAGTCTGACTGTTGTCACGCTGGCGAGCAAGCTGCGAAAGCATGGCTTCGATGCTTCGGTCTCGTCTATCATGAACGATCCGACCATCGAAGCCATCGCCCAGCGCCGCAGCAACGAGGTCGATGCTTCAAAGGGCGACGCCGACGCTCTATGGGCGCAAAAGCTGTCCGATCTCACTGCGAAAGCGAAGGCTTTACCGCAGTACAACCAAGCGCACATCGAATCTGCCTTGCCATGCGTACCGATGCAGGTGGCTCTGGTGTCTCAGGCCGTCTCGGAAGATCGTGACACTCCTCGCTACATCACTACCATCACGATCGATATGACGGGTAGCGAATACAGTGTCGAGCAGATTCGCGATGCCTGGATCCGCACACTGTCTAGGCACGAAATCTACCGCACGGTCTTCGCCGAGGTCGATCACACGCTCGTACAAGTGGTGCTGACGGCAGAGGCAGTCGCTTCGAATTGGTCTGCCACCTCTGAAGCTATTCCTGAAGCTCGGGGACTCGCCGAGTATCATGCTCAGACGGCCAAGGACATCGTCAGCAAGATCAGCAGCGTGCCTGCGCTGCGTTTGAAGCTCTGGCAGGGCAAGAAAGCTGCACCTTCCTTGACCTTGACATGCTCGCACGCCGTTTACGACGGTGACTCGATCCGCATGCTGTTGAAGGAGGCGTCCGACCGTCTCACTGGCAAAAAGTCTCAGGACGTGAGCGAGGTTCCCTTCGCAGCTGCCACCCGCAGTATCGTCGGCGAATCGAAAGAAGAGGAGGCCAAGAAGTTCTGGATGGATACGCTTTCCGAGTGCTCGCTCACGCAAGTCCCCAATTTGACAGGCGTACGACCAGAGCACAACATCAGCCGCGGCGACGAGCTCACCATCAAGTCCGTTCACTCTTTTGCCGTCTTGGAAGAAGCGGCTCGCACAAGCAAGGTGACGGTGCAGTCCATCCTGGTCGCAGCGTTTGCTCATCTTCTCGGCTTGTATGTTGGAGACAGCGAGGTCACTCTCGGGCTCGTCTTGTCTGGACGAAGTATTCCTGTCGACGGCATCGAGTCCATCCACGGACCTTGTGTCACGACCGTCCCGCTTCGTCTGACTGACGCTAGATCCACAGCCTCGGCGGATCTTTGCAAGCGAGCTTACCGAGCCGTCAACGCCATGCTGCCGCACCAACACGTCTCTTTGCCGCAGCTGATGCGCTGGCTTGATATTGCACGAGCGCCGTTCGAGGCCCTCTTTTCGTATCTTGGCCAGACATCGTCATCCGAGGCGGAGCCAGGCGTGTTCTCCGAAGGCAGCACGCAGATGGAGCGAGACTACCCCATGGCGCTCGAGGTGAGCGCAAGTGGAGAGGCCGTGCAGCTTCATCTCGCCTTTGACATTCGGTTCATCCCAGCCGAGCAGGCAAAGTTGATGCTTTCCCAGTACGACAGCATCCTCGCCTCTTTGGTTGGGGCGAAGCAGACGGAGCAAATCGACGTCAAAGATTTGTCTGTCCTCAACGAGGACTGCTACGTCCCAACCAGCACGGATGAGACCATGGTAGCTCGCTTCAGCGAACATGTACGCAAAAATCCGAGGGCCGTTGCGATCGCCTTCACCTCGTCGATGCAGGAGCCGCCCCAGCTCACTTCGTACTCCGAGCTTGACTCGCTCAGCACCAACATTGCCGAACACCTTGTCGACAAGGCTGGGCCCTTCATCGGTGTTCATCTCAACAAGGAAGGTCCCGAGCTCTACGCCACCATCCTTGCCATCTGGAAGGCCGGAAAAGCGTACCTGCCGTTGGATCCGACGCTGCCTGGCGAGCGCCTTCAATACATGATTGAATCTGTCGGCGACTGCCCAGTGATCGCAAGTCAGTCTACGAAGGCGAACCTGGCAAGCTTCCGATGCGAGGTGCTCGATCTGGCAGAACTGATAACAACACGCTCCGACAGCCGAGACCTCCCGACGCCCGACCTTGATGCTCCTTGCTACTTGCTTTTCACGTCTGGGTCGACGGGCAAGCCGAAAGCGGTGCAGATCAATCAGGGAGCCCTCGCAAGTGCTCTGTACTCGTGGGAGCGCATCCTCCCGTTCTCCACCAAGTCTCGTTTCCTCCAGCTCGCTTCCATTGGATTCGACGTGTGCTTGATCGAGATGTGCATGCCTCTCTCTTTGGGCTTCTCGATCGGAACTGCACCCAAGCAAGAGCTGCTGGAAGACTTGACAACCTCGATCGAGCACCTCGGCATCACGATTGCCGATCTTCCCGCTGCGCTCGCGGGCACTGTCCATCCCGAGGAGGTGCAGCTCGAATGGCTCATGAGCGGAGGCGACATCATCGACTCGCGTGTCGTCGACGAGTGGAACCAAGCCAAGCGTCTGCTGATCAACGCCTGGGGCCCCACGGAAGCTACCATCGGCAACACGTTGGGACAGGTCAAGACGGGTGCCACTCGAAACTTGATCGGCCGCGTGTACCCGACGTCCTCGATGTTTGTCCTCGAAGAAGACTCGACGCGCGTACTTCCTTCGGGTGCCATCGGCGAACTCGTTGTCGGCGGTCCCCAGCTGGCTGACTGCTACTTTGGCCGCGAGGAGCTGACTGCCGAAAAGTTCGTCTACATGAAAGACGGTACTCGAGTCTACCGTACGGGCGACCTCGGACGATTCCTGCACGACGGAAGCGTCGAATGCCTCGGTCGTATCGGATCTGATCGACAGGTCAAGGTCAACGGACAGCGCATGGAGCTCGACGAGGTCACCACAGTCCTGTACGATCAGGCTGGCGTTCGGGATGCTGATGTCCAGTACCTCAAGCATCCTTCCACAGGAGCAAAGCAGCTCGTTGCTTTTGTATCTGCAGCGGACTGTTCCTCCGGTCACGGTGATCTTGGCGTTCGCGAAGATGACAAGGCTATCGAGCTGTGCATTCGGCTCGAGCAAGAAGCTGCCAAACGTCTGGCGGCTTACATGATTCCAACTCATTGGATTGTGACCAGCCACGGCCTGCCTCTGACGCACAACAACAAGACGGATCACAAGGCACTGGCAGCATTCTACGAGCGCCTCGACGCATCTCTGCTCCGCGCGCTCGGTGCCAAGAAGGAGGGTGCCGTCTCGAGCCAGGCGTGGTCCGAATCCGAGCAAAAGCTTCGGAAGATCGTCGCTCAGTTCAGCAATGTTTCCGAAGATGACATCGCGAGGAACACTTCGTTCCACCGCCTGGGTATTGACTCGATCTCTGCCATTCGTCTCGTCAAGGAGCTACGTGCCGCTGGCTATAAGTTCACGGTCGCCGACGTGCTCAGCACGCCCAACATCGCTGCCCTTGCCGAGAAGCAGAGGTTTCAGGACGGATCCACGGAGTCTCAGCAGCACAACGACGAGCTGAAGGAATGGATCAAGCATACCACCTTGGTTGCAGAGAAGGAGGGCTGGAAGCTCTCTGACAAGGACTCGATTGCTTCGATCCTGCCTTGCACGCCTCTGCAGTCCGGAATGATTGCGCAGTCCCTCGCGTCTGGCGGTGGTCTCTACTTCCACCACCATGCGTTCCAGCTCGGTGACGTTTCTTTCAAGCAAGTGACCGCAGCTTGGCACCAGCTCGTCGACCGTCTCGGCATCCTGAGGACTACCTTCCACCCGGCGGAGGGCGCGCATCCGTGGGCGCAGGCAGTACACTATTCAGCATCGCCTCGCATCATCGAGCACTCCGGTAGCTTCCAGAACCGCAATCTGGACAAGATAGACGGTCAGCTGTCTTTCGAAGACGAGGAGGCCTTCCGTTCCACGCCTTACGCTCTGCACTTGTGGTCCGAGGGCCAGACTGTTATGATGCTTAGCATTCACCATGCCTTGTATGATGGCAGCTCGCTCCCGCAGCTCTTGGAGGACTTCGAATCGCTGATCGGTGGCGATGGAGCGCGTTTGACGGCTCGTCTGCCTTTCTACGAGCTGGTGCCGTCGCTTCTGTCTCAGGACGAAAACGTACAGCACTGGCAAAGCGTCTTGCAAGGCTTCCAGCCGACGCCTCTCGCTGTCGGATCCGCACAGCGAATGCAGGCCTTGTTGGCCGAGAAAGAGCTGGCCATCACATCGCAAGAGCTTGAAACGCGCAGTCGGGACATCGGCGTCTCACCACAGGTGCTTTGCAACCTCGCCTTCGGCAAGCTCTTGGCCATTGAGAGTAAGACGAGGGACGTCTGCTTCGGTCAGCTCTTCGGACTGCTTGATCTGATGCCAGAGGCCGATACCGCCGTCGGACCAGCATTCAATACTGTCGCCACTCGAGTCAGATTCGAGGAGCTTGACCAGCCGGCCAGGGAGGTCGCCGCAGCTCTGCAAGCTGCCAACGATGCTGGTAGGCCACATCGACGAGCCGCTCTTCGAGACGTTCAGGCTCGAGTCGGTCACGGTCAGCTCTTTGATGCGCTCTTCGACTATCAGAGGGCCTACGACGAGCCTGTGGACAGCAAGCTCCATGCATTGGATCTGTCTGCCGACACTCCGGAGCGGGCGCAGTACACTCTCAACATCGCCTTTGTGCAGGGCTCAAGCAAGATGTCCATCGTGGCCAAGGCAGATGGCAGCCGTTACGATCACAAAGCACTCAGTGAACTGGTCGACCGTCTTGATGCTCTGCTGCAACATCTCTCCTCCCGGATCGAGGATCCGATCTCGGAGTTGCCGGACGCGTTCGGAGAGACGACCTTCCCACAGCATCTTCCTGAAGGCTCGGCCATCAACGGATCCTCCGGCACGCGCGGTTCATCTTCGAACGACTCAGAGGGCACTCTCAGCGAGGACGGACGCACGCTTGCCGAGATCATCAGCAAAGTCGCAGGTGTCGATCAGCAGGAGTTGCACGGCAACACGCGTTTGAGCCAGCTTGGCATTGATTCGATCTCGGCCATCCGCATCGCGTCTCAGGCACGAAAAGCCGGCATAAAGCTGCGCATGGGCGAGATCGTCGCCGGTGAGACGATCGACGGCATCCTCTCGGGCCAATCCAGGGCCGATGGTGTAAAGATCAAAGGCGACGGCCATGCGAATGGCAATGGCCACGGCCAAGTTTATGGCGCTTCCACGCTTCCACCAAAGGTCGCGCAGCACGCTGCAGCAGGTCTTGGCATCGAAGCTCACCAGATCCAGAGCGTTCTTCCCATTCTTGCGGGACAGAAGATCTGGCTTGCTACATGGTCGCGATCCAAGCACGGTCATGGCGAGGGGGGCTTTAGCTTTGCCTATCGTCTGGCTGGGTCCTCGATGGACAAGGTCAAGGACACGTGGCGCAGGCTGCGTCAGCTGCAGCCGATCCTTCGAACGGCGTTCTTGCTGGGCGAAGATGGTAGCGCTGCCCAGGTCGTTCTCAAGCCTGACTGGGTCTCTGACGATTCCAGCTTCTCCGAAGTGAAGGCCGACGCCGGAAAGGTTGACCAGGTGGTCCAAGACGTTGTTGGCCGTCGTGCTGCAGAAGGGTGGCCTGATCTCACCAGGCCTCCAGTTCAGCTGACGCTTGTCGGAGACGTCATCGTTTTCTCGCTTCATCACGTTCTCTACGACGCCTTCTCCATCGAGATGCTGGTTCGTGACTTTGCATCGCTGTACCGTGGTGGCGATCTGGTCAGCTCCAACGCCTGGGTGGAAGCTGTCGAGCGCGTTACAGAGGAGCAGCAGCACCTGCGAGGTGATGCCGAGCCGTACTGGTCGGAGGCGCTCGCAAACGCCGACAGCGGCCTCTTGCGCAAGGAGTCGGCTGCCAGCACGGACGGCGAGGCTTTCCAGCTCGAGCCCAGAGCCATCACAGTCTCGTCTGCGATGGACAGCAAGCTACGCAAGGCAGGGTTGACGCTTCCCGCCGTCATACTGGCGGCTTGGTCGACGTTGCTCTCGGAGCGAACTGCGTCTGCTTCGCCAGTGTTTGGTCTGTACCAGCTCGGTCGCTCGTCGTCTTTCGATTCGATCGAAAAAGTGCAAGGCCCCTTGCTCAACTGTCTGCCCCTGCAGCTCGCGGGCGACTCGCTGATGGCGAAAGCCAAGGCCGCCACGTCCCACCTCCAGCAACGCGGAAAGTTCGAGCAGACGGACATGGTCGACGCCCACCGCTGGTCCGGTTTCCCCACCGACAAGCCTAGCTACAACACGTTCGTCAACATTCTCATCGGCTCCAACGACGACGATGACCAGTCCGAACAGCTGGAACAGATCGAGCTTGATCACCCGCTCACCTACGCCGCGGCTCAGAACGGCACCCAGCAGCGCAAAGAGGCAGCGGCGGTTGCAGAGTTAGCGAGGATCTGGCAGCCGGACGTGAATGTCGATATCGTGCTCGGAAAGGGAGAGAGCGTGGACGTGGCGGTGAAGGCCAAGACGAAGGTGTTGGCGGAGGAGGAGCTGCCAGTGGTGATTGGAAGGTTGGTGGGGCTCGTGGAGGAGTTGCTGGGGCAGCTCTGATTCGTCGAAAGGGAGGAGGCGGATAGGAAAGCATTGTAAATACGACTACAAGACTGATAGAATTCCAAGATACATTCCGTCTGCCGTGAACAGGTTTCGAGGCGTGCTGCGATGCTGCTCTCTTTTGCTGGCAAGGTAGCAGCGAGGCTTTCGTGCCGTGTTTCACTGAGCGAGATTTGTCCACTCCGCTCTCGTGGACGCCAAAACGTAAACGAGATTTTGGTGATCACAACTCAACAGCAGGCGCTGTCTTCGATACACTGCGACTCGGATTGCACTGCTATGGCCTTCCTGAATGCGTTCACCCCTCACCATCGCTGATCTCCTGGATATCAGGCGTACCGGCATCCCTCAGTCTTGCCAGCAACGTCTGAGCCACCTTCTTCTGCTCTGCCTCGTCCGACTCTGTATCATCCTCGCCCGACACCCGGTCGGCCAACTCGAGCTTGCGCTCGCCCAACGCATGGATATCTTCATCGATCGTGCCCCGGCTCAACAGCTTGACAACCGTCACCGGCTTCGTCTGACCCATGCGGTACGAGCGATCCGCGGCCTGCTTGTCGTTGTGCGGGTTAAAATCCTGGTCGAACAGTATCACCCAGTTGGCGGCGATGAGGTTGATCCCCAACCCACCCGCTTTTGTTGAGAGCAAAAACACCGTGATGCTCGGATCATTCGTAAACTGATCCACCAACACCTGTCGATCTTCCACCTGCGTCGAACCCGTGAAACCAACGTACTTGACACCCATATGCTCGAGACAGACGCAGAGGATGTCGAGCACCATTGTGAACTGGCTAAAGATGAGGATACGGTCTCCTTTGGCCTGGATCTCGGGGATGAGCTTTTGGAGCGCTTGGATCTTGCCGGACTTCATCCACTCGGCGGCGGGGAGGACGTGCTTGCGTGTAGCAGGGTAGGTCTGGGCGGAGAACGAGAGTTGGGCGTCCGTGTTGATGCGGAGATCTTCCTTGACGTGTTCGAAGTTGTAGTCGGCGTAGTCGGGTTCCTTCATCAGGTCGCGCGCCATGGCGTCGATCTTAGCCTCGTCGAAGAGCCGGCGCGAGAGCAGGGGGTGGTTGGCAGCTTTGCGCAGCTCCATCAGCACGTGGCCGCTCTCCTTGTTTGTGCTAGCTGCGGTCTTCTTGCGCGTGGTGGCGGTGGTGGGCTCGGCTTCGGCCTGCGCAACGCGTCGTGTCCGGGCGACTGCCTGCTGGTAGATCCGACGCTGCACCGGCGTCATCTCGCAGTACTCTACGCGCATCGTCTTGGTGGTGAGATCGGTCAGAACCTTGTCCTTGAGTCGTCGCAGTACAAACGGATGCATCATCTTCTTAGCCCGATCCACCCTCTGCTTGGACAACTGATTCTGCTGTCCACCCGCTTTGACCTTGAAGATGGCGGCGAGCGCCTCTTCGGCGTCGGAAAAGTACTCGGGCATGATAAAGTTGAGCAGCGACACAAGCTCCTGCAGGTTGTTCTGCAGCGGCGTACCCGTCAACAGCAGCCGCCAGCGCGTTTTGAGCTTGAGCAGCTTCTCGTACTTCTGCGACTTTCTATTCTTGAGCATATGCCCTTCGTCGAAGACACACACCTCGAAGCCGCCGGCGCGACAGCCGTGCTCGTCGCAGTTGGGCTTGCATTCGGCACGACCGCAGCCGCGACGTCCGAACTTGCGCAGGAAGTTGTGGTCCTGCGGTCCCCCCGCGGCCATGTCGTAGGTGGTGAGGATGACTTCGAGGTCCGGATCTTCCGCCAGCTCTTCTCGCAGCTCGACGCGGTCCTTCATGCTGCCGTAGTACTTGCGGACGTTGATCGAGGGGCAAAAGAAGCGGAATTCGCGATCCCAGTTCTCGAGCACCGAGCTAGGCGCTACGACGAGATGCGGTCCGCGGATACCCATGTCTTTGAGCTGGGCGAAGAAGGCGATCACCTGCGCAGTCTTGCCGAGGCCCATCTCGTCGGCCAGGATGCAGCTCGTGCGTTTGCGGTAGAGGAGGTGGAGCCAGTTGACACCGACGAGCTGGTAGTCTTTGAGCCGGACGCCATCGGCGAGGAGACGAGGTTGCTCTTCGAGGTAGTATTTGTCGGTCGAGGCGCCGCCCTTTCTGATAGACGAGAGATTCAGCGTGCTCGCTGGGGTGCCCTCGCGCGAACCAGCGACGGAAGGGTTGACGGAGGCGGACGGGGCGGGAGAAGCCATTCGAGAGCCGGTCTGGCTCGAGTCGGGCATCCACGATGCCATAGCCTCGCTGAGCTCGCGTCCGATCTTTTCACAGCGTGCGAGCACCTCGTCCACCTCGTAGTATCCAGCCATGAGGTCCTTGCACTGGTGGAAGAGTCTCGGCGTGACACCTTTGGCCGACTTGCTGCCGAGCTTCTCCTCGATGTCGTCGGCGTCTTTAAAGGGACGCAGCGCGATGATGGTGTCGGCCTGCTGCGCATTGCAGTTGGTGGTATCCATGAGCGCGTTGGCGTCTGCAGTGTTGAACCACTTGACGGCGGCGCGTTCCTCCTTCTCTTCCCGATCGTGACCCTCCGAGTCGTCTTCGTCCGAGCTGATCTCGACTGTCTCGCGGGGTTGCTTTTTCATCTGGACTGGCTGAGAAGACATTGTTTGGGAAGGATTGCGCGACATGGTGGCAGGCGTGGAGGATCGTGAGCTGGGGTTGCTGGCCGCTTGAGACGAGCCATTCTGCAGAGGTCGGCTTGCAAGCGTTGCGTGTGCAGGTTTGTGAATACCGTTGCTGGCGGACTTGAGGCTGAAGGTCTTTGTCGGAACCACGCTTGGTCTGGATGTGAGTAGCTGAGTGGCCTTGGCGACGTCGCCGCGAGTCTGTCGCAGAGCGGCAATGACGCGCTTGGGCTCGAAGACAGGGTTCGACTGGATGATGACGCGGGCCTTTTGTCTGAGCTCGTGGTCAGAGAGAGGTGCAGGAACACCATTGCTGGCTGCTGGTGCTGATGTGGTGGATGCAACTGGGAAGGCAGGGGTGGTGGAAGATTGTCGTGGAGGTGGCGGTGCGATTTCTTGCACACTGTCATCGCCATCCTCCTCCTCGATCGCGGGCCGCCCATTCGGTTGCTTCTTGTCTTCCTTGACCGGTCTTGCCTCTTCCACAGACGGCTCGCGTGACTGTGAGCGAGTGCTACCGCCTCTCACCAGCCGGCGCTTCTTGGGTTTGCGTCGCTCCTCATCGGAGGAATCGGGTTCGCTGAGGTCGGAGCTCTTGTCTGATGCAGCCACGTTGCGTTTGGAGTTGCCATTGCCATTGGCGTATCTGAACTGCTCGAGGCTGGAACGGAACGAGCCGGCGTTCTTACTCGAGCTTGCGTGCTGATGCCCGTTCGCGCCTTGCTTGACTGGCGAGGTGAAGGTGGTGCGGCTCATAGAAGAGCCGGTGCCAGAGTTCATGGCAGAACGAAAGCTGTGGTCGGGCATGGTGGAGGTCGATGCGAAGACTGCTCGTGCTGGTGAGTCGATGATGGGGCTGGAATCGAGGCACAGGATGCGCGGTGCTGATGCTGATACGTCTGCGAGACGTTGCCTGGGAGGGGTTTCAGGCTCGATGGAGTCGTCGCTGTGATGACCATACGGCATATGTGTTGTAAGGGACCGACGATGTGCTCTGCAGTCTGTAGCTGCGCGTTGTGAGGCCACACGACCAAGAGGCTCACGGAACCAACGGCGGTATGCTCCTGGTGGGATTAGGCCTTGAGACTAACCTTGATGCTCAGCGTTGGGAAGAAGCTCTCATACGACATTTGAAATTCCAACTCCAACTGCTCCTCGCGGCGTCGCGCTGCGCCGAGAGAACCGCAGTGGGGCTCGACTGCACAACAGCCAGCTCGAATGAATGCCGACTCGGATCTGTCAGCCAAGCTTGAAAGGATTTCATTCTTTGCCTGCAGCAGCGAAATTTCATTCAACCTGGCTTTTTACGCGACCGCTTCACCGCGTCGCCTTTCGTCATTCAAGGTCAGATAACAAGAGACCAACAGTGTGGAGCAGCAGCTGGCACAAGGCCTAACAGCATAAAAAATCACGGCTGGCAGTCAGGATCAGCAATCAGCCTCTCAGCTCTGCTGTCGAATCGCATGCTGTCATCCACGGGGTCGCGCACTATGGATCACTGGATCGATTGCAATGAGGCTATGACCTCGGGTATGATGAGCGTGAGAATGCGGAAACGGATGTGACGAGGGAGAGGGAAGCAGGGATCACAGCTCTCCATGCTTGCTGGAAGTCTCTTCGATGGAGCTTGAAGGTGGCTGTATCGAGGCCGGAGATACATTCGCAGACCCGAGTCCGCTGCCTAGGTCAACCCACACACCAAGGCCTTGATGCTTGCCCAGACCGACAAAAAATCGTTTGGGGATGTTCACCTGCGATTCCGACCAAGGTATCGAGAGGCGGTAGAAGTCGGTTTGCACGCCTGCCTGCTGCGGGTCAGCATCCGACGGAACATCGATAGAGGGTCTTGATAAGGGGCTGAAGAATCCGTTGCCGCCGGACAAGCCGAATTCGAGCCAACCATAGCTCGGGCGCGGTCCGGACGTGTTGGACGGAGATGCCGATGCTGCTGAGTTGGCTGACATCTCTGCGATTGCGCTAGCGTCGGGGCTGTACCAGTTGTAGGAGGTGCTGAAGAGACCGGTGAGAATTAGGGCGCAGTACATGCATGGTTGGGAATGCAGTGCGAACGAGAAGAGGAAGAGCACCAGGAACAGCGGCGACGTCTTGGGAAACGGAAGCAGAAAGAGCGGTATCCACCACCGCAGGCAGTACATCTTGACTTGCGGCGAGTCGGAGGCTGCGAGTCCAGTCGCTTCACCGTGGAAGGTTGAGATACGAGTTGCAAAAGTGGTGTCGTTCAAGAGAGGTGAGCTGCGGACGGACAAGATGAATGCAAGTTGAGGATGCAGGTGTGAGCTCACTTGTTCCAGCAGAGGCCCGATCCAACAAGCCAAAGTGCGAGAATCGGGATGCGGGTCCAACGCGACTCGGCAGCTGCTTTTTGCGGAGATCAACACTTTCCATCGCGCTCTTCTTCTCACGACCATCACCATCGACACCCACCCTCCTTGCACAACCTCGGACGGCACCGAAGACGTAGCAGTCAGACCCTCGCACTCAAAGAGTCCATTCCGACCTCACTCAACGAGCTGCTTCTTGTCGATTGAAGGCGCAAGTCGGTCGGAATCGCATGCCCCCTGTTCAGCCATTCGCGTAGCCCGAGCGCTATTCGACGGGCATCGCCGCGCCCATCATGCCGCTCCCGTATCCTTCCGGTGCAAGAACGCTGCACAGATTGTCTCCGTTCCAGCGCCTCATCAAAGTTGCCAGACATACACCCTTCTCGTCCGCAACCAATGGCGGCGATTCCGATACTCCCGACTGCGTAGGGTTCAGGCCATCAGAATACGAGGAGGTCGTCGAAGATCCCGTCTCGCGCAGCTCCAGGCACGATCCACGGCATGTCGATGATGACAAGCTCAAGGCCCAATGGAACTCGGTCAACTGCGACACCTGTGGACGCAGCATCGAAGAGCATGCTGCTCTTACCGATGCCGACGACGAGGAAGCGGCACGCAGAACCAAGGTAGCAGTGCGCCTGGACGAGCTACTGGAAGACAAGCGCAAGTTGCTCGACTTCGACTACACCGATGCCGACATCGACTCACTCCGCAAACAGATGCGACCTGTCGGTGCCGACGGCCTCATCGAAGCATCAAGTCCGGTCTCACAGCTCAGCACTGTGCCTGATGCTACGCCGAGTCCTCACCCATCCGCACAGGCGCTGCCCAACGGCTCCGGTCCGCACTCATCCACGCCACTTCTACAGAGCCTGAATCGCAAGCGCAAGCTGCGGGATGCCTCACGTTCTCGATCACGATCGCGCGACAGAGAAGCATCGGTGGCCACCTCGAGTCGACTCTCAAGTCCGGAGATGACGATAGTGCATTCCAGATCCGCATCTCGTCAGCAGTCTAGCGAGCCCAGCGCAGCCAACGGCCGGCACGAAATCAAGCGAAGGAAGTTTGCCCCCTCTGACCTGGCGAAGGAGACCACAAATGAGGCCAACATGTCGACGGATCTCAGTGACGATTCGACCGAACTTAAGGAAGCGGAAGCACCAGAAGCAGCCAACGAGGGCGAGGACGCGGTCGATGAAGCTAACGGTCAGGCAGCAGCAGGGTCCGCAGGCGACGCCGAAGCAACGACAGCTGCAGATGACGGCGAAGAGGGCAAGACCAAGGTCAAAGCCGAAGACGCCGTCGACCTGGAAGAGGAGATGCAACCTGCGCCAAAGAGCGCTGCATCCGCAGTAGAAGAGGGCGTAGCACCAAAGAAGGAGCGTCCAGCCGTCATCGAGGAGCGCACCGGTCTCATCCAATTCCGAGTGGTCACCAACGACGACAATCACGAATCGATGATCCTGCTTACTGGCCTCAAGAACATCTTCCAACGTCAACTGCCCAAGATGCCCCGCGAGTACATCTCGCGTCTTGTCTTCGATCGCAACCATCAGAGTGTCGCCATCGTCAAGCGGGGACTGCAGGTGGTAGGTGGGATCACGTATCGACCCTTCAAGCAGCGCAAATTTGCGGAGATCGTCTTCTGTGCCATCACCAGCACGGAGCAGGTCAAAGGCTACGGTTCCCATCTGATGAACCACCTCAAGGATCACGTCAAGGCATCCTCCCCAGTGATGCACTTCCTCACCTATGCTGACAACTATGCCATCGGCTACTTCAAGAAGCAAGGCTTCACCAAGGAGATCAACCTGGAAAGGTCGATCTGGGTCGGTTACATCAAAGACTACGAGGGTGGTACTCTGATGCAGTGTAGCATGGTTCCACGAGTCAAGTATCTGGAAGTGCAAGACATGCTTGCCGCGCAGAAGGAAGCCGTGCTCGCCAAGATCCGCAGCATCAGTCGCTCGCACGTCGTTCACAAAGGCCTCCAAGTGATGCACGATCGCGACCGTCTGATCAAGCTCAAGGGCTTGATCGAGAATCCGGACGGGACGGTGGCGAAACCGGAACGAGCAGCGAAACGGGATCAGCATCATGGCGAAGAGGATCCGACTGCCACCTTCCTGGTGGATCCTTCCGACGTGCCTGGATTGAAGGAAAGCGGATGGACGCCCGAGATGGACGAGCTGAGCCGACGACCCAAGAGGGGCCCTCACTTTGCCGTGATGCGACACATCCTGGTCGAGCTCAACGGGCACGGAAGCGCCTGGCCTTTCGTCAACCCGGTCAACGGCGAGGAGGTGACCGACTACTACGATGTGATCAAGAACCCGATGGACCTCTCGACGATGGAGGCCAAGCTGGAAAACAACCAGTACGCCAACGTGGACGAGCTCGTCGCCGATGCTCAATTGAGTAAGTGCCCTTTCTCCGTTCCTGAGTACGATGCTGAGCGCTGTACTGACATTCGCCCTCCCTTTTTCTCTCCCCTGGAACACTTGCAGTCTTCGACAACTGTCGGGCGTACAATCCTGCCTCGTCTCCATACGCAAAGAGCGCTACCAAGCTCGAAAAGTTCCTCAAGGAAACCCTGCTTCCGAAGGTGCAGAGCTCCTTGTGAGCCATTTTCATTCGGAGTGCTTGACCTGTATTCTACTCAATGGCCTTTTGCAACGTGTATTTGTACCAAGGACCTGATGACTGCAGCATCTGGCTGTGTATGTCCCGATGAGCAGCAAAGACTGGAGCAGGAAGAAATCTAGATCGGACCGACCACGCCCGAAACTCAGACTGAGCCGAGAGAGGGTCCACAGCCTTGGATGGCAGAACAGCTATGACGAAATGACTGGAAATTGGCCTTCCCACTGTTCGGCAAGCTCTGCCGCCCCTCCATCCTGGACTCTGATTGATGCCCTCGCCTGATCACCGCCGGGCCTTCAGCTTGGTCTAGAGACGAGCATACTTAGCTTTACAGCCTCGGCATAAGCAGACAGGCGAGCTCGACAAGAAATGGCAGTTGTGAAAGGACCATGATGGAGCCGGACAGTGCACGGTTCAGAAGCTAGAAATTGAAGGCAGCTGAAATGAGACCAAATTGCCGATTGTGCGTGTGGGCTCACCAAGCATAGCCCGGCGTAAGCCTCTCATTCACGCTTTCCATCAAGTCTTCTCACCCATCAGCATATCTCTACCATCAGATCGCATCAAGGAACCAGCCGCCACCAGGCCTCACGTTGCCTTCCATCCATTCGGGCTCACATAGCATTCCTGGTCGAATCAATCGAACGATCGCTCGAGCTACATCGTAGCGGATGGAAACGGTTGGCATCCAAGGTCGACGTTAACAAGCAGCAGACGTGAAGCCCAGACGCATCGTCCATAGCGCATCAAGCTCCCATCATGTCCAGCTACGACAAGGTGGTGAAGGGCGCCACAAAGCCAAAGTCCGGCGGCATCAAGCCAAAGTACATCGATCCCATCATCGCTACCACTTTTGCAACGGATGGCTCGCTCCAAGATGTCTGCAGAGCACTCGGCAATCGTCTACGAGAGCCAAATGCAACCGTCGTGCTCAAGTCCCTCGTCATCCTCCACACCATGATCAGGAACGGCGAGGTCGACAACGTGCTCAGCCATCTCTCCTCCGACATCGGCAACATCCGCCTGCGCAACGTCTCTTCCGGCAGCTGGTCGGGCTACTCGGCTCCTCAGACGCTCTCGGTCTATGCACAGTATCTCGACGAGCGTGTACGCGCATATCGCGATCTCAAGCACGACGTCATCCGCTCTTCCGATCGATCCCGCGCTCATTCCAACGGAGCCAGCAACAGCAACCGCTTGCGCAAGCTTTCCGTCGAAAAGGGCCTGTTGCGCGAGGTCTCATCTACGCAAAAGGTGGCCAGCGTGCTCATGCAGTGCTCTTTCTTCCTCGATGACCTCAACGACGATCTCATCATGGCCGCCTTCCGCATGACCCTCAAAGACCTCCTCGCCATCTACACTGCCATCAACGAAGGCGTCATCAACATCCTCGAGCATTACTTTGAGATGGCCAGGTCCGACGCTGAGCGTGCTCTCGAGCTCTATCGCCGCTTTTGCCGTCAGACCGAGAACGTAGTGGCATTCCTCAACAGCGCCAAGAAGGCCTCTCACAGCCTCAACCTTGCCATCCCCTCTCTCAAGCATGCTCCCGTCTCGCTTGCTGGCGCACTCGAGGAGTACCTCAAGGATCCCAACTTTGAACAGAACCGCAAGGAGTACAAGGAGAACAAGCGCGTCGCGGATGGTACTCCGTCTGCGTCTACAGCTCGCCCCACCTCCACCGTCTCGTCCGGCGTGCCCAAGAGCGAGTCCAAGAAGAGCATCACCATCAAGGAGCCCGAAAAGCCCGAACGCAAGCCCAAGCCTCCCACGTCGAACCAGGATCTGCAGGACTTCTTTGCCAGCATCGACAACGACGGTGGTCAGAGCATCTTTTCCAACGTTCCAGCAGAGCAGAGCTTCTTCCTGCAAGCTCAACCGACTGGTATGATGGGCATGAACGGGTTCGGTGGGATGGGTATGGGTGGAATGGGAGGGTTGCAGCCTCAGATGACCGGCTACAATCCTTTCATGGCGCAGCAACAGACAGGGATGCCCATGCAACCGCAGATGACGGGGTTCCTCCAGCCACAAGCTACGGGATTCAATCCTTTCCGACCGCAGGTGATGCCGCAGCCGACTGGGTTCGGTGGACCGTTTGGTGCCTTTGATGGCCAGTCGAGCGTGTTTGGTCAACAACCGCAGCAGCAGCAGCAGCAGCAACCACAGCAACACCAGCACCAACAGCAAGCGCAACAGACGCAACAACAACAGCACCAACCGCAGCAGAACCAGCCCTTCCAGGCCTTGCAGCCTCAGCACACCGCAACACCGTCTCAGCCACAGCTTCCAGCGCAACTCGGTTCGAACAACGCCTTCAACCCAGGCTCGGGCAATCAGCAGTCGTCTGCCCTGTCGTCCTTCAACTCCGCGTTCCAGTCTCAGCCCTCGACCAACGGGCAGAGCAAGCCGTCCGAGTCCACAGCACCCGCAAAGGCGCTCTTGCCGCAAAAGACCGGCTCTCGCAACCCCTTTGCTCCCCCGCCTGGGTCGACACCGCCGCCGGCCTCGCCTCCTGCGCCGAAGGGTCCTTCGCTGAACCAGCTCGCCATGGGCGCATTCGGCGCACCCAATGGCGGACACTACAGTCTCGGTGCCAATGCGTGGGATGGCAGCGATCCGACTGGCAAGAATGGGAGCGGCCAGCAACAGCAACAGCAGACGCAGGGGAATGGCCTGCTCGCACCTCAAAAGACAGGGCTGATCGGCAGTATCGCTTCCGAGTTCACCTTGCAGAACCAGAACAGCCAGAACCAGAACAGCAGCAGCGCCACCACTCCCGGATCCGCCTTCGCACCCAGCACCCCAGGCTCGGTCTCGACGCCCACGGGACAGTCCAACGACTTTGCGTCTCAGTTTGGAGCCATGTCGTTCGGCGGCACCAGCACGCAGCCGAATCAGGCGGTGCAACCCCAACCAACGGGTTTCGGAGGGAGCAGCGTGCGACCGTTCAAGCCGGAATCGTCGTTCGGATCGAGCCTCGCCAGCAATGCGCAATTTGGCGGGGCGGCGGGCGTGACGCCTCAGATGACGGGTAATCCGTTTGCCCGTGTTGCCAGTCCCCCGCTCCAACAGCAGCAGACGTCATTTACGGGTATGGGCGCGTTCAACACGAACGCGGGCGCGTCGAGCGGAGGCACGCCTGGACTACCGAGTTCAAACGGTGCACTGAACGCTTTCAATTCAGCCTTCTCCACCCAACCACAGCAACAGCCGACGGGTACACCGTTCTCCAACAACGGCTTCGGCCCAAACGCGTTCGGTCAAGCTCAACAGCAGATTCAACCCCAACCAACAGGATTCGGCGGTTCATCGGTGAAACCCTTCCAGCCCAGCTCGGACTTTGGCAAAGGGATACGCAACGATGCCGGTCCGAACTTGCTCCAGTTCTAAAACATGTGGGTAATGTTTATTCGATTCACATTTGGCGAAGTCGTGGATGTTTTTGCTGAGCGTGTGTGGCTCTTCCAGTCGTGTTGAGAAGGCGTTTCGAAGAGGACAAGATGCGTGCGGGCCGGTGGTGGGACTGATAGAAAAAGCCAAATCGGCCCCAAACCCCATGTGCAACTGAGTTCTGCTTTCACCGATACACGTCTTTTGAAACGCCGCTGACCTTTCTTCTCCTCCTCCCTGTCTCTTTTGGAGCGCAAACGTGGACTGCGATAGGTCGATCATCCATTGCAATCGAAGCATGCCAATCTCAACAATCTGGGCTACACCCACGGCGTCTGGCGGCCATCGAAGACCAGGACCCGGTAGCATTTCAGAGAGTTTCGAGACGACGATACATTTCTCGCGATCACATCAAGCATTTCGTCATACAGTTACGATTGCATACAATGTTTCGATTCAAGAGACACACAGAGTACTTCACATGAGGCTCGGGGCTTACTTGCGCTGTCCATAGGCCTTAGTAGCGTAGTCGCCGTTCTCGACAATGATGTTTGCGGGGGTCTGAGGCTTGCCGCTGAAGTAGTTCGACAGGATCTCCTTGACGCCGTTGGCGTATCGCACTTGGGCATCGATGGAGGTACCAGAGATGTGTGGCGTTACAGCATTACCGGCAACACCATGGGTGTAGGGCAGGCCGTTGTGATTGGCGTGCATCGAACGGAAGGGGTGATCGCGCTGAAGCATCGTAGCAAGACAAAGACGAAAAGAGAGGAGAAGAGAGGTCAGTCACTGAAGGGAACTAGCTGGTTCAAGCAAAAGGCGACTTACTGGAGCTGGCTGCTGGTCGGTAACATCGCCTCCGTAGCCACGAAGGTGGCCGCTCTCGAGGGCGGCAGCAACGTCCTTGGCGTTGACGATGGCGCCACGGGCAGTGTTGACAATCCAGGCGCCCTTCTTCATCCAACCGATTTTCTCGGCGTTGATGAGGCCCCTGGTGCCATCGTAGAGGGGAGCGTTGATGGTAAGAACGTCGAGCTCGGACAGGAACTCCTTGAGGTCCTCGACACGGACGGCGCCGGTCTCCTTCTCAAGCGCCTCGTTGCGCTGGTAGTCGTAGTAGGTGAGCTTGGCGCAGTCGAAGGGCTTCAATCGCTGCAAGACACGCGAACCGATACGGCCGGAGCCGAGAGTGCCGACGACCTTGCCCTCGAGATCGTACGACTCACGAGCCACCTCGGCGACGTTCCAGTCACCCTCGAGGTACTGTCGGTTGGCAGGGACAAAGTTGCGGACGAGAACGAGGATGGTCATGACGACGTGCTCGGCGACCGAGACGACGTTGGAGCCGGTCACCTCGTAGACCGAGATCTTCTTCTGGTTGGCCACATCGAGGTCAACGTGGTCGGAACCAACACCGGCGGTGATACAGCACTTGAGGTTCTTGGCCGACTCGAGCACCTCCTTGGTCAGGTAGGCAGGGTGGAAGGGAGTGGTGATGACGATCTCGGCATCCTTGACGTGCTGACGGAATTCCGAGTCAGGCGAGTCCTTGTCAGCAGTGACGATGAGCTCGTGGCCCTGCTCCTTACACCAGTCAGCGATGCCGAGCTTGTTCTCGACGGTACCGAGCAGGCGAGGCTGGGCGTCACCGTACTTGCCGGCAGTGTAGAGGACAGCGACGATCTGCAGAAGTCAAGAGCATCAACGGAATGAGTCGCTTGGTCAGCTCGAGTACATCGCGGATGATGATGGCAGGCATTGATGCGAATGACCAAGAAGACTTACCTTGACCATGTTGGGCTTTGTGGTGGAGAATGAACGAAAAGATGGTGCGAAACGAGGAAGTGTGGTGCGGAGAAGTGAGGTTCGAGCAAACATGATGCGGCGGTATATGTAGGCAAGGCCTGATGCTGCAGAAACAAGAGCACCGAGAGAAAATTGGCAGAGCAGCGTCAGAATGAGCCTGTCAGTCCAAGCGAGCGAGCGAGCGATCGAACGAGCAGAGGAGGGACGGCGGCCGAGGCAAATTGCCACGCTCTTCGCCCATTGAGAAGAGTTGTACGTCAAGCCATGGCCTGTGCACGAGAAGCGAGCCCAACAAGAGACCGAAATACAGTAAGCCAGCGGCGATGCCGAGGTGAGCAGCCGTCATACGGTGGACTGGGTCAAGCGCCAGTCTCAGCGCACGAATTGCGGGGAAGCGAGGCGATGTGAAGAGTACGCAATGACTGACAGCTGCATGGCTGGACGAAACCACAAAAAACGGCGCCAGGCGGAGAGGTTCCAGCAGCCGAGGTGGAGTAAAAAAAAAAAAAAAGTGCCCGGTGCACGGACAGCAGCGAGAGGCACTAGGCCAGTCAAGAGCGTATTTTCGGACGGTGCGGCCGATGCCCGAAGCTGTCTGCGTGACAAGATTCTTCGAGCGAGCGGAGAAGCCGCTCAAGAAGCTTGAGTTGCAAGACAAGTACCCCGACTGCCGCCCCACCGCTAACCCGGTGGAACCGCAACTTCGGATTCGCCGAACAGCAAGCAGCAACAAGCCCAGAACCACGAGAAGGGATCACCTTGCGTGCGGCAACAGAGCAATCGCTCGAAGCAGCGGGGAAATTGCGGACGCCCAACCTTCTCTCGTAGTGACGTTCCACGCCAGCTCGTGGTCCCCCAACGCGGGGTCAAAGTCAGACTCGATGGCCCTCGTTCGCCGACAGCATGTCTTTGCTGTCTCCAAAGATAGCCATGAGAGCAACCACGCAGCCAAAGTACGGAACCAGGCGGGTAAGCCGATAACACACTAACCCCATTGATGCACCGCCAGTCCCTTCCCAGGAGCCCTGCGGAAACCATCTCTGAACGAGGTGATTGCCTCTTGACTTGGTTTTCGGTCCACTTCGGGCGAAGGCCCGTCTGCAGAGAAGGCTGAACAATACCACTCGGCGATGTCCCGTCGCGATCTCCTACAGAGATCTCTCTGGCAGCAAGAAATATCATTGTAGCTCACTGCTACTGCGCGAACTTACCTTGAAGTTGTGAGATTGGGCTTGATAGCGTCGGACTGTCGACGAAAGTGTTGCTGGGACGATCGAGAAGGCAGCGGTGAAGATATCGTATTTGAGGCCAGTGATTCCGGGCGACAAAAGGTGTCCTTCATATATGTTCACGCGGTGGGCCTCGCATCCACCACCACGATTGCTCGTACCGCTGGTCGCTGCTCGCAACGTCAGAACGAGATGTATTCACCGAATGGCGTAGCTACGCACATCACACCCGTATCGCATGGGAGGATTGTGAATAAGCGAGCGGCGCAGAGATCCGCCTGCCGTCAATGGCTTGGATTCCTTTTGACGGGAAGCTGCGCGCCGGCACGGTCACATGTGTCACCTGCGACCATGACTACGCCGATTGCTGTTGCCGCTTCTCTGGCGATCACAGTCGCTCCAGACACCCAGTCGCCCGCGAAGCTTGCTCTGGGTATTTGCAGGAAGAAGCGACTCCTTGCCCGCTCGGCTCACTATGGTTTCATTCACGAGTCTTTCGAGCCAAGCGAGGATTCTCTACAGGTCTCACCGCTTATCGCCGTGATCGCGGCGATCGCCCATCTCGAGCGGGCGTGCTCAGAGCCTTTCATCGAATGCTGATGTTGAGGTTGTGACTGTCCCTGCTCTCGCTGCGAAGCCAGAAGCTGCTAGCATTCGGGCTTTGCGGAAGCATGCCTTGTCGTGAAAGCATGCCGGACATCACCGATTCGTACGAGCTTTATCGGCGATCTAGCCTCACCGCCGGCAAGCGTGGTTGCCTCATCGTGCATCCACGAATTGAACTCGATTTCCGGAAAATCGTCTGTGAACCCTGTGAATCCTTCGCATGGTCTTCCGCAAGCGTAAAGCGCAACACACCTTAGCCTGGCTACCATAGCCAAGGCGATGCCGACAGAATCACACGAGCGTGGGAGACTTGCAGCTCTCGCTTCCGTGCGTCCACCATCGGCGACTCCAAACCTTGATTGACTCTGCTCATCGTCGGAAGGTTCCGATCGACTTCTCCAAATCACACAACGCAGTCTGCTCCACCGGCCAACCATGACAACGGCCAGCAAGCCAGCACCATCCGTCATCCGACCAGGCAAAGCGCCGGAAGGCCCGCCCGGATGGGAAGAGCGAAGGATCGAGAAGCAAATGCAAGCAGAGCAAGCACAGGAGAAGCGCAATCATCGTCGTGAGAACTCCACCGGCATCGCAGGCATCAAGGAGAAGGTCCACAAGATCGGTGAAAAGATGCACCTCGTCGAGCCGAAAGATCCCGCTCAGAGGAGCGCTGCCCAGCTGCAGGTAAGTTCGAACCCGAAGGATCAAGATGGGATCCATATTGCTCATCTCACTTCTTCATTTCACTTCGTGCTCTGTCCAGGACGCTTCAACTATGCCTGAGCAAGCTCCAATGCAGCAGTAGACGGGAACGCGTCGTCTACGGCTGGACTCCAAAAGTTCAATCGACGCTACGCTGCTCCTCATTCTCTATAGACACTCAGACCACCATGGACACTTTCTGCCTCACTTTGACGATCGAGCGCATCGCCGCTCGCTGTATTTCTATCGCACCCTCATCAATCACGATCTCATCGACGATTGTAATATCGAATCATGTCCGACCGGACAACAAATTTCTCTTCAATAGATCGAGGCTTCTATGAACGATAAATCGCATCCGACGTGACAGCAACGTCTCGGATCTGCTCGACATCGTGGACGCGAAGGATATCGGCGCCAGCAGCGATCGCAGCGGTGCAAGCGGCAGCGGTGGCGTACACTCGCTCCTTGGGGTCTTGTTTGCCGGTGATGTGGCCGAGGAACTTCTTGCGCGACACGCCAACCAGGGTCGGGAACGACACGAGTGAGCAGCAAGGCCTCGTGATGGAGTCTTGGATCGAGTCGGAGCCTTGCGTTGAGCCAGACAGCCCGATTGATGCGAAAGAGAGCGAGTCGTCGTTGGAGCGTTCCAGTGCCGGCGTGGCCGTGCCGGAGAACGCGATGCCTCGTCCCTTGGTCGACTTGGTCACCGACTCCGGCAGCGTCAGTCGTGAGAGCTCGCGCAGGAGGGATAGGTTGCCCGCGCTGTCTTTGGCGAACCCGATGCCGGGATCCAGGACGATGTTCCATCTTCGAACGCCCGCCCTCAGCGCACGATCGAGACGAGTCTCCAGCTCCGCACGAACACCAGCTACAACATCGCCGCCTTCGTACTTGACCAGACCGTTCATGGTCTTACTGTCGCCCCGCATGTGCATGAGAATGTAGGGGCACTTCCATCTCTTGGCAACATCTAAGATGGCTGGCTCCCGTTCGCCGCCAGAGACGTCGTTGATCATATCTGCGCCAGCCGAGAGTGCTGCCTCTGCCACCGAAGCTCGGAAGGTATCGACCGAGATCGGCGTGGTGATTCCTGCATCTCGGATTGCCTTGATGACAGTCACGACACGCCTTGTCTCTTCTTCTGCGTCTACCTCGACGGCGTTCGGAGCAGTGCTCATACCGCCAACGTCGATGACGTCGGCACCCTGCTCGGCCATCGCTTTCGCTGAGCGTGCAGCGTCCACGGCAACAAGGTTGTCGCCGCCATCTGAGAACGAGTCGGGAGTCGCGTTGATGATGCCCATGATGAACGTCTTGGAGCCCCACGTCCAGGTCTTTGTGTCTGCGGATGGACCCGCCGACCGTGTGCTGGGTGAAGGGATCGGGAGGACCTTTCGGATGCCGCTCGGCTCGTAGTCGGGCGACTTCTGCAGCATGATGAGGAGCTGCGACATGGTGCGCGAGTAGGTGGGATGCTCAAAGTCCGGCAGAATATCTTTCAGGGGCTCGAGGACGAACTCGCGCTCCTTGATGCCTGGATGCGGCACGACCAGCCGCGGTGCGTCGTCGATTTCGAGGTTGTCGTAGAGCAAGATGTCGAGATCCACGGACCGCGGTCCCTTCTCTGGCACGCCTGTCTTGTCTCGCCCCAGCTTGATTTCGATGGACTGTGTGAGGGAGAGCAGGTCGTGCGGACTCAGCTTGGTGGCGATCCGGCAGGCGGCGTTGAGGAACTTTGGCTGATCAAGAACGTACATGGGTGCCGTCTCGTAGAGGAAGCTGGTGTCGACGAGGACGCAGTCCTTGGCTCTACTAAGCTCTTCCACTGCGGCCTCAATATTGCCCGCTCGGTCGCCGACGTTGGAACCAAGAGCGATAGCCGCAACGTGCCAGCCTTGCTCGAAGGAGGCTGCCGAGCTTGCCTTGAATGGACTGGACCGTTGCGTTACTGATGGAATGGGAGACGATGAGGGCAAGGCGGCAGGCGGGTTCTGAGCGCGCAGCAGCATCTCTTCCTGCAGAGCTTCTTGCTCGAAGAATTCGCGAGTACGCTCGACCTCGACACCGGCACTGCTGGCGAACATGATGGCACTTGGCTTATCGACGCTGACTCGGATCTTTTCGACCTTGTTCTGGACCACTGCCACTCTCGCTATCGACGTAGCAAGGCTTTCAACAGTCTTGTACGAGCTGGCGGCGACATACTCGGAGATGCTCCTAGTGATGGTGCGGTAGTTGTGCTGCTTGTTGACCACGTCGACGAGGCCCGCAGTCGAGTTGTTGGCCTCCTTGGCTCGAGAGAGACCCGAGAAGACGACGAGGTTGAGTTTGACGTCCTGCTTGTCTTCCCTTTCCCAAGGATTGACACCGACGATCGTGTTGATGATGAGATCGCGAACAATGACCTTGTCGTCTAGCGCCAGTGTAGAAGAGGGCGAGAGTCTGAGCTCGTCTAGGTGCTGGCTAGGGTCTATGTCGGAAGGGATAGGATGTGTCTCGCCGAGCATGTAATCGGCAGAAGTTCTTGCGATTTGCACGCCAGCCGAAGCAGCATGCAGAAGAGAGCGAGGCTTCTCGACGTTGAGGGTGACTTTGGGCGCGTGAAGTACAAAGATGCAGACCTTAGCGAGACCTTCGGCGAGGGCTTCAAGGCTTCGATAGCGATGATTGGCGCAGTGCGCTTCCAGCTGCTTGACGAGGATACCGTAGTGGATGCTGTGCGGGAGATGGTCCGATTTACCAGCCTGAGAGACGTCGGTGTGGACTCTGGCATCGATAGTGACGGGCTGGGCTTGGACACGTTCCCAGTTGTCGACGCCGACGATCATGCGCACTTGCAGCTTCTTGACAACGATGATGTCGGGAAGCTCCATTGTTGCTTGTGAGGAAGTCATTGTGAAGTAGCGCTCAGCCCCGAAGCTTAGCTGACAAGGGCCGTGGGAAAGTCGATATCGATGGCTCGGTGCCGATAGGGATGAGCTGGACGGAAGAGCCGCACGCGAAGCGGATCTACCGATAGGGAGAAGTGATGGAAGGTTCAGTGTAGCAGTGCGTTTGATTCGCATCCCATCGCCGCTGCTGTTCTGTTCGAGAAAGTTTCGAAGGCAATTGGAGACAGGTGCGGATGAGCCGCTCTTGTCGTTGTTGGTCTTGAAGAGCCACCACTGCTTATCGGTCCTTCCCAAGGTCTGAGGAACGAAGCAACATCGGCCATTCCGAAGCTGTCTACGCTCTCTCCGCAAGTGACTCGGTTGCTCTCATTTTGCTTCCCATTTTCAAAGCCTTATTTTTTGCAGCGGCTTTCACTTCTTCTCACAGAGAGGATCGCCTGTCTGCATGGCGCTACGGAAAACAAGGGTCCACGAGCAACAAGCTTGCTGAGTCGAATCAGGAACAGCTCAGTCCAAAATTTGGCTCAGCAAGCTCAGTTCAGACCGGCGCCCCGAGAGACTCCATCAGACCAGCGGCATACCGGTCTTCGTATCACCATCGATCTCCTCACACGCCACCCATCACTGGAGTCACGTCGCTACTCCCACATCTTCAAGACTGGCCTAGAGGATACCGCCACGCTCCGCTCCGCTCCATCCAGCATCGCCACAAAGCAGCCCCAGGCAGGACTGTAACAGGCATCAGGAGGGCTTACTCGGACGCTATGAAGGAATCCACTAGCTCGTCGTCTTCCTCGCTGGTCGTCGAGCCTTTGCCTCGTTGATGCTTTCATAGCACCTCATGATACTCTATTGATCTTATCCCTTCGACTACTGCTTCAGCTAGAGGCATCGATTGCTCCAGGTCATGCCGTTCCAGCGCTCCAGTAGCGCCGCTTCGACGCAGCTGCTTTCTGCTTGCGCCGACGACTTTGGCCCGAAAGGCGTATCGCCGCTTCCGTCTGCCACTGTAACCAAGTCAGCACTCGTCGAATCGTCCTCAAGGTCGCGCAACAACACGCCGACCGCAGTCCCCGCCCGCAAACAGCATCACGTCTCTTTCAAAGAAGAAGAGGTCGATCCGCCCGTACAGACTGCAAAGCCTCGTGGTCGCAATCAGCGCGCCTCCAATTCAGCTCCTCGCTCAGATGCATACGACCTCAAGGACAGAGCATCCGAGCATGGCAGCTCTCGACCATCCACTTCACGCGCGTCTTCTCGTCAAAGCCGCCGCGATGCTAGCGAGGGAGAGTCTTCTACTGCAGTGACACGCGACAGTGCGCCGAGCACATCCTCGCGCCACCGAGGGTCCCGTAATCGTTCCGATAGGCGCTCCGAGCGCTCCCAACGATCTCAGAACGAATCCGCAGCAAAGTCGACCGACGGCGACTCTCGCGCTGCACATCCCGCCAGATCAGAGGCATCCGCTGCTTCGGCCAAGAAAGATGCTAGGTCCAAAGATGCAAGCAGCTCGGGCAAACGCAGCAGACAACACTCCACACAAGGCATCCTTCCTGACCTTCGTGGTCAAGACGCTTCTCGATCCGAAGCGGGGACCAAATCTCAGTACTCTGCGTCCAGCCGCCGGGACCGCTTCTCACGCTCTCAAGATGCTCGAAGTAGCCGCGGCGACGCCTCGAGCAGAGGCGGGGATCGTCAACTTTTCGATCCTAGGCGCGACGATCCTGTCAAGTTTGCATCCTTGCAGAGAAGCCAAGGTGATGCTCGCTCCGCATCTGGCGGCGTTTCTGGTACCGCTTCGCCTCGTCTTTCCTCTGCGCCCAACTTTCAGCCTCAGATCTTGATGCGGAGAGATCCTTCCAACACCTCCAGCGGCAGCCATCTCGGCCGTAGTCCCGTCATCAAGCCGTTCATTTCCGACATCGCCTTCTCTTCCACCGTGGATCTCACCGATCCTCGGGCTCTACAGGCACACCTGGCTGAGATCAAGAAAGTGTACCGATCCATAGCGTCACTCGAGACGACTTTACAAGAGGCACACCAAGCCGAGATAGACAGAGCACGCTTCAGCATGGCCGACTACGTGCCGCCAGACCTGCGCGACCGTTCTTACTGGATCACCACAATCAGCCAACACCGCCAGCTCGCCGAAACGCACTCCTCTTTCCTCGAGATGACCTGTCGACCAGAGCTGCCACGCGAAGTCCAAGAATTCGCCGAAGTCCGGAACCTACCTTCACGTCTTTGGCAGACGGCATTCCATCTCATGCTCGAGAGCCTGCGTACGAGCCTGTCTTCCAACCATCGCCTGCAGAGCAATCAACGCAGAGCCGAGATCCTCGATCATCTCACCGAGTTCATCTACTATGCCTACTCCTTCTACTCTGCATTGCTGGAGTCCGAGAGATACAAGAGCGTCCGAAGGGCGTGGATCGAAAGTCTAGGCGATCTGTCGCGCTACCGCATGGCAGTAGCCGGTCTGGCGTCCAGCATGGCCATCGAGGGCAGATTTGACGAGACCGCCACCCACCAGAACGACGATCACCGTACGTCTTCAGCTGTCGCTGCTCGCATCGACGATGACGACGCCGAGGAAGACGATGATGAGTCTCTCGACAGTCAAGATGCGGACGAAGACGATCAAGAAGCGGCGTCCTCCCGCAGAAAGTCTCTAGCTGATCCCAACAAGGAAGGGACACCAGCAAACGAGATCGACCAGGCTAGTATCGGCACTGCGGCTCTCGGCGATTGGGATCTGACCGAGAAGGAGACATGGCGCCAGACAGCTAAAGGCTGGTACGTCATGGGCATCACCGAGACTCCCAGCGTCGGAAGGCTTCATCATCATCTTGGCGTGCTCAGCAGAGGCGAGAACGATCTCCGAGCTGTCTACCACTTGACAAAGAGTCTCGTCGCCGCCAAACCGTTTGCCTTAACAAGGGACAGCGTCCTTCCACTCTTCAATCAAGAGCAACAAAGCAGTCGCCTGCACCGCGACAGCTCCATTGAGGAGCTGTTCCTCTATCTGCACGGCATACTTCTTACTCGAGTTCAGCTGGACGACTTTGAGCCGGTGTACGATCGTCTGATGGCAAGGCTCACCAGACTAGTGGAGCAACGGGGGCCTGCTGGTCTGCCGCAATCTGTCTGGACCATGATGGCCGGCATCAACATTGCAAGTCTCTTCCAATACGGCGCTCAAGACTCACTTCTCGGGGGTCTGCTGCTCCAGCAGTTTGGAAAGTCGGATGGACGGTCGAAGAGGACGCACAAGTCCACGGCGAGCACGCCGACGGCCATTCTCGTCAGCTCCGCCACGGCCAAGACAGACGAGAACTTGCTGAGCGAGCTGCCAAGGGACGCCGAATGGGATGATCCCAGTGACGACGAATCGGACGTTGGCGATGATGCTCACCTCATTTCCTTGGAAGGCAAGGGCGGACCGGACGAGCAAGAGGTTCCGCATGAGCTGCCAGGAACGCTAGAAAAGGCTGCCTTGCTCTGCTTCAGCATGCATTCGCTCACCTTCGACCTAGCAAGCGCCGACGCATCCTTCCGATCCAATCCGTACAACACGACCATCAGCACTTTCCTCGTCTCCCTCTGCCAGTCGAAGAAAGCATTCCGAATGCTGGAGCGCTTCATCCCCTGGAACTTGTGGCTGCGACACGTCGAGATGTCCGTCTCGCTGTCCGAGCGCGCTTGGCCCAAGTGTCTCTCGACCTCATTCATCACGGCGCAGCTGTTGCTTCCCGAAGACCACTGCCTGCGAGGTATTCTGGGTCTATCGCGTCACTTATACGATAGGAGCCTGTGGCACAGTTCGGCCTCTGCTGGTGCCATCGCAGAGTCTTCTGGCTTCGACAATGAAGTGGAAGTGCTCGAGGCTGATGACGCCGAGCTGTACACACGGACCGAATCAGCATGGCGCACAGCAGCTTCACGACGAAAAGACAACGCGGAGATGTCCACCTCCTTGGATACGGTGCGAGCGTATCGACTTGCGTTCGTCGCACGAAAGCTGGCTAAAGCAGCGCGAGGATTCGACCTTGACACAAAGACGTCGACCTTGTCCGTTTCCAAGATGCTGCTTGCGCGTCTCGCAAGGCGAAAGATGGAAGAAGAGCAGCGACAACTCGAGGCCCGCATCCAGGAACTGCAACTGAAAGCACCTGCGATCTCGCCCGGCGAGCAAGAACGCCAACTTCAGGATCTGGCTGACGATGACGATTTCGACAGTGACTGGGACTCTCACTCTGACGAGGAAGCTCCTGCACAAGCGTCAGCCCATGCGCTACTCTCGAGAGCAGATGGTTCGAATCTCAGCGACGAGATCCGCGCTCTCCACGCTCGAAGCTGCTTCCTTCGTTCGCTACTATGCAAGCGTTCCAACACCACCAAGACTGGCAAGGGCCACGAGCGAGGCGACGCCAAGAAGAGCGTCACGGCTCAGCCCAACGTCTGCGAGAACGTGATGCCGGGCTACACAGTCCTCGTCGTCGACACCAACATCCTCGTCATCCCCGGCGACGTCATCGCCCAGCTGATCGACTCGAAACGCTGGATGATCATCATCCCGCTCGCCGTCATCACCGAGCTCGACGGCCTGCGTCGCAACGACAACGAGGTCGGACGAGAAGCCGAGCGCGCCATCCTCTTCCTCGAGTCTCGCATCAAGACGCACGCAAAGTGCTTCAAGGTGCAGACGAGTCGAGGCAACTACCTCACCGATCTCTCGTGTCGGTCGGAGGACATCGATTTCACATGGCAAGGCTCGACAGCGGCGGAAGACGGTTCGCCGCGACTCGATGCTGTCGGCGCAGGAGAGTCCAAGTCGGTTGCTGCACGCAATGTGGACGAGGTCATTCTGAGACTGCTCGCGTGGCAGAGGGACAACTTTGTCGACCGCCGCGACTTGCTGCTCGGCGATCCGGCGAGGCAGAGTGGGGAAGCGTCGAAGGCCGCACACCGGAGTGTGTTGCTGACGCTGGACCGCAATCTGCGTCTCAAGGCCAAGAGTCGCGGTCTGGCGAGCATGGATGATAAGGGAGCGGCTTCTCTGCATGCTCTTACCGCGTCGTAACGTTCATCTCAATGCAGGACAATGCGATGCAGACATGCGCTTCGACAGCAGTGAGCCAGATGTGATGCTGAATGTATGAATTGTCTGAAGAGCGAGAAATGCGTAAGAAGATCACCCCATCTTGAAGTGGAACTGCTGACCACCCGGGAAGCCACCACCGGGGAACCCACCGAACGAGCCTCCACCTTGCTGGAAGAACATCTCAAACGGATGCCCGCCTTGCGCGAACGGATTGCCATATCCACCCTGTTGTCCGCCCATCGGATCGTTGGGATCGTCACCCTCATCATACCTCTTGCGCAGCTCCTCATCTCCCAGTACGCCCCACGCCTCGTTGATCTGGGCCATCTTCTCCTGACTCCCTCCCTTGTCTGGGTGGTTCTCGCGCGCCATCTTGCGGTAGGCCTTCTTGATCACCGGGAGTGGGTCGGAGCGTTTTACGCCGAGGACTTTGTAGTAGTCTTTGCTCTGGCTGAGCTTGAGGCGTTTCTGGGCGGTTTGAAGCTTGGCGTGGATAGAGCGGTCGGTTCGACCAGACGCTTCGAAGGCCTTGGTGAGGTCTCGGACGGCTTCGTCGTACTTTTCCTGTTGGAGGGCCAGCTCGGCGCGCGCAAGGACGGCTTCGACGTTATCCGGGTCTTTGACGAGGACGAGCTCGCAGAACGGCATGGCTTTGTCCATATCGTTCAGCTCCGTATACGCCTTGCAGTACATCGTATGCAGCTCGAGCAGCAGTCCGGAGTCTGTGATGGGGTCGCCCTTGTACGTAGTCGGAATCAAGGCCTCCTCATCTCCACCCTGCACCTCCATCGCCGCCTTGAGCACCTCTTTGATATCATCCACCACCGTCGGCCCACCCACTTTACCCCCCTTCAACGCAGACAACACCGGTCGGTAGCTCTGCGAGTTGTGGAAGTTGCGTGCCTTCTTGAGACTCTTTTCCAACGCCTTGATCTTGCGGTGCATCTTTGCACATGCCTTGTTGTCCGGATCCGAGTGGAGACACGCTTTGAGGTGCTGAAGACCGGCGTCTCTGCTCTGCGACCCGGGCTCGCTGACGAGGAAGTACGACAGCACCGCGAGACGTCGAAGGAGGAAGGGAGAGGGGGAGAGGTGGACTGCTCGCGTCCAGTCGGCCATGGCATCTTCGACGTTGCCCTTCATCGTCTGGCAGCGAGCGCGGACGAGCCGTGTCTCGAGGTGCGACGGCGAGATCTTGAGCACCTCGCCGGCAAGGTGGATGCAGTGGTCGATCTTGGTCGGGTCCGCCTCCTTGCCTTTGCCCTTGCTGCTCTTCTGTGCCTTGTCCAGCTCCTTGACCAGCTTATCGAGGGACTTGAGCGACGTATCGACGAGGTTGAGCTTCGATCGGACGCTGTTGGCTTCGGCAGGGCTGGATTCCGAGGCGCCCTTCTCGGCTCGAACCGAGTCATACGACTTGAGCGCTCGCTTGGCTTTGTCGTAGTCTCCTTCCTTCAGATAGACTTTCGCTTGCTGCAGATACGCCTTGTCGAACTTGGGGTTGAGTTCGAGCAGGCTCTGAAAGTCCTGGAGTGCCGCTGACGTGCGACCGAGGGAGAGCTGTGCTGTCGCTCTCCTGTAGTAGGTGAGCCATGATGTGGGGTCTGCTTGCAACGCTGCGTCGAATGAGGAGAGCGCTTCTTGGTAGCGCCCAGATTGAAGGGCGGCGTTAGCCTGTGTGAGGTGCTGGTTGGCTGCGACAGGATCGCTGGTGAAAGGTGCTTGGACGGCCTCTGCTCGCACGAGCACTCCAGATGATGACAGGCCGAGGGCGAGGCACAGCGTCAAGGACAGCGCCAGCAGCGATGGCAGCAGCTTCGCCTTCATTGTCGGTGTGTCCGCGCGCTACGAATATCTGGTTGCTGATGGATGGTCGAGAAGTGCAAGTGGCGATCCACACGCCTGTGGTGTACGAGGGCGCTTCGTTCGACCAGTTGCGCGGTGGCAAGCGTGCCGAGGCGGATTGGGTAGCTGAGCGGTTGATGTATGCTTCAAGCAGGTTGCGAACAATGTGTGTGATGAAGGACGGCCTGTCTTGGTCGAGATGTAAGGGGGAAGGTGATGGAGAGGGCGTGTACAGGAGGACCTCAAAGTAGTTCACACCGAAAGAAGCTTCCAGGCTGGATATGCATGCGGATCCAGCCAAGTTGCCGGGCTTAATTTGGTGCCAACGTGGAAGCCAAAAGCGGGGTCTTTTTTTCGTGCGAAAATTCAAGAGCACTAAAGCTGCGATCTTACAAATTGGAAAAATGCCTCCGGCCATGTTCGTTCTGCGTTCGATACCTACAATCTCCATATGACAGCGAGCTCATCGCATCGGACAGAGCGGTCAATCCGCTAGAATCGCTCTGCTGATACTAAGCGAGCACGTGCTACACTATCAGAAGTCTCTCTAAGCTATTTGGCTAGCTAAGCGATCTTGAGTCGTGCTTTCCTCACACGTTCGTCAGCATGGAGCTCTTCTTCCTCGAAGTCTTCCAGCTCGAGGTACAGCGTTCTGGGAAACTGCCTCATTTGGAGCGGCCCCACCGTCCCACTAGTGCGGTAGTGGCAGAGCAAGCCCTGTAGGTTGAAGGTGGAGCGCTTCGAGATGAAATGTCGTCCGTGAACATTGCTGTACGGTGCATGACCCACTGTTGCTCTTGCGTCTGCGGAAGAGATGCGTGGATCATTCATGGCATTGTAAGCCATCCTTCGGAGATCCTTCAGGCGCATACCATTGAGCCCAGCGATGCTTGTTGTCTCCCTCATCTGGTTGCTGAAAATGGTGCGAGGCTGCGCAATGGTGGGGTCCATCCTCCACGTGTTGATGTTCTCGTCCCACTGCGCTTTTGCGGTCGAGTTGGTTGTGCCCGAACATCCAGGCAGCAAGACAGTCTTGTGTGGAAATAATGAATCATCTTCGGTAGTCACAGAGCAAGCGGCAGCTGTGCTCTCGAGGGTGTAATCTGCGTTTCACAATGCTCATCGTCCTGTTCGAGTGCGATCTAGAGAGAGATAGGCCTTCATCGTCATGGATTCGACACGAACAACTCTCTGCGTAGCAGGTCCCTGGTGGCCTGATAAGGTTTGATCCGCGTCGCAGCTGATGTATCAAGAAGCTGATCACAAGGCATTCATCAGGACAGCCGAGAAGGGGCGAGATCCGCTGGGTGGACTCTTCGTTGGTCTCATCTCCGAAGAGCGGTCCATCTCCGAGCGAAAGCGGAGGTCAAAGCAGTTCAAACAGCTCGAACTTTGATTCTGTGTGTGGTGTGTCAGAAGGCTAATCATACAAATCGTGTGTGATGCAGAGAGGGATCTGGTCCCAAGAGGGCACATTCGCTCAACGTTGAACACCCTCCGTGTGACGACGGCGAATTTGAGCTTCGAGAACGCCTCATACTCGAGTGTCACAACCTTTTCCACGAGGTGCCGGTGATTGCATCAAAAGCTTGTGACTGTAGCGAGATCACAGTGTCATTGTGAAGCTGGAGCTTGATTGTGCGGGATCCACAAAGCGAGCTGGGCACGGTAGAAAAGCGACCAGCACAAGAAGGTGATGAGGTGATTGACACACACAGACACTCTCGACTCGGTCACTTGTCATCTAACAAGGTTTGATGCGGAACCTTAAACACGACTCAGCCAAGTGCGGAAGAGATTCACAATCGTGCGACCCGCGACAAAGGACGATCGTGGAGCGATGCTACAGCAGACGATGGCTGGAGAGCGCTCTCAATCTCTTCTCCGCCTGCTGAGCAAACGGCGGGCCTCGCGAAAAGCATACATACCCGCCCTTCTTCGCCCTCTGTCTTCCCTCTCTTCCCTCAACTTGTTCTTCATCCGCAAATTAGACCTCAAGATACCCTCAAAGATAGACACAGCCCTCAACAGTCTCTTTCCTCAAACCTTCCACGCCGCCCACTCGGACCGCAAGACCTCCCGCTTGTCCCAACCATGACGTCTAACGACCCCTTTCCGTACAGGATCGTCGACGGAGAAGGCCCCGGCGACCAGCGTGCAATTGTCCAGTACTTCAAGGGCGGCTACTGGTTCCACTACGTCGCGGCCAAAGGAGTCAAGCAGTCCGCCCAGAGTCCGCCCGTCAAGATCCTGAAGGGCGAGTTCGCTGAAGAAGGCCTCGTCTACACGAAGCAGAACGCCAGCTCTGAGGCTCAGACCTAGAAAATCCCGGACCCTGCCGAGCTCGAGAACGGGGAGCACTTCGAAGAATTTGGTGCTGAAGGTCAGGTCAAAGCCTACATGCAGTTCACGCTCCGTCGTAGCGATTCGGAGAAAAGTCTCTGGATCAAGCGGTAAGTCTCACATGCTACCGCGCAGTTATACATGAGCTTCCACTGGGAACAGAACTGACATTCTTCCTCTCTTTGATACGACCGTTTTGACTAGACTCTTCGAGCGCGTGCTTTCCAAGGACGTGTACATCGACAGGTGCTGGCCGGCCGGCAGATTCGACCTTGCCGTGTACGCGAGAAGGTCTCCCTTAAACCAGCAGTCGGAGTGGGATGGCGAGGACGACGAGCTGCCCTAAATCAGCAACCCCCAACGAGCGAGGCTAGCCACCATGATGGCGAGACCGAAGAGGAGGGATGCATAGGTAGTGGTGGCGAATCCGAGCAGGGGCAGCGAGGTGGCCCAGAGGGACGAGACGATGGTGTGGAGCGCGACGAGCACGGCAAAGGTGATGCCAAACCCTTCAAAAGGTGGCAGAAGGTGAAAACGTGGGGAGAGGTCGAAGCGGTCGTGACTGAGGTGGCCGAGTGCTCCCTGGGCGTGCGTGAAGGATGCTGAGAGGAGGAGCTGCAGGTGTCGAACGAGAGGGGTAGTGTAGAGTGGAGAAGAGGGCAGAGGTAGAGAAGAAGGGTTAGGGAGATTGAGAAAGTTCAGTTTTCAGAATCGTCAGTGATCTTTTCATCTTCCTAAGAGTCCGAGTGTGAGAGACTTACGCTGCTTCCAACACTCCACAGCATCGCGTCTATCCGCCACAGCGCGCACAGCGCAACTGGAATCTCGGGCAATGGTACACCCAACACCGCCTCAACCTCCGATCTTTCCTTTGCGATCAGGAACCGTTCCACCTCTTCCTCGAGCTCCTGATCCAACAACGATATCGTCGTGGTCGAGAAGCTCGAGCCGCTCGCCTCCGAGCTCATCTCCTCCTCCGCCTCGTCAGTGACAGCCTGGCTGTACCCGCCGTTCTCGACTGCCTCACTTGACCCTGTAGCGCCGTAATTCTGCTGCCGTGATTCTGGATCGTTGAGCGGCTGCACCAAGCGCTGTCGGGCATGTTCGAGCGCTCGACCTGCCGACATGCGTCTTGCTTTCCCACTGGTGCGTTCGGGTGTCGGTGTCTGATCATTCCCGGCCCCAGGATGGCCGGAGAGCAGGCTGAACCCAGATTGTCCCGCAACTCCGTGCTCCTGCTGCGCGGCCTCCTCGTCACTATCCATGTCAACCGGCTTATACAGCCTGACCTGGTGCAGAATCTGGAATGCAGCGAAGCCAAATTCTGCCAACGCCCACGCGATCGACGACCAAGCGGCCACAAAAAACCGTGGATCTCTAAAGCTCAACCTCCAGGCCCAATCTGGTGCCGAGTTCACCTCCGCATGGGGCCGATGATGGTACCGCTCCTGGATCGGATACAGGTAGAGCGCGGTAACCAGCAGACAGCAGGCCCAGTAGAACGACAGCACCCTCAACGTCTCTGCTACCAACGCCTGCATGGCGATCGCCACGGTGACGATAAGACTCTCCTTGCCCGAGCCGTCCTGCGTCGGTAAGTGGAAGCGTGTGGAGCGGGGGAGGGAGGAGAAGAGACGGGGTACGAGTCGATCCGAGATGGCTAGGCACGCTTTGCGACTGGTGTACGAGGCGAGCCAGCCGACGAGGCCGAGGGCGAGAGTTGAGGCGAGAAGTTGAGCGTCGAGGATGCTGCGGCATTGACCTCGTTGATAGACCGAGTGGGATGGGTGGAGATGATGCGAGGCGTATAGGGCGAGGTCGGGGATATCGGCTTCGCGGGCATCCTGCAGATGGCAGAGCTCGCGTGTCTGGAGAGACCCGTACAGCGCTGCTAGCAAAATGACGAGCGTCGGGACCAGGGAGAGAACATGGTAGAAGAAGAACTTGCGATATGAGGCTCGCAAGGCACGCCGTGAATGCACGACCTCTTCGAAAGGTATTGAGACGGACGATGATGAATAGTCGGAAGCATCCGCTGCGGTCTGCGGCCGCAGGAGGTCCTTGCGCAGCGCCGACATTTCTCGCGATGGGAGTGAGACGGTCCCCAGAGAGGCGCCCAGATGCGTTCCTGACTACGCTTGGAGCTGCGGCATGGATCCGTCGACGATTCGAGTAGGATAGCGATGCCGTTGCTGTGTTGGTCGGAGTCACAAGGCGGTGAGCGTGTGAGGATTGACTTTCAGGGTCGCTCGCTTCTTGGCAAGCACGCTTCGGCTGCAGCCCGATAGGCGCTGCTCAAGTTCACACGCCTCCCCTCCCTTCAAATCGGGATTCCCGATACGCTCCAATCATCCACGGAGGCGGCGAAATTTCTCGAGAAGAGCTGCAGGACGAAGCTGGACCCTGACCACGGGCTCTTCCTATCATCACCAACCTCACCAGACCCATCAGCAGCGGAAGATGCCGAAGAGGAAAGGCAACCTCAAAGCGGCCTTACAGGGCCATTTTGCGCAGCAGGAGCAAAAAGCGCGCGAACGAGCTGCTCAGGAAGCAGCTCGTCGCAAGGCTCTTTCGGTCGGCAAGTCGGGTGATCCTCGCAACAACTACAAGCGCAAGACGTTCGAAGGTCGAGCTTCACCCACCCGCGATCAGGCTTCCTCAGACTCGCTATCGCAAGGGAACAGCAGCGATAGGAAGACGACTGGGCGGAAGAAGCGTCTGCCTCAACCCTTTGCGCGAGACGATACGATCCTCATCGTCGGAGAAGCCAACTTCTCCTTCACCCTCTCGCTGCTCCTCCCTCCGCGCTCCCACCCGCCGTCACAGATCCTCGCCACGGCCTACGACACCGAGCAGGAATGCTTCTCAAAATACCCTGATGCTCGCGAGAACGTCGAACAGATCCGACGGCTAGCAGGACGCGATGACATCGTGCTTTTCGGGGTGGACGCTGGACAGCTGGACAGGTATAGGCAGGTGACGGGGGCTTCCAAGTCCAAACCCTCCTCCAGCCGGAATCTCGAGGATGGCTACGGGGAGTCGTTGGGCTCAGATCCGTCGGCACAGAGGAGATGGAGCAAGGTGTGGTTCGGCTTCCCACACGTAGGCGCGGGACACAAGGACGAAACTCGCAACGTGCTTGCCAACCAGCTGCTCATCCTTCGATTCCTCATCTCGGTGGCTCCCTATCTCACGGTTGGTCCTTTGCCCAGCTATGCTCCGGGCGGCTCTTCCCCTCAGAAACGAGTGGGATCTGACGATGAGGATGACCTCGACGAAACCCACGACGACGACGCGCTGGACGAGGATACGCACCCCGACATCTCCGCCACCACCCCTGCCGACCAGTCGATCCTCGACGCCACCTCAACCCGCCTCTCGTCCCTCACCCCCTTCTCACCCCCTACCCGCCAAGGATCCGTCCTGATAACCCTCCGCAACGCCTCCCCCTACACCCTTTGGGACATTGCCAATCTCGCCAAGCGTCTCCCGCAACTTCTCCCCGTTATCGCCTCTACCGCACCGGCGCTACCGAAGGGCGTGAAGAAGCCGACGTTGAAAGACCTCGCTGCGAGCGGGTTGAGCAGTCTCAGTCCGCAAAATCTGCATTCCCGCAAGGAAGGTGGGAAGGGAGTGAGGAGGTTCAGGAGCTATCATCTGTGGAGGAGTTTTGAGTTCGATCCGACCGAGTGGAGGGGATATCAGCACAGGAGAACGATCGGGTGGATTGAGGGGGTTAGTAGCGGAGGGAATGAGGATCTGCTCCGGTCCAGGGCGAAGCAAGGGGGTGGGGAGGAGGGGAATGTGAGGGCGAGCAAGGCTGGTGGGGGTGAGTGTCGGACGTGGGAGTTTGGGCTTGGCTGAACGTGGTCTATATTCGCCGAGATGGATGTACAACGTGGAAGCTTAGTCGTAGCCGAATCTGTCTGGGACTGTCGGGTCGAAGAAGAAAGAGAAATTGAATGTCAGCTGAGACCATCCTCATCCTTAGCAATCCATCTGACAGGTCGTTGATACTTACGCAAAACAGGAGCCACCAAGCTCCACGTATAGATGCCAATACACAACCAACTGCTGACCACCCTCATCCACATCGCCGTCGTGCTCCTTCCAATATACGCAATCGGCGCCCCGTCCTCGCTCGGGTCCGGCGACGGCCCTCCCAACCTCACGAACCGCCAATCCGTCAGCAGCATCGCCGTATAGCACGCCGCGATTGCAAAGACAAAGTGGAAGAAGCTGTAGTTGTACCTCGTGCCTTGTCTCTCGTCGTCGTCCTCATCCCCCATCCCCATTTCAGATCTCGTCTCCATCTCGTCGTCGTCCTCTTCCTCGTCGAGGGCGGATGCGGGGATGGCGCCCGCCTCGACGGCGGCCATGAGTGCCTGGATGCGCAGCGAGTCCTTCTTGGTCGGTTGGTCGGTGACTACCGCGCCGGAGGAGTTATCGAGCGATTCGCGTGTCGCCAGCGGTCCGTAGCCGGAGGGCGGACGGGATTCGTTCATCGCCGCGCGCCTCTTGCCGACAAGCGTCTTGGACTGGGTAGCAGCACGAGACGTCGAGTAGGCGATGGCGAGGAAGGTGAACACAGCTCCAATCACCACTGTGGTCGTCTTTGCGCTTCCACCCCTCCCACGCGTGATGGGGTTGCACTCGGCATTGTCCCGGTTCATCACCGCCGATGCAATCAGATACGTGCAGTACGCCGCCACCATGCTGCTCTGCGCCAGACCGCTGCGTGGATTCGCCTCCTGCACCTGCGGACTGATCGACAGAACGGTAAGCACCACGATGAGCGCAAGATTGAGGCTGATGAAAAACTGGTTGAGCGTGCATCCGCTCGAGGCGAAGAAGCCGTACAGCACGCCCGTCAGCGCGATCGCCGCAGCGTACATGCCGAGCGTACTGCCGATGAGGGTGAACTTCCAGAAATCCGACTCGGTCTGCTCCCACCGATCGAGACACGTCTCGGACCACGAGTGTGCAAAGTCGACCAGCAGCACTAGCCCGACGACGATGAAGATCGATGCCAAGATGAGCGAAAAGTAGTTGGCCCAGAAGACGAAAAATCCGTTGGGGATGAAGAACATCAGCCCGGTCAATAGAAGCCAGAGGAGCACCTTGGGTCCCCACCATCCGTTCTGGATGGCGGCTCGTTTGGTGCGCGTGTCTTTGACGCCGATCAGCAACATGCCGAGGATGAAGTGGAAGAGCGATAGGGCGAAAGTGATGCGATGTACGGCCAGGACGCCGTAGCAGCGATCCTTGTCCTTGCAGTCCATCTTGATGTAGTTGTACGACCACTCCTCGATCTTGTGCATCATGAAGCCCGTCAAGCTGAGCCAGGCGAAGAGCGCATCGAGACAGAAGATGATGGCGAAGCCGACACGCGTTGCGATGGATGATTGGCAGTTGCACGACTTGAAGAGCGCCGAGGCTGCGGTGCTGGTGCAGAAGCAGGCGAGACCGGCTAGACAGGAGCTGGCGACGGATGCCAGACCTCCGCCGAGGAACGGCAGCGAAAGTGCCACACCCATGGTGTTGAAGTGGAGGTTCAGGGCAGGCTGGACAGACGGCTTGATTGGAGAGGTGATTGAACGAGCTTCTGCGGATGTTAGCGTCGACTTTGGCGAGTAAAGTGTGATTCCAAGTGGACAATGAAAGCCGTTGCCCTGTGTGAGGAGAGGATGATCTGTGGATGGTGGAGAGACGATGGAAAGCGGCAGATGCGACTTGATGGCTTTTGCTGCAGGTCCATGCTGTGCCGCGCCGCAATTTCAGGGTCACGATTCTCGGGAAAATCAGTCCACCTGTGCCTGAACCCTGAGCAGACGCTTCTGGCCTCTCGGTCAAAGAAGCTTCCATGCTCTCATTGATATGGTTCACTGTCTGAATCAGACTTGTCGTTCCCCACACATCGCATGTTACGAGCTTTGAACGCTGTACTGTTTCGGTTCGATTCAACGGACACAATGTGAGAACCGCGCATCCGGTGCCCCTTGACGAAGCGCCACGGTTGTAGCGAAGTGCTATGACTTGAGCGGATTTTGCGGCCAACGCTACTTTTGCGGGTGTAGGAGGTTGGCGTGACTGTGAAACGCTGGCCTGACTGTAGGAAGTTGGTTCGACTGTAGGGAGTTGACGTGACGGTAGGAAGCTGACGTGACGATAGGAGGTGGACGGGACGGCAGGACGTTGACGACCCACTACGTTCGCCAACGACGAATCCGAAAGAGAGGCACACAGCAAGCACAATCGCACGCCTTCACACGCACCTCGACCCACTGCTGCTCATAACTCTTCATTGCAACCCTCCCCTCCTAATCCACCCTAATCGCCGAGTAGATCTTCCTCAACGACGCGTACGTCGCCAGGAACCCTACCGCCCCGAACAACGTACAGAACAACACCGATAGAATCCCCAGATACCCCAAGAACAACACCTTATTCGCCAACCCTGGCAGCTCCAGCCTCGTCGCCCAGAAGAACAACCCATACGCGAAAAACCACACCCCTCCCGATCCCCCTGTCATAAACGCACGCCAATGCCATCTATAATCCTCTGCACACAGATGGAAATACGCAAATAGAATGGTGACGGTTGCGGCGGTAACGGCTGTGATGAGGAAGGCAAGGGCGAGGAAGCCAAAGGCGTAGTAGATTTTGGTGCCAAACATCGAGTTGAGGATGAAGAGGACCTCGAGGAAGGCTGAGGCGAAGATGAGCATGCCTGCGATCAACGCTGATGGGATGGGTTGGAGATACCAGGTGGGTTGGTGTGGGATCTGCCGTGGGATCGAGTTGACTTTGACCGGGTGCGAGAAGGTGCCCGATCGAACACCGAGTGCCGCGCCGATGAGGGTGAGGGGCACGTTGATGAGGAACCACAGGCTGACGAGCGCCAGCAGCGTTCCAAACGGCACAGCGCCCGACGAGCCGCTGAAGATGAGGAAGAAGTTGAGCAGCAACACCATCGAAAAGATGAGACTCGGGAAGAGCATGGCGGTGAGAATGATGTTTTGCTTCGTGTAGTCGCCACCGAGAGTGGCATAGACCTTGCTCGACATGAAGCCCGCAATGCTGCCGAAGAGCGTCCAGGTGACGATCATGACGGTGGCGAGCGAGCCTCGGTTGGACGGGCTCAGGAATCCCAAGAGGGCGAAGACGAGCGTCACAGCGGCCATAGCGACCAACTGCGATCCCGAGCCGACAAAGATGGAAAGCAGCATAGGACGGTTGGGTGGACGAAAAACTTCGCCGTGGACGAGCTTCCAGCCAAAGTCCTCCTGCACGTCCTCGTTCATGTCGATCGCATTGTAACGATGAATGTCACGACTGATGGAGCGGGCGACGATGATACCAACCATCATGCAGAGGAAGCTGACAATCACCACCGAGTTGATGAGCGCCAACCAGTGTATCCTGGGGTCAAACACCTTGAGGTAGGCGTCCCAGCGTGTCGCCCACGGCGTCGACGACTCGCGCCATCGGATGCTGTAGGTGTAAGCGACGCCGGTCGAGGTCTGATTGCTGAGCTGAATTGCGTCTGCGGCATTGCAGTTGGGTGTCTGCCCGATGGCGACGCCTCGCAGCGAGTCTTTCGAGTACGGATAGATGCGGGCGCCGACCACGCGATACTCGTCGGAGCCGCGCTGGTGATAGTCGATGTAGATGTCGTAGTGGTTGTGCAAGGCGGGCGGGTCGTAGGGACGGAAGTGCTCGTCTTCGATGCTGCCGAGTGCAAAGCCGAGCGATAGATACTCTTCTCGAGTCTTGACCTCCCTGCGCGCCTCGGCGACGGGGAGACCATCAACCATCCAGTTGACCGCATACTCCTCTCGAATGCGGTCGTTGATAAAGTTGGCGTTCTCTGGCTCGATGGTGGTACGGCACATCTCCTTGCACACCTGGTTCTCCAGCATCGATGCCTTGACCGGGCTGCTGTAGATACGGTCGCCGAAAAGAACACTTCCGAGGTTCTCGCTCTGTGCTTGTGGCCCGCCTTCTGGCAGGCAGAACTGGAAATGCGGGTCGTAGTAGTCGTACTTGATGACACTCTTGATCTGCGATGTAAAAGCTTTGGCCTGGAGAGCGTTGACGGCAAAGGGGACGTTGTCGCCCGACGTGTACGAGTGGGGCGCGCTTCCTGGCAGATACCACGCGGCGGCCTGCAATGGTGAAGCGAGTGCGACCGCCAGCGCTGACAGCGCGGCTTTTCGTGATGTGGACAGCCTCATGATGAGTCTGCCAAGATCACTGATCGCTGTGTCGATGATAACGGGTGGAGTGTGGTGGATGAAAGGGTTCGAGGAGAAAGAGAATTGAGCTCGGCCAAGTAACACTCCCGCGGCTGAGAGTGACGTACAAATTTCCGCTAAAGAGACGCTCGGACCCCGACGATACGAGCCGACTTCTTCGCAACTTCACTTCCTCCTATCCGCTCCGCCCCGACCTGCAGACTAGCACCAACCAGTTCATCCTCTCTCGGACACACAACGGAACAATGGCAAAGGTAAGATCGCTCATCCTTCAACCGCGTCGCAATAGAACTGTACTGACGCCTACGCCCTCGCACTTTGACGACAGGTCTACTCGTTCTGGATCTTTGACCGGCACTGCAACGCCATCTACCATCAAGACTGGTCGCACATCCATGCCGCCGCTTCTGCCAGCTCCAATGGTCCACTCAGTCCGTCCGTCTCGCAGGCCTCCGGCTTCGCATCCATAGGAGCGTCCATCCAACGCGCGACGACAAGCGCACCGACCAGCGCCACGAACGAAGCGCCGTTACCACCTCAGCGTCCTGGCCAACCATCTCTTCCGAACGTCACCCGACCGTCTTCTTCCGCAGCGTCGCAATCAACACAAGCACAGAATGGAGCAGCACAAACACCAGCGGCTCGACCCAAGGGCCCTGGCGCTACGATCGACGCGTCAGCGTCGGACCTGCTCCCCTTTGACGAAGAGGCCAAGCTGGTGTACGGTGTTGTCTTTTCGCTGCGCAACATGGTGCGCAAGCTCGGCGGCGAGTAAGTCTCTTCCTTCCGCGCCTTCCCTCATGATTTGATCGAGTGCTGACTTCTTCGTTGCGTAAACAGATCGGAAACATTCAACAGCTTCACCACGTCCACCTACACCCTGGCGCACCTCCACACACCCACCATGTACACCTTTGTCATCCTCACCGACCCCGTCCCACCCCCCTCATCGATACCCACCCGCAGCAGCGAAGGTTACTCGATCGGCAGTGCCTCGGCAGCGCTCTCGGGTCGCTCGTCGTTCGGTACCGGTGGTGGCATACCAGGTACGGGCGGGATGAGTTTGAAAGGGGTGTTGCTGCAGATCTACCGGGGACCTTGGGTGGAAAACGTTGTCAAGAACCCGCTGTTGAGGGCGCTGGAGAGGGAGGAGAGGGTGATGGAGCCGGATCCGGATGCAGAGGATGGCGCGGATGGTGCTAAGCTCAACGTCGTCAGGGAGTCTAGGCTGGATCGCACTCAGGGGGTGGACACAGACGCCTTCAGAGAGTCGCTAGAGAAAGGTACGTTTCCTCTTCCGCCGACCATCCTCACGGGTCCCTCGACTGACGCTCCTTGCTCATCACAGTTCTGCTGCAAAACAAGCTCTCGGCACCGGTATCATGATATCCTTGCAAATTTCAACCGCAACTCTTGTCGCTCTTCATGCGCGCTTGGCACGCTGCATACGAATCGGCTCCCCGTTCTCGTTGAGCAACGACTCCTTGCCAGCACCCCGCTCGAGCACGCGTGGACCGTCGCCGACCTGGGTGTGGATGAGACGGCGAACGGCACCAGCCTCGTGCACCTGGATCACGTTGGCGTTGAACGAGCTGGGCAGCGACGAGGGCAGGCCGAGCGATTCTTGTGCGCCCCGATGCGAGGCGTTGATGCCTTTGCCGAGCAGGTCGAACTGTATCACATTGAGAGGATGCATCAGTGATCGAATCCTCTAGCACAAGTTGACAAGGGCGATCGAGGCTACTTACCGTATCGTCAAAGTCAGCGTTCGGGAAGTAATGACGGATCACCTTTAGGATCTGGTCCATATTGCCCTTGGGAGCGTACAGCACCGCGTTCGGACCCGCATCATACGTGTAGGCCACCAGCTTACCCTTGCCCTCTGCCTCGCTAGCACGGTTCAACTCCTCTACGAGCTGCACGATGGCCCTGCTGACGTCGTTCATGTAGAAGATGGGCGGGGCGGTGTCGAGGCAGCAGGCGTGGAAGTTGTTCGAGTCGGCCATGGTGATCTCTGCAAACGCATCAAAGTCGCGCTTGTGGATCGCCTCGGAGATCTTGACCATGCGGTCGGGCACTACGTGCTTGATACGGTGCTGCAGCAGGGGCGAGGTTTGGACGGTGCGCTGCATACCGGCTGTCGAGGGGGTGCCCTTCTTGGCATCGCTGACGACACAGATGAGCGCCTGGAGGTCGGGCCAGTGCGATTGAGGGGCCACCTCCACCGCGAGACTGTCCTCACCCGAAGCGCTCTCTCCACCCTGCCAAGCTACGTAGCCACCGAAGAGCGAGCGGCAGGCGGAGCCACTACCCTGACGCGCGATGCGCGAGAGTTCGGAGCTCGACACCTCAGGCTGCAACTCATAAAGCGCCGCGAGCGATGCGATGAGCGCAGCGAAACCCGATGCGGACGAAGCAAGACCGGCGGCCGTGGGGAAGTTGTTCTCCGAGCAAACGTGCACCGCCCATTCCGACAGCTTGGGCAGATTGCTATCCTTGGATTCCTTGGTCTGGCGCAGCTTCTTCATCTCGTCAATGCAGCGGCGAAGACGACCCTCGGCCTTGATGGTTTCTTCCTCGCCATTGAGCCAGAGACGATCTTGCGAGCCGAAGCTGGCATCGGCACGAGCAGTGGTGACCGAGCGCAGATGGTCCTGGTCGAGTGTGACCGAGAGACTGTCGTTGGTGGGGAGGATGAGCGTGGTGTCCTTCTTGCCCCAGTACTTGATGACGGCGATGTTGACGGGCGCCGAGCAGGTTGCTTGGTGGATCGTGGACGACATCTTGAACGTGTGATCACAGTGATGAGGTGACGACCGAGTGAGAAGAACGATGGTGTGAGCAAACGAAGAGGGATGGCCCGGGCTGGGATGGCTCAAAACTCGTATGATCTGCAAGCTGCACACCACCCAAAAATGCGCTGCGTGTTGGACTTTTTCGTGACTTTCTTCCAGAAGGCGGTCGCGCGCTGTTCTTCTTCTGCAAGCCAAATTTGCACTTTGGCTTCACGCGTGGCTCTAGCTCACTGGTTTCTGACCCTGAAATGGCAACGGCTTCTACAATTTCAGCTCGCCGCCCTCCGACTCACACACTCTGTCGATTGCCCATCGGTGCAGGCCGAGACGTTTGCGAAATAGGCAAGGTGAGACTATGGATGCTGTTGATGGATTGAAATGCAAGAAGAATCGTGACAGGGATGGTATAGGTACAATTTTAGGGAAGGAGGCAGCTAATACGCGGACGGGCAGTGCTGCAGTGGCGAGCCGATCCACCACGAGAGACAGAGCGGAGCGCGAAGGCTTGCGACGCTGACGACGCCTGAGAGCATCCAATCAGGAGAACACCTTGTTGCGGCTGAGAGCGTCCTCCTTGGGCTTGAGACGATCCTTCTTGAGTCGCAAAGTGTCCTGCTGGTTGACGCGATCCGCGTACTTGTTGCCCTTCTGCTTTCGCACCATGTGGCGGATCGCATTGGGCGAAATGTACTCTGGGTTTTCGAAGACCGTGGCGCCACCAAAGCTACCTTCAAAGACACGGATGGGAGAAAGCACCATACGAGGACCGATCTCGACCAGCTTGGGCTGCCTCGATGCATCCTTAGCCCCGCCTGCCTTCTTCTTACCGCCCTCCTGGCCCTCTTCCAGCTTGGACATCACATTGGCGCCTGGGTCCGACTCGACGATCTGGTAGTTGCGGAACCACACCTTGTTGTCGACGATCGAGAACGCCACGACGTGGTCGACGAACGGTTTCGACTTTCGTGCGCCCTTGGGTACGCCAAACATCTGCGTGAACATCTCCTTGATCAAGGTCCAGTGCGGCTTCTCGTCAAACTCCTTGTCGAAAGAGAGGATGGGTCTCGACCCCTTGAGACAGTTACCGGTCATCTTGAGCTCGTCCATGGTGTGGATGTTCTGCACCTGAAACTTGGCAGACGGTCCGTTCGGTGTTTTGGACGCCCACATGTACAGGTCCTCGCGCTTGCGTGCTTCAAAGTACAGCGCGTTGTTGCAGTTGTTGAGCTCGGCCATCTCGTTGAGCAGGTGAAGTTGCGATTTCGAGTCGAGCTTGGACTCCTTCTTGGCGTGCGGCATGAGCGATTCGAGGTCGTTGATGAGATGGCGCATGCGTGACGTGACTCCTCGCGAAGGCAGCATCAGCACCCTCTGCTTGTTTCGGCGAATGGGAGCAACGGTGGTGTCCTCATCCTGCGCATCTGCTTTGCGCTTGCCCTTGGCGGCCTTCGAAGCCTGTTGAAAGACGGACGCCATGGCGGAACTAGTCAAGGGGCGCTGTCGGTAGGAATAGTAGAAGTCAGGTTGAGGCTGTCGTCGTAAGAGAAGAGAACAACGACGAGTGCCTAGAAGGATAGCGTGAGGGGAGGCTGATGTGGAGCAATCAGTGGTCAAAAAATTCTTGGGTTCGAGAAGAAGTGGAAAAATTAGTGGCCTGGCCAGGGTCGGTAGGTCACGTGATAACATGATGTGACCCCAATAACGGCCTAACAGCGTTGAAAGAATTTGTTCGGCCTCTCGTCCGTGCGGCCCGATCAACACGATGCAGACGCTATCACGCAAAAGCAGGACGATGTCGGCCTTGCTCCGAGCACGCTTCAGTAAGGACGGATTGCAGGTAGAGCTCGCTTGCAGCGGTCTGGTGTTGACCTTGTGATAGCTTTAGGTGAAACACGCCAACCTTGGACGGTTCTTCACAAGGAACAAATGAAAGACAGCATGCAAAAGTTGCCGACTTGCGCCACGTTGACGGAGCCGAGAAGAAGGAGTCGAGCGATCATGTCGGTCTGGATGGAAGCAGCGGCTGAGTTGGCCACACACGAGCAAGGTCGGACTCCGAAGAGAGGCAACGATCGCGCTTAAGCAAGGTTGGAGGCGAGCGATCCTCAAAGGTGCGTGGAGAACCGAAGGTTTCGAAGCGTTGTCAAGAGCTTGTAATCGAGCTCTCGATCCGTTTCCTGAGGTTGTTCGGGCTGGATGCCGATGCCTCGTACCGACGGCCTTGTGCTCGGATGGCCCGCCAAATGCGGGTTGCGTCTACTGCACGGCAGCATGCAGGGCTGGAGAAGCGTCTGAATTTGATATTCGAGAGCTTCGGCGCGAGCCAGTCAGCGGCCGAGGCGTTGCGTTCTAGGCAGACAAAAGCCACCAATCGGCGTTTCCGGTCTCGAGATGCAACGATTGGATACTCGCGCCGACTGACACCACCTTGCGCAGAGCCGAGTCACACTCGAACTCAGGCTGGTTGCAGAGCGAGCTGGATCAAAGGCGCGTACAGTGTCGCCTCGTTCGATCAAACGACTGCGCCTGCTTCCGTGAGAGCCAAGCTTTGCTCATTTGGCAGCTGCATCGGTGGTTTCGAAAGGAGTGCTCCTGAGGCGTCTACAGTGACTAGCTGGTGGAAAAGGGCGACGAGCAGGGATCATGGCAACAATGCCGTGGAAATTCCGTAAGCGCAAAGGAATCGGCGTGGGCGAGATGCGCGTCGGTTAGGGTCAACTGCAGGCCACTCTCGAGGGATTCGAGCGGCCTCATGCAAAGCCGTGGAAAATCCAGTTCTGCCCCGTCTGCGCATTAAACTTTCAGGCACAGAGACACGAATCAGCTGGCAGATGCGCTGGGACGCAGCTCCATTACACGACCGGACAGACGACCATCGATCGAGTGTCGCTCGGAGAAGATCAGGAAAGAATCAACTTTCTCTGCGTCCCAGCGGAAACACGGTAAGCGATGATACGTGCAAGCCAATCCGAGTCGTTCGCTCCTTCGTCTTGTTCCTGACGATCAACGTCAACACTGCCACCGTTCCAGCCTCCCTTGTGCCACATCTGTTCCTGACAGAGATTCAACTGCGCTCGGCCTTGAGTCGATGAACAGCAGTCGAGACCTTGGTGACGCGTCGGATCTCTGAGATCTTGCGATGGACTGATCTCGAACCTTCTCGGTCAACTCGGCGCCCTTGTCGCCTTACCACTGTTCTCCGTATCCAGTTCCGTTTGATGTACTGGTGGCCATCGACGACAAGGCGAGCGAGACAGCCCTTTTTTTAGGTGAGTTCGGAGCGCGAGAGGCGGGAAGGTCACCACCGTCGTCATCGTTTCGAGACCAACGCAGCATTCAGGTACGCGAACAACGGGCGGCCCGACTTTTGATGCAGAATGTGCGAGCGGAGCTTGGTTGTGCAACACAGAAAAAAGCGAGGGTGAGGCCTCAAGGATGTGGGAGGGCGAATCTTGACCGAGTCAGCCACGAATGCACTGGATCTGCCCTGTGTCAGGACTTCTGTAGCCGGCACCATGGATGGCTGACAAGATTGTTTGCCGGTCAGCGGAAATGGCAAGAGAGAGAAAGCGAGCAAGCCAGGCGGGAGTTGAAATGAGGCGGATCGAGACAATCAAGGACTGACTGGTCAGCCAGTGTTTCATGCAACGATGGTCAGGCACCGAGTTGCGACATTCGAGAACCGCCCTCCGCGGAACGTCGGCTCGGTCGAAGCGTTCGAGAGAAATTCTTTTCCCTTTTTCTTGACTGACCAAGTGGGACGTGCGATCTGACTGCATTCGAGACCTCGAGGCTCAGGAAACAAAAAGCGTGGCGGTCGGAGCAACAAACACGCGAGGTACGTCGGTCTTTGAAAATCCAAGTCAGATTCCAGCATTTCTTTCGGATCTCGGGTTCCACTCGCTCGGAATGGCCCGCAAATGTCACGGCTTGGCGAGGCATATTTCACATAAAGTGGCAATTAATACTAAATATAAGGAAAAAGAAAAGAGAATGTCTTGAGCGGAATGGGTCCAGATCGAAAGCAGTGACCATGGTCTTCTAGCATCGTTCATGGAGAACAAGGTACCGTAGAGCGCTAGTCTGAGTATGGATGTAGCTTCTGATCCCGACGAATCACACAGAGCGAGTGTACCTGCGAATCTCAATCTAAGAGTGAAAGCGGCAGATGCTTCACTTACCCGCCAAGCCCGATTCGGTGGACAAGCCATCATTCAATTCACAGATTGCATCCGACCATGCACAAGACAGCCTATCCAGAGGAAGTAGGGTAAGTCGATCGAAGCCAGCGAAGACTGCAGGTACAAAGATGGTTCTCGATCGACGTGCTGGCCGCGCGCATCAGCCTCATTTGTGGCTTGCAGAGGAACTCCAGGATGTGTCACCTCGTCCTTTTCGGAGACGTGAGCTTCGACTATGGCACCTGGCACCATTCTCGCTTGTTGTGAAGTCGATGTCGGCAGCATCCTACCTCGACTTCGATTTGCTCGCAGATAGAGGTTGTTGAGCCGAAAGCGTGGCTTCAGTTCCACAAAGCAATGTAATCCTGGAAGCCACCGACTCTTGGAATAGATAATATCTTAAAAAATGGCCTTTTTTTTACCTTTTTTTTTTTTATAGAGGCAAGGGAATCAAGCCGGAAGCGAGCGCTGTTTGAAGTTGAGTCATCTTGTACGTACTCGGACGTGGATATGGTTCCATCGAATCCGCCCACGCGGACGATCGTCGAGTCTGGAAAGAGCTCTGACGTGGCGCTGCAACGATCCTTCTTGGGCTGTCACACTGGACCCGCCTTCGATGCATGAGTTGCAATCCAGCCTCGAATCTCCCTCTTTGTCGTTCAAATTTGGCCCGCTCAAACTGCGGCGATCTCATCAGCATGGTCACAGCCGCGGCTCATCCGGTGCCGTCTTGTGGGCACTCTTGCAGTTCAACCTTGGTCGTACTGTAGCCGAACTGATTTCTGCAGGGACGAGCGTAGATGAAGTGCTGGTGTGAAATCGAACGAACGGTTGTCTGTGGTACCCGTGGGCTTTCAACCGAAGCGCAATTCATTACGAAGACGACATTGTGTAATGACGATTCCGTCGGCCTCGCTTGCGAAGGTATCAACGGTCAAGCCTCTTTCTCGGGTCAAACGTCGTGAGCGGTTTACGCTCGACAATGGAGCAGCCCGTGGCACGACGGCTCGTCATGCATCTCTCTGCTCGTTCTAGATGCGGACATGGACGCGCAAGAACTCATTCATGCCTTCGGTCGATGCATTGGGCACGAAGAGACTCGGCGTCGCAATAACGCCTTAATCTTGTGTCTCTGTGTCAGTAAGTGCAGATTGCATGTCCTCCTTGACCTTCGTTGAGCAGCTGGATGGCCGCCGCAGACTGTCGCCCTCTCCCGTCGCCTTTCGAACTTGTCGTGGTCTGAGTAGAGATGAGCTGGCTTCATGCCAAAGCTGACCCTAGCAGCAGGATGAAATTCAGCTCCGACCGCGCCGCGTTCCTGGCTTACAGGGTGGCTCAAGATGAGATGCATGATGAACTCAAATGTTCGCCTGTCTCTCTCGTGGGCGCTCTCCGCGCTGTCCAGCCACGGCCATTCCGCTGCAACTGCTGGAAAGCCCGCAGTCATTGGCCCACAGCCTTGCAATGCTGTTGAGCCTCACCACGAGTGGCCAGGCAAGGCCCTTCGAAAGCCTTGAGACAGTCCGAAAAGGAAGGTCCATGACGATGTTGTTTCCTCGCTCTTTTCCGTTCTCGCTGATATTCGCGGTTATTTCAATCAAATGAAGGAAAAACGGCAGAAACGGCGCTTCTCGTGGAGACTGTTGAAAGTGTCACCAGCAAGCCTCGCTTAAGCTCGGCTGGTGCACCTCTTGTCACTCTCCGCTCGACCCGTCCACGCCGAAAAGAATTCTCTTTTTCCTTCTGTGTGCGGGATAACACAGCTGCAGCTTCCCAGCTGTCGGCCCCTCCCCCTTTTTTTTTTCCTTAAAAATGTATCATTCCGTCTCGTGGCCGTGGTTGCATGATTTCAGCCGAGCTGTCGTGTCGGTCCCTTGGCGTTCGACGTTTCGCTTTTTGGCTGTTTCGCTTTCGTCAACGTTACCGCCTTCTTTTTCCCTCAGCGGTAGCACAACGACGGGCTCGCTTCAGCTCCCGTCTGTCTTGGCCGCGTTATCCAATTTTAAACCTGAAACAATGAGAGGCTTGTTCCTGTCCCCACCCCACCTCGAATTGCACTGCGATTCGCCCTTGCTCTGCATCCGATGTAGCAAGCCCCTTGCCATGAATTCCTCCTGGTTGGCAGCTGCGACCACATGCTCTCACTGTAGACTCAGCTCAGACTCTGATCCCTTGCCGTGGCTGCAGGCCCCTAACTCCGATGGCCCGTCTGCCGGGTGTGTGTGCCATGAAAACCCGCTTTGCTTCCTATATTGCGCTCTAGATCCTCCTCCCTCCTCGTCAATGTATCACGGTCTCGGCAAGGTCCCAAAGTGGTTTCTCCCTTGTTTCTCTCTTGTTTCCCTCTCCTCTTCCCTGGCCGGGGCGATACTTCCGTGATATAGAAAATTCTCTTTTTTTTGTATTTTTTTTGTGGCATGCTCGCTACCACCTCGCAGCTGCTGCTTGCTGCCTCCTCGTTCTGGCTTCGCTTGCGACCATCTTGAGCTGCTTTTCACTCTCCGCGGCTCCTCCAATTTTTCCGGTGGACGGTTCGAGATCAGATGCAGCGCATACCGTTACCGCTCCAACATTGCATCGTTGTCCTCCCTCGGCTTGACCTTTCCCCCTTTCCCTTCAAGCTTTGGCTGTCGTCTCTTGCATCCGGCTTGGACAGGGCTGAAATGCCAAGAGAAGCCAAAGAAAGTCATCAAAATTGGACAGATGCCAAATCTCGCCTCTGATGAGCATTACCGTGGCTGAGCTGCAACCCTCTCTCAGCCAGATGATGATTGTTTGCCGAAATGCCCTTGTCGACCTCGTGGCTTTTCCTTTCCTAGTCCTCCGCCTCTTGCCCCCTCCTCGCTTGCTCGCCTGCTTCCCGGATCAAGTTGCTTTATGTGTAGCACACCGCATTGAACTCGACTGAGTTTCAAACCACATCCACAACCACCACGACCACGACCACCACCACAAGCCTCGACACGACCCGCAATCCAGTTGCACCGTCTGACTCCGCGTCGTCGACGAACACCCTCTTTCATCCTTGGTGTTGTGCGTTGCGCTGCAATTTGCTCGTTGCGTTGCTTGGCTTCCCACTCAACGGGTCCTCCTTTCGGATCCTCTTTTCGGTTGTCCCATCCTTGCCTTTCCTTTCCCCTTCCATATCACCATTCCCCATGACCTCGCTTTGCCGCTGCTGACCCTTGTGAGAAGCTGCTTCTTCGTCGATCGCCTCGGCTCGACTCGCTTCTGACTTGCAGCTTCAACTCTCGTCCGTCGTCACCTCCTTTCTTTCGTACATTCATCATTCCGCTTCAGCGCGATTGCAAACCGAATCTCCACGCTGGAACTCACGGCGTACCCACCAGCTTCATCATCGCGCGGATCGCTTTACTCGGTTCTCGCAACGACGCCTTCCATCCTCGACCCACCTACCCTACACCGTTTCGGTAGGAGCGCAACCCGACGCCGAAGCACATCCTGTACCGGTGCCGGACTACCTAGGAGAACTTCGCGTCAGGCTTCTCACACCTTGCGACCGCCATAGTCTATCCCACTAACGAGCGACTTGCACGCATACACGTCAAGCCTTCGCCTAGGGCCATTCACCCCGCACGCACATCGCCCTACAAACACAAGTTACCCTCAGACGTCTCTTGACCGCTTAGTTCCGCCGGTCATCTACACTTGGAAAGCAGCCTTTCATTTGGCATCCAGGCTAGGCAGTTCATTTGTGCGTGGCGTTGCCTCCTTCATTTGTCCTGCGCACGGCATCCGTCGTCCAAGGCCCACCTACCGAAGCCGCAACTGTGCCGATTCTTCAGTGGTTTGCTGCTCGGCAAGCCGCATTTCATAAGCCGCCAAGCAAGCCAGAGCAAACGAGGGCAAACCAACCAACCGATCTGTTTGTCTCGTTCCCACCAGCTGCACCAGCTTCCACCGCGCTGATTTTGCTGAACGCTTGCGCCTTGTAGCCACTACGATTCGAGAAGCGCAGCTCGCACTCGTTTCTGGACGGACGGGTTCCATCCCACTTTCGACGCACACTACAGCTGCTGGATGCGCAAGAGCCAACGACAGTCGCTGAAGCAGCCGAAACACATTCCTCTGTCTTGACAGCAAGCAGTCACTACTCTGCTTTACGCCCAGCTTTGCCGTCCAAGACCGCCTCTTAGTCGCATCACCGGCATCGCCGCATCGATCCGGTTGCTATGATGAGCACCGAACGACGTGCTAGCGGGCTCGGGCCATCCATGTCGGCCGGCTCGCCTCGAGCACACAACCACTCAACAATCCCCAGGGACCTGCAGCAACGATCCAGCAAGCCAGAATCCTCGGCAGCCGCACCGGAGAGTCCCGACCGCAAACGGCCGCGCTACGATCCTGGTATGTCATCGTCGCGCGGCATGGCCGATGAGGAGGAGATGGACGAGCTGGAAGAGACCGAAGACAGCACCAGTCGGCCGCGCGGCGAATCCGATGAACCCAAGCTGGAGCGTAAAGGCTCGGGACCCGATCCGATCAGCAGACCTTCGTCGGCAGCTGCGCATCACTCTCAGTGGGCTGGTCGCAGCGCTTCGGCTACTGTGGATTCGCGTTATCAACAGCAGCAGCAGCGACCGCTGCAACACCGTGCGAGAGAGGGGATGGAGCCTGGCAGCGCGCCAGACTCGCGTCGCTACGAGTTCGAACGTCCGCCTCCACCAGGTCGGTATGACTCCGGGCTGGGTATCAGGGAGGAAGGCCGTCATATTGGGGGGCTGGTGGGCGAACGATATGGGGGCGATGCAGACCGCGAGCACCGCGATCGTTTGGGAGGGCCGACCAAGATGGAGTATCCGTCGCCTTCGATGCGCATGCCTCCGCCTCCTCCTGGTGCCGGCGATCCGGTCATGCCAGGCTTCCGCAACCGCCCGTCTTCGCCACCTCCACGACTGCCCGGTTTCGCCTCGCTCGAGTCGGAAGGCCTTGGTCATCGTCCTCCTCCTCCACGCGACGAAGGTCCGATGGGCCCAGGACCTTACTCGAGCTCCCCCCGTCGACCCGCGCATCCCTTCCACGGACCCTCCTACGGCAGCTATCCACCCCCACCGCAACCGTCCCGCACCCCGCTGCTACACCACCCTCACCACCACCCCAGCCCCACACCGTCCACGTCGTACGGCAATCCACCCATGATCCACCCGGCCCTCGCCGGCCTCCCCGGCTCTGGTGGCGGTCCAGGCGGCAAACAACAACCCAGCTTCGTCAGCAAGCTCTACTCCATGCTTGAAGACCCCTCCATCTCGGACCTCATCAGCTGGGGCTCCTCCGGCAACGTCTTCAGCGTCGCCAACCCCGCCGAGTTCTCGCGCCTCGTCCTACCCAACTGGTTCAAGCACTCCAACTGGCAATCGTTCGTACGCCAGCTCAACATGTACGGTTTCCACAAGGTCAACCATTCGTACCAGGGGAATCCGACGGATGAGGTGCAGGTATGGGAGTTTAGGCATCCGAGTTTTCGAAGGGGGGAAATTGCGCTGTTGAACGATATCAAGAGGAAGAGTTCGAGGCAGAAGAGGGGGGGTAGTCCGAGGGGTAGTGTGGGGGGCGAGGGGATGAGAGCGGGGAGTGCGGGGAGTAGTACGCCGAGTCCAGAGGTGTCGTTGGCCAACCTTGCGCACGATAGGATGATGCCTAGACGCGACTTCGCATACGACGGCATGGATCCGCATGGTTACGATCGTCGCGAGATGCGGTACTCTGATCATCCCGCCGCCCTAGGTGGAGCTCCCCGGGGTGGACCGGCAGACGAATACGCCTACATGCGCGGTAAGCTCGAACCGACACACCCCGACATACCCCCCGCCACCGCCCCTCACTATGCGCCCGGCGAGCGTCGTGAACCCCCCTTCCTACCCACCGCCGAAGCAATCGCCCGCTTCGAAGACCTCTCCGAGCGAACCGATGCCATCATCCGCCACGCGAGCTTCCTCGAATCGCAGATCCGACTCATGTCGGACCAACTCGCCGATTCGCGGGCAATGACAGCGCAGGTGGTAAGGGAGGAGATGGTGGGTCTGCTGGATAGGTTGGAGAGGTCGTTGACCGCGCCAAGTCCGCAAGGGGCAGATGCGGCGGGGAGGGTGATTGAGGCGGTGAGGGGGCAACTGGCGTTCTACTCGGGAAGGGGTGGGAAGTTGACCCCGGCACCGTTGGGGGCGAGTGCCGATCCGAAGCGTCCTAGCGTTTGACGTTCGACAAGAGCTCCAGCGCGTGACATCCGGTCTCCTCTGATCAGTCGTTGTTGATCACGCGGCTGGTGGATGCATCTTCGCAGCCTTCTCTCTTACATGCACACATTCTCCCGCGTTGACCGCTGGGTAAGAGTGCACAAATTGACACTCGCTCAAACCTCGACATGACCATCCAAAGGCCCATACTGGCTGCGCACACTCTGTAATCTCGATAATCTGATGCATCATGGTCAAACATTCTCCCACTTTCTTGGCCTGATTGTGGTTTGCTCGCACTCGCTTGCGGGCATTGTGTGAGTATCGCAAAGTTGCAAGATGGTGGACCTGTGGCTCGGGAATGGAAAGCTATTGTACAGATGCGATCAAGGTGCGGGAACGAGAAGCCCGGAAGAGACGCGGGAGGCTGGGATGCTGATTTTTGCCGAACAGAAGCGGCTTTTGACGAGATCTTCTTGGAGAGGTTCGCTTCGTAGTCAAGACGAGTCGCAGCTTCGAGACAAGAACGGACGGCAAGCGGTCGAGTTCAGCCGATCACCACTCGAACTCGCCATTGCACTTGGCAAAGAGGTAATCCCTCCCATCGATCGAAGCGACGCCGTCCTTGAGCACGCACTTCCACTTGTTCTTGACGCGCTGCACCTTGTCATACAGGCACAGCACCATATCATCGTTATCGCCGTCTGCGCCGCCATCGAGGTCTTCGTCATCCGAGTCGTCGAGGTCGCTTCCGATCTCATCGTCGTCGCTAATCCGCTTCCTCTTCTGCCCCGCGGCAGCATCGTCGTCCTCCTCCTTCTTAGTGCTGCTCCCGCCAGCGTCACCGGTGGCACTGCTAGGAGCGTCGGTGGAGTTGTCGCCACGGGCGGCTTTGGAACGGTGCTGATCCGACCCGTTGCTGCTCGAGGCTTGACCGTTGGCGGCGGCCTTGTCTTCGGATTTGGCCTCGGTTTTGGGGTCAGGTTTCTTGCTGGAGCGCGATTTGGCAGGGGGCAGAGCAGGAGCGCCTTCGAATTCGGCAACTTGCGTGGCTACGATCTTGGCTTCCCACGAACGCTGCAGTTCTTCGAGCACTTCTTTCTCGATCCCCATCTCTTCAAAGTCTTGGCGCACGTTGTTGATCACATCGTCGATGATGCTTCGGTACACCTGGGACTGTGGGTGTCAAGGGGTAAGGGCGACGAGTTAGTAACGGTGGAACAAATTTACGAACTCCGCAATCCGTCATGGTCGAGAAAGCGAACACAGCAGGCATTTGACACTTACGACCACTTTGTTGCTCATCTTGGCTCAGGTAACGCGACGATGTCGAACAACGGATGAAGACGCACACGGCTCTGCGAAAGGGCCGGGTAACCGAAGGTGCTTTCACCCACACTCGGGCAAGTGCGGGGTAGGTAGATTGCCGAGCGGCGAGAAGAACCAGGCTGAGAGGTCCGCACACCGACAGCAGCTTCGACAGGATGTACGAGATGTCCGAATCGATCTGCTGCTACAACGCCGCTTAGTGTAGGAGATAGTCGAGATGCAGAGAAGGAGCCTGATTCACACGATGTGGGTCCAACAGTGTCGCCTTTGCGATCCACAGTCGCTCCTTTTGGCGTCCAAGTGCAAGTCCGCCAAGTCGAGAGAGTGCCGCTGCCGTCGACTGAATGGATTGGAGCCTTGGACAAGCCCGGGGGGGAACAAAGGCCGGGTTGTCTCGAGAAGGAGGAGATGAATGTAGGAAAGGAGGATTCGTATATATACTGCTTTTGCGATGAGCCGCACTCGCGGGGTCTGACGTCGACTCAGCCAATGCTCAATCGCACGAGAAGAGTCGATCACGGCCAGGAAATGAGCCTGCATTGTGACCGTCGAGCGCAGAAAGTTCATCGCGACGCGCCCTCCCGCCTCTCCAGAAAATCACTGCGCCCTGATGCCTTGATCCACACTGAAAGCAGTTGGTGGCAGATCGTGTTGGAAAAAGGCAAGGCAAAGCGTTCTGCTGCGTCTTTTTTGGAACTAATTTGCCCTGATCCGGATCGGGGGCAGCAGCATCTGAGTGTGAGCACGGCCCTCGCTCGCTCGCTCATCTGGAAGTTCCTCCCTCTCTGTCTGCGCTGGAAGAGAGGGAAATCGAGAAAGCTGGAAATCCACTTGTGACCTTGCCCCGCCTGCATTGCGATTCGCCTACATCCAACTTCAACCACCATCTTCTCGTCCATCTATTGCTCCCACCATCACCGCATTGCCCGTCGCAAGTTACGCACTCGGATTTACCTTCAAGTTCCCGTCTTCCGTGAAACTCACCGTCGTTACATCCCTACGAACGAAGCGCTCTCCTCAAGCGGACCGCCGCAGACACGCTGCCCATCTAAACGAGAACGCACTTTCACCCCTCCCACAGGACGCACATCCACCCACGAGCACGCACCATGTCGAGCACAGAGAAAAAGTCCAAGGAGGCACAGCTCAACCGCAGTTCGCACAAGTTTTCCACCAACGATGTCGTCCTCGCCAAGGTCCGCGGCTTCCCAGCGTGGCCGGGCATCGTCATGGACGACGCAAACGTCCCCTCCGCCGTGCTCAAGGAGCGACCCAACATCAAGCATCGCGACCTCTACACCATCCGCTTCTTCCCCGCCGCCGACTACCACTGGGCCTTCTCCAAGGACCTCGAACTGCTCAACAAGGACAAGATCGACGCCTTCCTCGCCGGGCCAAATCGCAAAAAGGGCGATCTGCGACAGGCGTACGAGCTAGCACGTGATCCTGCCTCGTGGAATGAGGAGCAGAACACCATTGTGCGAAACTACGAGCAGTCGTTGCAAGACGCAGCGGACGAGGAGGAGGAGAACCAGGACCAGCTCGAAGAGGACGAAGAGGACGACGAGGAGCCTTCGAGCAAGAAGAGGAAACGTGCCCCGGAAACGGGCAAGGTGCGAGAGAGCGCCGACAAGCGCAAGAAGTCCAAGGCGTCCGAGGCATCCAAGACCAAGGCGGAAAAGCCCACCAGCAAGGCGGGAGGTGCCGTTGCAAACGGGGAGGACAAGTCGGAGGAGCATCTGGATCCCGAGACCAAGAAGGTCAAGGAGTGGCGACACAAGGTGCAAAAGGTGTTCCTCGGCAAGGAGGGCACCATCAACGCCGACGACATGCCCGGCGCAGATGCAGCGTTCAAGGTGATCGAGGAGTACGAAGGCATGACCGCGGACCATCTGCGCACCACCAAGATCGGAAAGGTGATGAAGCGCGTCATGCAGCTCAACGACGTTCCACGCGACGACGAGTTCCACTTCAAGGAGCGTGCCGAGAAGCTGTGTGCCAAGTGGGGCGCCATCATGGCCGGTGGTGAGGCGATTCAGGAGTCGGCGGGTCAGGGGACTAGCGAGCCGGTGAAGGAGAACGGAGAGGCGGCGGCGGCACCCGCGGAGCCAGAAGCAAAGAGCGAGCCCGAGGCTAAGGCGGAGCCAGCGGCCGTCGAGGCGCCAGCAGAGTCGGCTTAAGGAAGCATCTCTCGTCCATCGCACGCTCGAGCGAGCGACAGGGCAGCATCGTCGTCTCGCTCAGGCTTCGTCCTCTTTCACCAACGTCACCGCCGTAACCCTCCACCCAAAACAGCACGCTACGGATCCTCCACGCCGCCTCAACCCTTGTAGTATCAGGCTTTACCCCTCTTTGTCCCCTGTAACATCTTCTTATCTCCTCGTTTCTCGATCTGCCTTGCGACACGTGTCGACGTGCAGCACACGGCGGATCGGTGTTTGTCTTTGTATGCTTGAAATCGAAAGGTGACATTGGTACTGCTTGTTGCTGCTATGATGTGCGGGCTGACACATCTTGCGCGACCCCCACCGTGTTGTTGAGAGGCTCTGTCGCCTGAGCAACCGCCCTCACGTGCGCTTCCTGCTGCTGAACCCTCGCCCCCCACTGCTGTGCCAACCCCCTCATCCGCGACGAGACGACCTCCGAAGGCCCCGTGATCTGCCCTCGCAACACCTTCTCGAAGTTCTGCTTCAGATCCTGGTCCAGTCCCTCGGAGAAGCGCTGCCAATCCTGTCGGAAGCGACGGCGGAACTTGTTGTACTGGCCCTGCATCCTCCATCCGACCAGCGTGAGGGTGAGCAGGCCCAATCCGAGGCCCGTGCTGGGATCGAGTGCGAGCGAGGCCGAGGATGCATCGACGAGGCCGAGGGAGGAACCGAGGATGCTAGCTGATCCAACGCCGGCTGCGGTCACGGCGACAGCTGCTGAACTGGTCACGGCAAGCCTGCGTGATTTGAGAGCGAGCACGTCGATGGGTCCCCCCACTTCCAGCAGCTGGGCGCGTCGGCGGTGGATCGGTTCCATGAGGGTCGACGGCTCGATGGTGCGCAACCTCGACGAACGGTATGCCTCAGCTTCGTTCGAGACAAGCGCAATATCGCGAGAAGCAGATGCAATGCTGGGACTAAGCTCCTGCGCCAACTGCCTGAATCGCGCCAACGGTCGATCGGCCGCTCGCACCTTTTCGACCTGCAACGTCGCCAGTCGACCCGACTCGTACGCCAAATCCGACTCGAGCGAGGCAGCAAAGCCAGCACACGCAGACTCGAGCTCCTTGCGAACGTCGTCGACCTTCCAGATGAGCTTCCACCACTGCAGCCGCGTGTCAAACGTAGACTCGATCAAGTTGTCTGTCTCCTGCATGGCTTGGTCGACGGCGCTGAGCGAGCCCGGCGAGGCCGGACGCCAGACTTGGATCTCATCGCTCGAGAGCTGTCCGGTGTAGGCGGTGGCAGGTGGCCAGATGCGTTCGAGCGATTGCTTGAGCGTGATGCTGTTCTTCTCGTCAGCTTCGGCTGCGAGCGAGCGTAGCTGATGCAGGGTGGCCAGACAGTGCTTGGTGGTGGCAAGGGCCTCATCGAGACAGTGCTGAAGGAGGAAGGCTGCAGACTGCGCAACGAGCGCGTTGGAATCGTCTCGAGACTGCAGATTCTGGATGAGGTCGATGACGGAACCGACATTGGATCGCTGGTAATGGCTGCTGAAGTTGTCCCAATATGCGGTGGGGGGTGCGCGGACGCTGATAGGTGACGATGATGTTGGCTGCCCTTGCCTGTCGAGGGCTTGACGGAGTGCCGAGTTGGCAGCCAGCGCGTCCGAAACACGAACTGCGAGGAGATTGGGAGCGACAAGATCGGACACGGACGCACCGGTTGCCGCTTCGAGACCAGCGACGATCTGGTCACGGTCCGATCCAAGAATCGAGTTGACGACGAGATGAACGTGTGGCTTGGCAGCAAAGCGCGAGAGCAGCTCGTGAGTGGCATCGCCACGATGGCCGGGACTGCGAGGTCGATGCGCCGCTCGACTGAGCGCATAGTCGTCGGTGACAAAGAAGACGGCCTCGCTGTCGTAGATGAGGTCGTGTGCTGCTTCGGTCACGGTCGGATCGATCAGCACGGTGATCTGAAGGTTTGCCTGCTGGAGCCAGTGACGGTCCAACGTGACAGCATTGCCGTTGAGGGGCTGAGGGGAACCTGGCGCGTACTTGATCGTGAATGGGTTCGAAGCATCGAGTTGCCTGAAGGCTGCCAATACAGTCTCTGCCTCATTCGCTCCAGCCGCATCGATCTCTCGTAGAGGCTCGTCGATCATGGCAGACAGGAGCTGCTGCGTTTGACTGAGCGAAGACCCGACCAAAGTGACGCGGTTTGAGATGTGGCCATGGCCTTCCGCCGCTGCCATTTGCGTCTTGCGGACGAGTGCATCTACTCTGTTGGTCCATTCTGGGCCCAAGACCTGCTGATCTGGATCCACGATGCTTTGAGCACGTTGAGCGATGTGCGCAAGTCCGATGGACGCTTCTGGAGATAGAGGAGCAGAGCCTTGGGGGCGACGACCAACCTCGACAGCTTGAGTTCTACGTGTGGTGGTGGAGAGCGACTTGACCGCTGCAGGGTGACCAGCATGACGAAGAGCAACGGGAGAGCCTGGTGAGGTGGCCATCATTGTTGAGCTTGTCGACGGCGCTATCGAGCTGGGCGGACGGAGGCGAAGGCATTGCCGCGCGCCTATTGAAGGCGCTGTTGACAGCATGACGACGAGACCACCTCGACGCGTGCAGTACGGCGCTTGATTGCTGCTCGTTGCAGAGTACTGTTGACTTGATGTGGTGGTAAAAGGTCAAACGTCAAACGCCCGTCGACCTTCGGAATGTCAAAGCGCGACCGAAAAAATCGTAGAATGTGAGATCTCGGTGCGAAAACGGTCGGCACCGAAATTTGGCTGAGGGCAGGCACAGCGCTGAAGCAAATTCGAGATTTTCAGATTTTCGTTAGAAGCTCAAAGCCTTGCGACATCACCATCACCATCACCATCCCCTTCCGCTCCCTTTGTGTCCTTCCGCCCTCTTTTCCCTTCGTCAAGTCATCTCAGGGAAGGCTCACTTTTCTGCTTGACCGACTCAAAGACGTCGATAGGACCTTTCGAGTGACTTATCGTCTTCGCCGCTTCCGCCGTTGTGACGAGGGACACAAGGCGGCTTTCTCTATTCACATCGCCCGTCGTCGATCTTTTCAGGTCACATACGCTCATCAGCGATCTAATCCGCCGAAGGAGCGCTTTCTCTTCTCGGGACAACGACGAGTAGGCGTGGCACGGTCCCTTTCGTTCGTTCTACAGAATCCGTGCGACGCTCTCCCATCCACTTTCCCCTCATCTTTGGAGGATCCGCTCAGTACTATCTTCTCCAAGTCGAGGGTCAAGATCGCAGGCGCTCGAGCCTCTCTACAGCTAGCTCGTCCGATTCCCTGTGTTACCGTGTCTTCCGCCCGGTTGACATTCCTTGGGATCATCTCAGGACGAGCTTCCACCCCAACTTGAATCGCGGTGGCGAGCATCTGCGGCCATGCTTCAGTCCATGTCCGGTGCGGACGATCGCAAACGATCGCTAGTCGGTGCTGCAGAGGACGGCCCTCGCAAACGTTTGCACTCGGACGAAACCGCATCCAGGTCTGCCACCACGCCTGCCAATGACGATGACGACGAAGAGACTCTGCATCCAGCTTATGCTGGCCTCGAAGCCTTCCGTAAGGAGGCCATCTATCGCAAGCTGCTCGAGGCAAGGAGAGACTTGATACGCATCGAGCGAAGAGCAGGCGCCTTCCAAGATGACCTTGCCGTCGCCGAACAGCGAGCGGCCGTGCTTCATCGCTTCTGGAGCTTGCTTCTCACCGATCTAGCCGCTCGTCTCGCCGTTCAGGACCAAGATGCGTTCGCCTCTCTTTCCTCCTCGGATTCACGGACGGATCTTGCAAGTTTGGAAAAGCAGCTTCAGGAACAATCGACAGCGGTATTGCAATCCCTTTCTCAGCAGAGCGACGTCAACGTCGTCGAGCTCCAGCAAAAGTATCACGATCTCGCAGACGAAGCATCTCGTCACAAGCAGGACCTCTTTCTCACCCAGTCCAAGCTGCAGCGAGCTGAGGACGCCCTAGCTCACGCCACACAAAAGCTCTCCAGGGTCGAGCACGAGTATGTTCGCTACCAGAGCAACCTCCTCCGCGCCACAGAAGGCAAGGCTACAGTCCCAGCTGGCACCACGGTGACAGCCGCAGAACCAGCGCCCGCAGCCGACAAGGCCAACGACGGTGCTGCCAAGACAGATGCCGCCGCTCCTGCCTCCGGTACAGAAGGCCCCACACCAGAGACCTCGGAAGCTCTCCAAAAGGCGCTTGATGACCTCGAAAGCGCGCGACAGGATGTCGAGCTGACACGGAGAGAGAGCGACTCGAGATATGCCGAGATCCAAACCCTCAACGAAGAGCTGAGGGCGCTCAAGTTTAAACTTCACGAGACGCAGCACAAGCTGACAACGCTACCGGAAGAGGTACTGCTTAGCTCGGCGCTGTACCGTGACCTGCAGACGGCGTTGCGGCACGCCCAACACGACTTGCAAGCCAGCAAAGAGGCGATGCAGACGCTCGAAACCGAGGCGGTTGCATTGCGGGAGGAACGGGGTGCCTTCCAGCAGGCAGTCGAAGCGGAAGCAACAAGCAGGTCGGAAGACCTTGAAAGGCTCGTCAAGGCCAAAGAGGCCGACGTCACACGACTTCGAAGCCAGCGAGATGAGCTCAACGCCGAGCTTACCGAGCGTCGATCTCGCGAGCAAGTCAAGTTTACGCAGATCGAAGAGATGAAGGCGCTGCTCAACAGCAAGGAGGAACGCTTGACACTGCTCAGTAGCCAGGTGCGACGCTTGCGGATGACGGTGGCCGCGTTCCAAGGACAGTCGGTCGGTGTCTCCGCCTTGGCCAAGGCCGACTCGGAAGAAGACCAGTTCGAACAGCTCAGTCGCACAGCACAGGAGGCACAGGAGCGAGTTACCGAGCTGGAGAAGCGTCTTGCATCGACTGGCGAGCTCGCGGCTCCCAACGGAGTCAAGATCAAGACAGAGGAGGAGGTCAACGCCGCGGATACCAGCGAGACCGACTTGCGAGCCGAAAATGAGCGATTGCGGTTGTCTCTACAGGCTGCCGAAGCGTCTAGCAGGGCTGTCGACGACGAGTTGGAAAAGATCAGTGCGGCGTACGCCGATTTGGAAAGGCAAGCGTCCGTCAAGGTCACCGATGTCAGCCGTCTGGAGGAGAAGGCACTGCGATGGGTGACGGAAAAGTCGAAAGCGGACAACAAGTACTTTTCAGCGATGCGATCCAAGGACGCGATGGATTCGGAGCTGCGAGCCGCTAAGCAGGTGCAAGAGCGACAACAAAAGAGCATCGAGATCTTCGCCGAGACGGAGCGCAACTTCACGGCGCAGCTTGCCCTGCACGAAAAGGAGGTGACGGCGTTCAAAAAGGTGGTCGACGTGCATGCTCATCGCATCGACACGCTGCAGCGCGAGCTCGAGCTGGCCGAGTCGCGCCTGGCCGAGTCGGTGCGAACCAAGGATGCAGCGAGCGAGTCGGCCAAGGAGCTGATCAACACGGCCAACATCGAAAAGGACCAACGGAAGCGAGCCGAGGAACGCGTCGCTCGACTCGAGAAGGACCTCGAAGGCGCCAAACGGCAGCTTGCCAAAGCGGCGGCGTCGGCGGCCAAGAACAAGGGACGTCGCGAGACCGACCCTGCCGACGGCGGGAGCGAGCGCGACTCGCTCAATGCGCTGCTGCAGTGCTCGTCGTGCAAGGAGAGGTATCGAGATCGCATCCTCACCAAGTGCTTCCACACGTTCTGCCGGGTGTGCATCGACTCGCGCGTACAGACTCGGCAGCGCAAGTGTCCGCATTGCGCACTGGCGTTTGCCGTGAGCGACGTTCAACCTCTATACCTGCAGTGATGCTTTGCCATGGACTCAGGTTTTCGCTGATGTGCATGGCTGTGATCAATGCTTCGACTTTGGCGTGTTCCGCCGTCGATTCTTTCGTCGTAGCTGCAATCGCAATACAGCTGTCACCCTTCACTCGATTCTTTTGCCAGCTCGTTTGCGATGTTTCGTGACAGACGTGAGCATCCTGAGAGGAAACTAGCCTTGCTGACTCGTCGTGGAAAGGTCACGACTGCCAGCGACTGTCAAGGCGGGCGGTTTATGCGATGTGAGACGTGGAAAGAGACTGCTGAAATGTCGGACCAAATGCTAGAATACAAAGAGACGATGGAATGGAGCGGGCTGAGTCGATCAAGCCTGAGATCTGCGCTCGTGGACTGTAGCGATGCATCAAGAGGCGGGACAGGGAGTAAGAAACGAGCGTCAGCACACATGCTCGTAGTATTGCCTACGCGCAAGATCCTCGGGGCTGATGTCGAAGCTGGGGTGAAAGAGTACGTACTGTTGTAGTGGAGAAGCTTCTCAATGAGGTCTACGTGGGTCAAGACCATTCGACGGCAGCAGTAGCGTTTGAGATCAAGCTCTGTGAGAGCCTCGCCTTCGGTTCGACCATCGAGGAGAAGGGCAAGGTAGGCGTTCCACTTGTCACCAATGACCTTGCCGCACGAGAAGCAGCGGACGGGGATGATCATTTTGGCGGCCCAGTCGAGGATGTGATGGCCCGCAATAGGTAAGAACGATCGAAGTGGATGATTCGAGACTGTCGAGCCCGAAGACTGAGTGCTCACGCTTGCTACGCCTCGAGAGGTAATGGGTCCGAGAATGCTGAGATAAGTGATTGAGCTCTGGGCCGACGTGCCTCGATGAAGTCTCTGCAGATGGCGCTGCTTGTAGACAAGGGTATAATAGAGGTGGTGATGAGGAGGATCGGTGACAGTCCAGTTCTTCGAACTTTCATCAAAAAATCGCTGAGCCCGTGATCCGGACTGCGACTGTCAGAACTTAACAAAATCCCAAAAATCGATCACGACACGCTGGCTTTCGCACGGATTTTCGTCGAGTTCCACGTCGCCGGAAGGAGAAGGCAGCTGAAGCACACACAGAGCGCACGACCCGTTCAAGAAGAAACCAAGCCAATGAGCTGCAGCTTAGCTTGTCCCAGGTCACCGACGCCTTTGTGAATTGGCGTCAGAGCGAGTGAGAACAAGAAAGAGTGCTTGGACCCGCCGCCGTTTGCTGGGTCTGCCTTCCAGAGTCAGAGAGCTTGTTCCCCGCGCCGAGAGCGTGTGATCTGCAACCTGAAGAACACGAGACCTTCTTCTCGTCTTCTTCAACACATCATCTCTACCTCTTCGACCCCGTCTTCATCTTCAACGCCTAGCCGGGTCAAGTCTGCAAATATGAGCGGCTGTAAGTATGCTGCTGCTGCTGCTGCTGCTGCTGCTGCTTCGATGCCGCTGTGCATGCCGAGAGTGGACCGCAATGCAAACGCCATCGCAGTATACTGATCGTGTCTCTCTCCTGCCCTCTGTACGACTCTGCAACCCTACAGTCCGGTTCTTGTCGCTTGTGCGGCCTTTCATGTCCGTCCTGCCCGAAGTATCGGCACCGGAACGAAAAGGTATGTCTGTGGAACATCAACGAGCCGACGGGGAATGTTAGCTGACACTTCGACGCCATTCTTTCATCTGCAAACAGTGCCCTTCGAGAGCCGAGTCATGTGGACCGCTATCGTCCTCGCCATCTTCCTCGTCTCGTCCCAGATCCCCCTCTACGGTATCGTCTCGAGTGACAGCTCCGACCCGCTCTACTGGATGCGTGTCATTCTCGCCTCGAACCGAGGTACGCTCATGGAACTCGGTATCTCGCCCATCGTCACCTCGGGAATGATCATGCAGCTCCTCGCCGGTGCCAACCTCGTCGAAGTCGACTTCAGCCTCAAGGAGGACCGCGCCCTCTTTGGCGGTGCTCAGAAGCTTTTCGCGCTTATCATCTCGCTCGGTCAGGCTACCGTCTACGTTCTTACCGGTCTCTACGGCCAGCCCAAGGACCTCGGTGCCGGTGTTTGTCTGCTTCTCATTCTCCAGCTCGTCGTTGCCGGACTCATCGTCATCCTCCTCGACGAGCTGCTCCAGAAGGGCTACGGTCTCGGCTCGGGTATCTCGCTCTTCATCGCGACCAACATCTGCGAGTCGATCGTCTGGAAGGCCTTCTCCCCTACCACTGTCAACACCGGTCGTGGTCCCGAGTTCGAAGGTGCTCTCGTCGCCCTCTTCCACCTGCTCTTCACCTGGAACGACAAGTCGCGTGCGCTCAAGGAGGCACTCTACCGTGACCGTCTGCCCAACGTCATGAACCTGCTCGCGACGCTGCTCATCTTCCTCGTCGTCATCTACCTCCAGGGCTTCCGCATCGAGATCCCCGTCAAATCGAACCGCTTCCGTGGCCAGCGCGGCACGTACCCCGTCAAGCTCTTCTACACCTCCAACATGCCCATCATGCTCGAGTCGGCGCTCACCTCGAACGTCTTCATCATCAGCCAGATGCTCGCCTCGCGCTTCCCCGCCAACCTCTTCGTCAAGCTGCTTGGCGTTTGGGAGCCTCTCGAGGACTCTGCGCAGTTGCACGCCGTCGGTGGTATCGCCTACTACATGTCGCCTCCGCACAACTTCAGGGAGGTCGTCGGCGACCCCATTCACACGGCCATCTACATCGCCTTCACGCTCACCGCCTGCGCTTTGTTCTCCAAGACCTGGATCGAAGTCTCGGGCTCCGGTCCCCGCGAAGTCGCTAAGCAGCTCAAGGACAACCAGATGGTCATGGCCGGTCACCGTGACGCTAGCATGTACAAGGAGCTCAAGCGTGTCATCCCTACTGCGGCCGCTTTCGGAGGTGCCACCATCGGCGCACTTTCGGTCTGCGCTGACCTCATCGGAGCGTTCGGTTCGGGTACCGGTATTCTGCTGGCTGTGACGATCATCTACTCGTACTTCGAGATCGGTATGCGCGAGTCCGGCGGACCGGAAATGGCTGCTATGGGCGATCTCTTCGGTTGAATGCTGGGGACAGTCGTTTGCCGCTGAAGCAGCATCCTCATGCAGGTTCAGTGATCTGCACTTCAAACTATCCGGTCTGCCAGCAGTCGTCGACGAGCACGGCATACTCGTCCCGGCCTGTCGTTGCTAAGACCTTCGCACCATCCACATCCAAACCCCTCACACACACCCTGGCCTACCGCCATGACTCTCATCCTTCATCCTCCCACCCTATCCTCCTGTGTAAATAGCCGCTAACAGACTCAAAAAGAAAGTCTTTCTCCACTGCCCCGGGTTCGTGTGTGTACTCTACTCATGCCACTCCCGTGCTGCTTGCCAATAATCGTTCATCCCGTCCATCGTCCGAGAACTTCCACTCGAGTATGAAGCCGATCACAACATCGCACGCGGAGCGCAAGATTTCTGTCTGAAATGTGTAGTATTGCCAATCGGCTAAAGCCGATCATGCTTTTGGTACTGGGGAGCTAAAGGTCTGGCTAGTGTGTGTGTGGTGTGTGTGCAGAGTGTGTGACATTACAACGTTGCCTCGCAGTCAGACCGATAAAGAACCTGCGAAGCAACGTGAAGGAAGAGTCCCGCCGAAGATTCGTTACGGAAGGATGGAAAAATGAATGCTGGTGAAGAGATGCCGAAAAGGGAGTACAGAGACCGAAACGAAACGCAAGACGCTTAGAATCGGAGAGGGGTGAAGAACCACTTGTTCTTGCCCGAGGTGTACTTCTCCTCGAAGATCTGCTTGATCTGCTTCTTGGCGTCCTCGCGTTGCGAAGGCTCCTTGAACGTGTCCTGGGTGACAGCGCCCTTGAGACCCTCGAGCTCGAGAGCGTAACGGGTGGGCATGAGGTGGTTGTACGAGATGACCTTGACAAAGGGCTTGACCTTGGAGCGCTTGGCGATCTTCTTGGCCCCCATGCGCTTGGTCACCTTCTGTGGGTAGCGCTCGATACCGGCGGCGACAATGTAAGGGAAGGACTTCTCCTTGGAGCCGTCATCGAACTGCTTGATGACGACAACCTGTGGTGGGTGAAGATTAAAAATATGGACGGATGTCAGAAAAAGTGTGCTGAGGCGGGACAAGAGTTGCAACCTGAGCAGACTCGTTGATGCAGCTTCGAGTCCAAGGAGGTGTCCATGGAAGGCGTCCGTTGTTGATCCAGATGCAGCGGCACAGCAACTGGGCGACGAGGTTGGCGTCGACGCAATGAGACAAGGCGAGTTGAAACGACGGCCGCAAAGCAGCAACTCGTTTGCACGCATCCTGTCCCGCAATTCGAACCACAATCGTACCGTAGCCTGCGACAAAGCTTCGTCTTTTGGCCCATCGACGATACTGTTGCGACCTATTGCCCGTCCTGCTCTTGCACCATCAAAACTTCGACCGCTTTGTAGCCTTGCACGATCCACGCTCCGACGGCGATGAAAGAGTCTAGTTGCAATCCTTCCGGACGATCCTTAGCTTGTCGAAGTGTCGTGTAGAACTGTGCTGTCGCAGACTCCAACGAACGCATCTCTCTGTGACCTGCCGGGGGTTTCCAACTGCTGTGCCCGAGGCCTCTCTCCAAGCTTTACGAATTACCAGATTCTTTCCTCCCATTGATTGCGTGCTGCCATTCCCTGGACGATCTTCTGCTGCTACTGATTGCTGATGCGGTGTGGTTGGACTCGAAAGCTGCATGCTGTTCTGCTCGGTTGTCGATGCTGAATGTATACTGACCTTCTTACCGGCGTGACGGCCGCTAAGGACGACGGCGACCTTTCCTGGCTGTAGACGGCGAAGAATGAGACAAGGGGCGGATACGAAGGTCAGCCGAATGATCTTTCGATGGACGTGTTCGGTCGAGCAGCATTACGACGCTATGGACAGGACAGCCCCGAATAGCATTCCAGATTGAGTCGGATACACGTCTGCAATGACGCTGAGTGTCGGTCATGTCCGTCGAGCGTGCTGATGCTAGTATGAGAAACATACCTTGTAGATCTTGGGCATTGTGACGGATGAGGGATCTTGATGGAGGATGATGGTGACGAGAGTGTGAATGTCGAACCACTAGGCTTCTGGTCACCCCACCCCAGACTGGCTCTCGCAGGCAACGCTCACTCGCTCTCAGTTGGCTCTTTGACTGGACCGCTTGGCTGTCTGTCTTCCTGGCCACACTCACGAGCCTGCTCTCTCTCCCTCGAAGACTGAACAGCAGCCAGAAAATTCTCAGCTTCTCAGTCCGGCCAACGGGAGAGCGCCTTCCCAGAGAGCTTCCCAGGGCCAAAGTGAGAAACTCGAAAAATGCGGTTGTAGACAGGCAGACAGCGGAAATTCGACGGGCAACACGTGATCAAAACCAAAAATTCCCACGATGAACTCTCGCCCAGTCAGCTCAGCTGCAGCAGCGGTCACGACAGGTTCAACTAGTTAGCCTCGGATCCGAGTTTTCGATTTTGCAAATTTCGACCCTCTGAGCATTTCGGGTTGAGTGCGCGCAGAGTGCGATTGGGTCATCTCACCTTTCGCGGCAGCACAGCGCACGATTTCGAGTTGAGCACCGTCTAGAGAGACAGTGGCCAGCAGCTCAGAGTCTGGGATTGGGATTGCAAGGCGCGCAGCGAGAATCGAGGCTGGCAGTGAGCATACCAAAGCACGTTCGCCATCTCACACCTTTCCTCACCATCAAGACCTTCGTCCTCCCAAACAAAGTAGGTATTATCGACAGCCATACATCGACAGAGTATGTCACATGCGATATCACCAGCAATCTGCGCAAGTCAACTCAGTCAGTCCAACAAGCCTCGCCATTCGACAATCAGTTCAGTCTGCACGCCAATGTATGATTCGACTCTATCAGTATCGGCCTCATCACGGAGCATACGCATACAACAACCGACACAGCCACCTCGTCAGTCAGCAACGCAAAGACACTGTCATTATGGGAATGGAGGAGCAGCATGGATGAGGAGCAGCAGTGGACATAGCCACGTCCAGATACGCCACCCATATCTCTACAGCTGAGGCGTCTTCATCGACTCGGTCAAGAGGTCGACAGCAACATGATGCTCGTCTACATGAGCTCCGAACGGATCGCATCATGAGCGACTGGATGTTGGGATCGACTTTAGCAGCGGTGAATTATATCCAGCAGCGAGACAGCCAATCAGCAGATGGGCCAAATTCATGGAGAGGATCGACCAGTTCGACAGACTGATCGGCAGGCTTGGACTGTTCAGCACACCGCGGATACACTTGATATCGACTTTTCCGAGATTCTGAAAACGAGCATCATTCTTACCACCAACATCGTCTTTCTTTGCATTCGCCGTCCTCCACCAACCTCTGCAGTTTCTTCAAGATGGCTAAGCCCCGTGGTCTCAACACAGCCCGTAAGCAGGTCTCGACCCGCCGAGACAACCGATGGGCCGACGCTCAGTACAAGAAGCGTGCCCTCGGCAACTTCTACAAGACCTCGCCCACCGGTGGTTCGTCCCAGGCCAAGGGTATCGTTCTCGAGAAGATCGGTGTCGAGGCCAAGCAGCCTAACTCGGCTATCCGAAAGTGTGTCCGTGTCCAGCTCATCAAGAACGGCAAGAAGGTCGCCGCCTTCGTTCCCAACGACGGTTGTCTCAACTTTGTCGACGAGAACGACGAGGTCCTCATCTCTGGTTTCGGTCGTGCCGGTAAGGCCAAGGGTGATATTCCCGGTGTTCGTTTCAAGGTCGTCAAGGTGTCCGGTGTCGGTCTCTTGGCACTCTTCAAGTGAGTATTCATTCCTAGCTTCGATCATGTCATGCACGAAGATACTGACTTCTTTGCCACTTCTTTCCCAAACTCGCAGGTCCAAGAAGGAGAAGCCCCGTTCTTAGACGTCTTCCTCATGTCTGTTGGCACCCCTCCCTTCCTTCGCATTATATGGCCTCAGCAACTCTGTCTCGGGCGGTAGTGTCAGCCTGCAGCTGATGCCCGCCTGAAATGGCCATCTCTCACCCGCACATCCTCACAGGCTTTGTTGCATGTACATCGTATCATTCACACCCAAAACACTTGCGCCTCTTGTAGGCCATCATTCGGCTACGTATACCGTCTCTAGTGTGAGGATGATGTCGATTGGCGGTTGCGAAATTTTTGAGAGAGCCTCCAGAGACGAGCGAGCTCTAACAAACTTGAAGAAATTCGCGTGCGGGAAAGCTTCGTGAGGACCCTGAAAGCGAAGATCAACACTCAGACTCCACATTTGCTGCGCACTTCCATCCTGGCTGCTATCCCATCCGCATCTTGACGGTTCGTCTACTTCGCACATCGGTGGCAACCACTCGACACCTTCAAGATGTCGTCGGAAGGTCAGAATGCTGCCGAGCAAGGCGTCGCTGGCGGCAGCGGTCTCTCGCTGCGAGAGAAGATGCGCCTCAAGGCTCAGCAAAAGATTCAGGATCAGGCTGGCTCCTCCGCTGCCTCGAGCAGCCGCGCCGACCCAGCTTCTCTCGTCGCAATGGATGTCGACAGCTATGGCAAAGATGACGACGAAGCGCTCGGCTCCCTGACCCTCAATCGACCCAAACGAAAAGCAGCACTCGACCGACCTGCCACCTACAGTATCGATCCGACCGACGATGCCTCTCGTCTCAAACGCCATCCCAATCGGCTTCCGACTTCGCTTGCGCAGTACGCCGCAACGCCAGTACGCAAGAGCAAGGGCATCGAGGGCTTGCTCCGCGAGCAGCAGCGTCGACACAAGCGCGGGACGGATGCCGATGGCTTTTCCAAGGCAGAAGCGATTGCCCGAACCATGGAGCAGGAGCGACTCGGCCGCATGGGAATCGCGTACTCTGACGATGACTCGGACGGTCAAATTCTTGATCCTAGGTATTTTCGCACGTCAAAAGCAAGCACGTCGAAGGTGAGGCCAGCGCAGGTCTCGTCGTCTCGCAATACATCTGGCAGCAACAGCAAGGAGCAGGAACTGACGGTGAGGGAGTTATCTCCAACCATCCCATCTTTCTTGTGGTCCTCGCAGTCGGAGGCGGGTGACTCAGAAGACGACATGGACGTCGATAATGATGACGCCGCAGCAGAGCACCGACTCGCAGCATCACTCGCGGCTGTCGGTGCAGACGAGGAGGAGAAGCAGCTGGCGCTCGACATTCTTCAGAAAGACGTTGGCCAAGACAGTGGTGATAACGCGCAGAGGCCAAAGAACCACATCCCCTTCTACCGATCGAGCAAGATCCTCAGACCTAAGGTCAACTTTTTCTGTGCGTCTCCCTCCGTCACAGACAAGCCCAAGGCCAAGGACACGCCAGTGACGCAAGCCTCACAGCAATCTTCGACAGCAGCTGAGCTCGAATGGGAAGTCCGCGCGCGACACATCCTCGTCGCTGGCTTCCTTCCGCCAGCACTCGAGCTCGACAAGCGTCAAGTCCGCAGCATCCTACTCTGGCTCGCCATCTCTTTGGTTCTGGAGCGCGAGGTCACGCAAAGCTACCTCATCTCGTCCCTGCTCTGGAAGTTGCTCGACGAGCAGATCCACTCCCCCTACGATCGAGAGCGGGATTGGGCCAGACCGAAAGCAATGTCTGACGTCGTCGACCGCATTCCTCGCCTCCTCATCATGATCGGAATGGACGAGACGATGTTCGAAGCCAGTTTTCCGGACGACTGCGACGTGCTCGATGTGCCTTGCTTTACGCTATCGCAGCGCAAGGAGAACGCCATCGCTACATCGGCCGAGCCTGCGCACTTCAAGATGCATCTCACGCAGATCGAGCGCGACGACATCCTCTCCAGCCTCGCTCGCCTGCTCGACCTGGTCGTCCGCGCAAAGCCGCATCCGAACTTCATCGCCGACAACCTTTCCGTCTTTGCGGGGTACGTCTCGAGTATGGCCATCGCCTGCGCTGCGTCGACCAGCTTCATGCTGCAGGAAGAGGTCGGAGTTGCGCTGCATTCCGTCTTCGCGGCGGCCGCTGGAGAGGAGGGAGGAGACACGTTGAGGAAGCTCCAGGAGGAAGTGTGTCGGAGAACGTTCTCTGCGCTGGGCATGGACTCGCTCGTGGTGAGGACGAGGCTGGTGTCCGCGCTGCCGGGCGAGGGACGGGAGGTGGCAGCGGTACGAAGATGGTTGGCATGGTGTGCGTTGACCGAGCACGTTGCCCAGGCGGAGATGCCAGCAGCGTCGCCGAACAAGGAGGTGGTGCCATCCTCCGACCCGATGGCGGACGACAGCGAGGACGACACGGCCAACGTCAACGAAACGGCCCATTGGAGACGGACCAAATTCGAGCCGCTGACGATCGATCTCGAGATGCTTGCTCGAGCGATCGACTCGAGCGACCCGAGTTCTCCCTTCTACATTGCTCCTGCCGGCGCGGCGAGGGAGGACAGCAAGGCTTCTCCAACCAGCACCACCGACATGCAATCACTCATCGCCGGTACGCAGCTCGTCGCGCTTGCACTGTGCGACCTTCCCATCCACATGTGCACCTTCTCGCTCCCTCCTACCGGTGATCGCACCACACCCACACCGTCCAACCCGGAGGGTCAATCCACCAACGACGACCGTAAAGCCTGGCCACGGGCGCTGCGCAACGCCCTCTCACCCCTCCTCCCGCTCAACCCCACCCTCGAACCCACCCGCATCACTGCACTGCAGACCATCGTCAAGCGTCTCACCGACGTCAACAGCAGAATCCGCGATAACAGGGGCAACGTGATCCTCCAGACACTAGCAAAGGATAGGCTGCATACCACGGCGCTGCTGTTGGAGTATCAGTTGGGTATGTACGCGGGTAACGAGGGGATGGGCGGGTCTTTCATCCGATGACGTGGCCTTGCGGGGCGTGGAATTTCAAGTGTATACCGAAGAGGCAGCATGCGGAAGGAGTGGGTGACGTTGTGAGTGTGTGAAAGATGCTCATGGCTGCGTCTGCCGTGTGTGGTGTGTGAGGCCTCACTTGAAGCATCGCAGATTCGGGACACACAGCAGCGTCAATGGGTCGAATCGCACACCCTCACACGCACCACATCGACGAACAGAACAACTTTGCAATCCGAAACAATACAACAAACCAACCCCCCTCCGCCCGGCTCCCTGCGGGCGAATCAACTGAACGAACCGGCAAACATGGCAATCAACGTCACCCACGCGCCCCTACCCAGACTCTCGATGCCCTCCTCGTCGACCATCTTGTTCAAGCAGTCCATCAGCCCCTCGTACCGCTTCACCACCGGCGCGCCAAACTCTGCGGCTGCCTCTTGGGCGGTCTGCTCCTCGATCGGTCGCAGCGCGATGACAGGCTCGGGCGGTTCGCCGCCCGCAAACGTCTGTTGCGAGGAGGCAAAGTCGTTCGTTGGCGCTGGCGCGGCGGGGGCGGGGGCGGGGACGTTCTGACCGAGAACCCGCGCAGCCTTGTTGCCGTTGGATGTGGGTTTGGTTGCGCCGACGTCTCCGTCTTCGTCGTCCTCCTCGCCGATCGCGAATGAAGCTCGACCGGGGAGTTCATCGGGGGAGGAAGGGAGAGGCTTGTCCGAGGCGCCATCGGTCGACTTCCTGGAGGGATCAGAGTCCCGGTACGCGCCTCCTGGCTGAGCCTGTGCAGCTGCGGTAGCCTGATGCGAGTAGGGCGAAGGAGCACCGTTGCCGTTGGTAGGCACACGGGCGTAGGCTCGGTGGAGAGGGTTCTGCTTCTCGGGTCGTTGCGTCGACAGTCGCACCATAGCGCACTCGAGTGGAGCCAGCGCGATCACGCTGATGACATTCCACAGGATAAAGATGGGCAGACCCACAGGGCTGATCTCGAGCATGTTCGAGTTGGGGCCCGAATACGTGTCGTCGCCCGGACCAGCAGGTGCAGTGCCGCCGAGACCGCCGAGAGAAGGCACGGTGAGCTGACGGACGATGCGAGTGGCGAGACCGATCCACATGACATGCAGCACGTTGGCGGCGAGCAGGCCCGGGAGGAGGTACAGACGCCAAGGCTGGCTGAACTCGGAGTACGAGAGCAGCTCGCGCAGGTTCTCGCGTGGATTGCTGAGCGGCAAGATGCGTGGGTGAACGATGGTGCGGTAGGTGATGACGTTGAGCGGGAGCGCAGCGATGGATACGAAGAGCATGTAGAACAGGTTGGCAAAGAAGCTGAACTGTCCTGGACCCGCTGGACCGGCCTTGTAGGCACTTCCTGGAGAGCTTGCGGAGGCGCCGGAGAAGAACATGACAGTGAGCGTGCTCAGGACGAAGATCTGTATGGCGACGGGGATGGATCCCTTGTAGATGCCTTGCCATCCCTCGAGGCGCTTGGTTCGGAGCATCATTGCGAAGACGCCAGTGACCACGGGACCAATCTTGGCTGTCGACCTACGCTCCGAGAGCAGGAAGGAGGAAAGCGCTCGTGGTCCGCTCGTCGATCCGGCACCATCTTCGAGCACATTGTCGAGACTGACCGCCTTGGGCAGGTAGTTGGCACGAAGACGAACAATGGCACCATTGAATGGTTGTGAGATGAGCACCGAGATGCCGATGGACAGCGAAATGGCTATGAGGAAGACGATGGTGTCGAACATAAACATGTTGGAATGCGATTGGGAGCGCCACTGACTACAAGCGCTGCTGTGATGTGTCGAGTGAGGGGCGAGTTATGAAAGACCTCCGCTCGTGAACCGGGGTTGCAAATGCACCTTGTTGCAGGCGCAGTCGTTCGTGCTTGAACTGCTGAAACCAGCTCGAGGATTAAGGTTTGCAGAAAGCGGCCTTGCAGATGCGTCGATGCAGCGTCTGTCAATCTTGCTGTTGCGCTCGAGTCGACTTGCCGGGATGGTGGTAGCAACAGAAAGAGAGTGACAAGAAAGGCAAGGTGACGAATGGCACGGTCCAGCTTCAACTCAGCCTTTCCTTGAGAAACCAACACAGCCGACGCGGCAGAAGCACTGAGACGCAGCAGCTGCACGAGATGTTTGGCTGTGGCCGAGCGGGAAGCCGCACTGTTCTTGGAGGCTTGAAAAAATCCGGCAGCAGCTCGAGTCAATTCGGTCAGCCAAATTTAGACTTTGGCTCAGTCGCGTTGCCGTGACTGTGGCTGAGTTGATCTTCCCACCACAACAATACAACACAGCAGCACCCTGAGAGTCGAAGCCTTGCGATTTGTCACTCTGCTGCTGTCACGGCTGAGTCCAACAGTTCACAATAATGGAGACGCGCCTCCTGGCCATCAGCCTTTCTTCGCCTCAAGCTCAAGCTCTTCATCTCGTTGCTTGACATCGTAGGACACTGCACTCGATGAGCTTGTTCGTCCACTCTACTGAAGTCACGGTAGGAGTCGACCTGATCGACAGCGACAGAAGCCGTTGAGCAGCACTTAGAGGCGAGATTTCGACAACCCAATTTGGAGACACTTTTTTGAGTAGCTGTGAACGCCGCGTTCGATGTGCTTGTGTCGGCAACATTGCACACTCATCTCTGCGTAGGCATCGATCGAAGCGCAATAGCAATCTGACTTTGGACTCGGTGGTTTGGCAGGGCGTAGTATGATCTACATGTCTTTCTTCGATGTACAAGAACTTGAGATGCTATCGGACTGACGAGAAGCTTTGCATGGCCCGAGTGTTTGGCATTGAGAACAGCCGGCAGAAGCTCGCATATGGGGGCTCAGAAGCGATGCGAAGTTCTGACTAGCCAACGCGATGAGTGTCGGTGAACTGAAGGCAAACGTGAAGATGCAGGTTTGGTGAATAGATGCTCGCAACGAAGTCCAGCTGATCGAGGACGACTTACCTTCGCTTGGCGCTTGAGAGCAACACCAAGGGCCTCGCATGTGACTTTCATAGCCTCCAAAGTGCTCGACTTGTCTTTGTCGCACAGCATGAGGTTGGTAAACATCAAGGCCTTCTCTACCTCCTCAGCCACCAGTACCTCGCCGCAAGCCGCTCTGAATTCGCGCTTTGGATGGAACCACTTCTGTCCGTCGATGTTGTACTCGTCGTAGTTGGAGGTTTGCTTAGACGGGATGCTGCGCCTGAACACCTCTTCCGACAGAAATTGAGAATGGGGAGCAGGACATGAATGTATTCGCGATCCACGAGCATGGGTTTCTCGTAAGTGACCGCCTTAAGGTCGAAATGCTGTTCCAACGTTTCCATCATCTCGGGAGCGGTGTTCACTCGGCAGGTTTGGCCTCGTGCAGGTACCGCCCACTTTTGTCCGTCGATGGACACGAGCGGGAATGCGGGAGGAGGCGTCGGGCCGAGCGGAGCGATGCTGATGCCGAGCTCGGCTTTGATCTTGTCGAGGTCGACCATAGTGTCAGATGCAGTAGCGACGGGGTTAGGGAGTGATGAGAGCTGAGACAGATAACCGTGTCGATGATGTCGATGGCGGAAGGGTGGATGGTGGAAGGATGGATGATCGTTCCTGTCTTCAGCGGGTTTTTGGTGTTTCGTTCGCCTGCAGCGCAGAACGCTCTTGCTCGTGCCCAGAGCCAGGCATTCCGTCGTACTTTGACGTTCGAACAATCAAGATTGGTGCCGCGCAGCAGTCAAGAGTGAACAGCTGCGCGTTTTCTGCAACGCAGGCCATCCACTCCTGTGCTCCGCCGTTTTCAACCACAAGCTGATGGCGCGATCAAAGAATCGCCCGGACACAGCGCAGCAGACAAGGTTCAGGATGTCTTTATCGATCTCATTCCGCTTCGCAGAATGGGCGGCTCTCGATGTGACAGGCTCAGAAGAAGAGATGTGATCTTGCATTTTGCGCTGATGAAGTGAGGCCACGAAATGAGCTGCAGCCTTTTTCTATCGTCACGCGTCGAGTTCGTGACATCTGCGAAAGCATTCTTTGCGTCGGTCACATTTTGTGACTGCAGCTTTGGCCGTGCACAAGACGAATGAGTGAACACGACTCAGCCACCCTGACTGCCTCGAAGATTACAGATAAGCTCACATCCTTGCGACCTCACCTTCATCTTCACATCACCATCTCGATTCGCGAACACGAGCTCTACTTTGAGCTCCAGGATCAGACCATGATCGATCGACTTTCTTTCGGTCTGGACGAAGTGATGAGGGTGTGATGGACGGTTGTACCGCTTTCAGACGGACCCGAGCTTATTCTTGAAACGCTGGACAAGATCAACGCTTTGATGTGTCAACTCGTTGATCAAGAGACCGAACAAGCCAAAGCTCCTCCCTCAACGTCACACAAATGGGCTGGAGGCACCTGTTCAAAGGCAATTCGAGCGAAGCACGGTCCATCAGCGCTTGTAGTGGAGCGGAACGTCTTGGCGGTGTCGAGCGGAAGCAGCACTTCGAGCGGAAGAAACACACGATCAACGATCGCGGGCACTCCAGCTTTGGCTCAACGGGACCAACCTCGCTCAAGAAGACATATAAGCAGCCGCTTTTGGAACAAGCCCCCCATCTTCTCTCTCATCAATACCTTCTCACCACTTCTCTTCTCCCATTCGACCACCTACATCGTTCTCACACCCTTCCAGCGTCCTCCTCCCGCATACGCTTTCCTTCCCTCTGTACCTCGCACAGCAGTCATCATGGCCAATTCCTCTCCTGCCGACCGTCCCGAAGGCCCACGCGTCGTTCACAAAGACGAGGCGGCCAAGACTCATCCCGCCGATGTCAACCCCGACCAAGTCAAGGATTCCCTCTGCGATCCTCTGGCCGCGGACGTCAACCCTAAGGTCAAGGACGAGGATGTCGATGGCAACGCAGAGGCAGCCCCCGGTGTGAGGACCCTCGACGAACTAGTTGCGCTGATGAAGGAGACTCGCGATCTCGTGGACAAAGAAGGAGGTGGACTCAACAGCGCTTGGAACATGCTCCACGATCGCAAAGATCTCAACGAATACCAGATCGTCAAGCTCCTGCTCTACGCTCGCCACGAGAAGGACGAAGACTACACGCTGGCCGAGCGAATGCATCTCATGTATCACATGTCCGAGGGCTTCCCCAAGCTCAAGGTGCCCTGGTGCTGCTGTCGCCGAGGTCATGATCCCAGCGAATGAAGGCAGAAGGCGAACGGGAACCTCGTCGCTCATGACCATCATGACCCAAGCCAGGAGTACACACAAGAACCTCCTCGCGCAAGACCCTTCATCGCCCCGAAACCGTGTAGACTCTCTATCGCCCTCATCCATGTCCACCTCCCGCTTTCCATCCGTGTGTTCCTCCCCTGGTCGTTTCTGTAGCTCATCACCACCCCAATCAAACACTCACCCCTCTCACACGCACGTCCATGAAATCAAGGTATACATTACCCCCCTCTCTGCGCTACAAAAAGTACTCGACCGCCTCATGCTTGCCCGCCGCCGTCGGCCCTCCATTGAGATTATGCTGATTGGGCCCGTCCCTCTCGTTCTCGGGTGCGGCCTCGAAGGTGTTGAAATGCTTACTTCCGTCCGGGTTGACCTCGAGTATACTCGCCATATTTCCGCAGCGATAACAGTAGTTGGGAGCGCTCCAGACGGTGCTGAGCCTGTCGTCGTAAAGCACGCTGAAGCCTTCCATGCAGAGCTGGTGGGCTCGGAGGATGTGGTTCATGCCGTTTCGGTGGAGGAAGTGTTTGACGACGCTTGCGCCGAAGGTGTAGCCTGCACCACGGGGGGAGATGGCGAACTCTTCCTTGTCGGGATCGGGGTCGGACCATACGAGGTCGGCCATGGGACCTTCGTGTGGGATCTCGCGGAACCTGTCGATGATCTTGACCTGATCGAGGTAGTGGACGGAGGGGGAGAGACCACCGTGGACGCAGAATATCTGGTTGTCAATGACGACGCTCAGCGTGAGGAAGTCAAACATATCGGTAAAATACGTCCAGACATTTGCAGATCCATATTTGCGCTGACACTCGGTATAAAATCCATACGTCTGCGTCACCGCTCTTGACTCGTGATTCCCGCGAATCAGTTGTACCCTCTCCGGATACCTCAACTTGAGACACGTCAACAGCGAGATGGTCTCAACGGAGAACAACCCGCGGTCAACATAGTCGCCCAGGAAGAGGTAATTGGTATGCGGAGCATAACCGCCAATACGGAAGATCTCGATAAGGTCGTAGAACTGGCCGTGGATATCGCCGACGACGGTGACGGGCGCAGAGATGTGCACAACGTTCGACTCGCGCATGAGGATCTCTTTGGTCTTTTCGCAGATCTCTTTGAGAAGGGCTTCGCCGAGAAGTTGCTTCTTGAGGAGCGTCGCGATGCACGCGTCGAGGTCGAACGCCATGCTGGGCTGCGCGACGCACTTCGGCGCGGGTGTTGCTACGGGCACGCTGGTGTAGGTGCACCTGCTAAAATGGGAGACGGTGGTCGATCTAGACGTCGTGCCAAGGCTGGATAGCGATGGCGCCTGGCTTGCGCGCAGCTGCGCCGTGGAACAGCACGACTTGGCTGTCAGCTGCTGGAGAGCCGGATGCCCCGATTGCTACGTGTCGAAGCTAGGGGGTTTCCAAGGATATCGATGCGCGAGTGTCGACTGACAGCCGAAAGTGCTGAGGCGTTGCTATGAGGGTGATCGATGCCGCTGTCTGCTTCGAGTCGTAGATAGAATCGCTGCTGGTATTGCCCAATGTGCGATCAATTCGAGAAGAACAGGCTTTCGAGATGGTGTGTTGGGGCTTCTGTCCTTGTGTATGGGTATCGTGGACAGCAATCCCCGGGCTTGCTCCAGGCAAACTTGCCGATGAGATGGTGGAAAGAATCGATGCTACGTCGTCCCGAATCCGCCTCGTGCGTTAGGTTTTCCGTCAAGGATACGGCTACTGGACCGCTTTTGAGACCTGTCACAGCGTATACGAGCAGCGTAGAGTAATGCCGTCGAGAGCCAAATGTATCGCTGACCACTTGTTGGTAGCCGGTCAGACGAGGAAGATATGCAGGTGCGAGAGTTCTGGGAAAGTGTGGAGCTGCGAAGTCGGCGGACCAGATCTTCGGACAGCAGCCAAATGCGAATGCCGAGATGGAATTTTTTTCGCCGTTTTGGGATGTTACGTCGCAGCTAGCCTGGTCTCTTGTCGCGCTCACCAAATCTTCCCTCGACCGACCAGGCAGGACGCTAATGGACGACGAACAGCCATCTGAACGGCGCTCTTGGTGCAAAAGACTCGCACGCTCACAGCCGATGCACAGAAGCAGCAGAGGACGGTGAACGTTCGACTATGTGAAGCTCTAGGTCGACGGGAGACGACATGCGTCACGACGACGAACGCAAGCGCGAGACGACACTGATGCTACTTCAAAGCGCTCTTCCCAAGACCGGCCACTTCGCCCAAGAGGACGCACACCACCGCCATAGAACGCTCGCAAACGGCGCACGGCTAGCTGGAGATCACTCTGAATTACCAATGACCATACTTATTAAGACGACGCACACAGAAAGAGAATGCAAAGAGCGAAAAGACAGTTCAAAAGGAGCGTGTTTGTGATTTGTGTGCTATCTGAGGTGTTCTGTGCTGCAAAGCACAGAACGGGTATGAAGTTGCCCTCTCTCTCAAGAGGGTCTCTGAGTATGCCAATCACATGACGTAGGCGCTAGGCACGACACCTGTCTGGCCCTGCGTGTTCCTCGCGAGCCACCAGTGGCGGTCCTGATCATCCAGGATCTCGATGGGCTCGCCGGCCGTCAACTTGAGCTCGGATTCGTGGTTAGGCACGAAGTCGTATCGAGCGTGCGCAGGGATGCCCTCCATGGGTGAGTCTTCCTCGTCGCCGTCCAGGGCGGCTGCAGCCGTTGCACCCGTGACGCCAACCATGCCCATGCCGGCAACAGCTTCGGCGTCATCATCGGCAGCGTACTGCGGATGAGTGGTGTGATCACCGTGGTGGCTCGATGGGGCCATCTCGTCGGTCGTATCGTACTGCTGCGAGTCCTGTCGTCGATGACTGGCACCAGCTGCCGCCGCGCCACCGCCGAGCATAGCGTTCTCTGTAGCTGCATTGAGCGTCGCAAGCAAGCTGGACGGGCGCTTCTTCTCGCCTAGACCGAGCGTCTCGTCGCTTCCTGAGATCGGCACGTCCATGTCGCGCGGCTCTGGCCGTCTCCTCGCTACCGCCCAGATGAGACCGAGCAAGACCAGCAAGAACACGATGCCGAGACCAATGGCAATGGAGATCAGAATCACCAGTCCGACGGCGAGATGGTGCAGGTTGGGGAAGCGCAGCACCTCGGTCGATCGGGTGAAGGCGCGCACGATGCCCGAGGAGCCATCCAGATTGGTCGCGAGCAGGAAGGGCGAGTAGCTCTGGCCATCGAAGAAGACGCTCGAGATGTTTCCATAGTCCTGCGTAGTCAATGCGCCGCTGACTACTAGCAATCGGTTGTCTTCCAGGATCGGGTTGCTCGGATGCGCTTTCGAGATGGGAACAAAGGTCAACTGCGAGATGCCGGTGTCGGAGAGGAACTGACCGGAGCCAACCGCCGTGTACTGTGTGCCATCCCATCTGACCAGATAAGGACCGGTCCCGTCGGCGGTGCGGCCAGCTACAAAGATGGCATTGGCGTTGAGATCGTCGACGCTGACCGCCGTTGCAGGTCCCGGAACCTGGTTCGAGCCGCTGCCGACGGTGCCCAAGCTCGCCCACATCTGCGTATCAAAGTTGTAGCTGGCGAGCGAGGCTTCGGCACCGTTGACCGTCATGGAGCCTGCCAAAATGAGTTGATTGGCCTTGCTGCCGGCAAAGTCGATGGCGGAGATCTCGCCACTGAGACCAGCGCCTAGCGGAGTCCAACGCATGCCGTTGGTGTCCCAGAGACAGACGTTGAGACAAGGCAGGGATCCAGCGGATGCGAAGCTGCCGGACACGACGAGCTGCGTCGAGTCAGGGCGGTGGTTGATCGCCGTCACAGAGAGCACTTGGCCGGAGCTGGCAGAGAGCGGTGCGCCGTTGGTGACCCAGCTACCCCTCTTGAGATCGTAGGCTTCGAATCCACCGTCTCCGCCGATGTAGAGCATGTCCGAGTCGACGAACAAGGTCCGCACGACCGAGATGCTCTGCGGAGTCGCCGAAGTGGATTGCGCGGGGAACGCCGAAGCTGTGCTGGTGGAATCGTCGTAGAAAGCCAGGTTGCGGATGCCGGTGGTAGTGGTGAAGTTGCCGCCAAGGATGTTGACAAACGAGCCATCGTCACGTTGCCAGAAAGCGCTGGCGAGGACTTCGTTCTGGCCGTTCGATGTGAGCGAGGCAGGCAGCATGATGTCGGCTCGTTTGGTCAAGGAAGATGCGTGAGACGAGGCTTGCTCGACCTTGCCGCCGCCGCTCAAGGGAGATCTTGGCAGCAGCGAGAGCAACTTTGAACCCAGACCAGAGCTAGAGCCGGAAGCAGCTTGTGGCGATACCTCGGTTTGCTTCTCGGCTCGTCGTTGCTGCTGCTGATAGTGCTGAACGCTGCCAGCGCTGAGTCTCCGAGCAAGGCTTGACGAAGACGAGGCGGATGAAGATGAGCCAGACTGCGTAGCAAACTGGAAGTTGAGCGACTCAATGGTGGGCATCGCGCCCGACTGACCCGGTGCAACGAGCTGCGCCGCGCCCGACGCGGACTGAAGGCTCAGCGCGCGGACGCTTCCGGCCAAGAAACTCTGTCGAGTGCTGTCGGCAAAGTCGGCAAAGGCAGCCGTCATCTCAGCTGACACGAAACTGGCCTGCGTCTGCCAAGCGTTGGCAGTCGAGTTCCAAACAGCGTAGCCACCGCTCTGCCCGGTACCGTTGACGGTCGCGAACGACCCAGCAACCAGAATGGCATCGGCTCCGAGCGGATAGATGTCAGAGACGGGGCCATCGGGACCTCCGCCGAGCGCAGTCCAAGCATTGTTGTCGGGGTCGTATCGCGCAATGTATGAAGCCGCAACCGCGTTGTCTGCGGTGCCAGTGAAGCTTCCACCGACGTAGAGCGCGTTGCCAAGGCGAGCAAGCGCTTCAACAGGACCATTGAGGCCTCCATTGGCGATTTCGATGGGTGTGCTGCCAGTCGAGTCGGACGAGAAGCAAGCAATGTTGGCAAAGCTGACATTGCCGCTCGAGGTGAACGAACCGCCGGCAAAGGTCCGGGATGCTACCGAAGCGATCGCGGAAACGGCTGTATCGCTTGCATTGCTGCGCACACCATTCGCGTAGAGGGTCGCTGCAAACGTGTCGATCTCGGTCATGGTCGTGTTGGGCAAGGTGCCTGTGCCGTTGGCTTGAAGAGCGGTAATCGCGGAATCGAAGAGGTTGTACTCGAGCAGACCAAAGCCGGTGGAACGGGCCATCTGAAGCGTCTCGTTGCTGTTGAGCAGCAAGAAGCTCACTTTGTCAGCGATGACGGTAAAGTCGCCGCCTTCAGAGGGCGCGGGTGCATCCGAGGGAATCGACAACACCACCGTGGGTGTGAAGCCCTCAACGGCCTTGTTGACCTCGCCACTGTAGATCTGGACGGTGGTGTCCTCCTCATTGGTCTGAGAGACACGCGTCAGATTGCCCTGCGAGCCTTCGACTGCAAAGACGTTGGCCTGGACGTCGGTTCGCTGACCGCACTGTCCGCTCGCCTTGCATCCAGGAACAAACATGTTGACGGTGTAGTTGCCGTTGACGGGAATGTCGACGGCGAGGGTGACAGTGGCTGACGACGAAGCCGATGCCAGATTGCTGTACGAGTCGGTGTAGGCGAGCACGGGTTCTGTGGTTCCAGCGAGCGTGTTAATCATGCTAGGATACCATCCACCTTCGTTGGTGGAGGAAGAGTCGGTACCGTTGACACCGCTCTGGTCCGAGCTGCAACCACCACGGTTGAGCGCATTGTAGGCGTACGCCCAGCCGCCCTCGGAGAGAAGCTCGAGCACATGAAGACCTGCGCCTGCGCCGTAGTACTCGGTCGCAGTGAATTGGATGCCGGTGAGCTGCTTGACGCCGCCAGGAGCGTTGTTGGCGGGCGTGTCGGCAATCAAAAAGTCTTGGTAGGGGAGCGAGGCGTCGTGTGCAAGAGTGCAGTTGGTGGTGCATGTAGCATTCTGATTGGTGGTTGGATCGAGGTAGATAAGCTCGAGCTCAGTGTTGTCCGGGATCGAGACGATGCCGAAGGTGCGTGTACCGCGTCCATCGACAAACGTGTTTCCGAGTCGGATGGCACGCACGTTGAGTGCACGGAAGGCACGAGCGGTGAGACGACCGTCCACGCCGTCCTCGAAGAGATACGAGTTGCCGCTGCCGTCTGCACCCTGTGGACAGAGGATCTGAGCTGGATTGTCGAAGCCGGCTTGATTGGAGCTGGGACCGCCTACAAACTCGACCTGACCGAGCGAGAGCGGAGTGAGGGCTGCTGTGAGAGGGGACGCGGAGGTGTTGGTGCCGGAAGAGATGCCGTTGGGGCCTGCGGATGCAAATCGAGTGTCAAAGCTGCCTCCGAAACGCACTAGAGAGCTGTTGCCACCGGCTGTGATGGTGTTGACGGTGCCGTCGAGACCGCCAAAGCTGACTGGATTCCACGCGGAGGCTGCGACGTCCCACTGAGCTACGTTGCCGAGATATCTATCGGTTTTGCCGTCGACGGGCCCAGAAAAGGAGCCACCGACGATGAGCTGCTGATGGTCGTTGTCACAGAAGAGGGCTTGTACGGTGCCATCCAAGCCGCCTGCCATGCTATCGAAAGTGTTGGTGGTTGGGTTGTAGGAAGCAATGTTACTGACAGAGGTGCCGCCTATCGAAAAGAAGTTGCCTGCAACGAAGACGGTTTTGGGTGAGGATTGCATCTGACAGATGGCGCGAATGGTGCCGCCTTGCTCGGTAGCGCTGATGAAAGAGACGGTGCCATTGCCGGCGCGAGACAAGAGGGAGGAAGCGGCGGGATCGTAGGTGGCGTTGGGGCTCGTGGTCGAAGAGCCGGTCTGATTCCATAGCTGGATGCCTGCAAAGGAGCCGGCGATGCTGACAGCGTCGAGAAGGTCAAAGTCGATGCTAGGAAAGTTGGCGATGGATGCGGATGCTAGGGGTAACGCTGCTGTGAGGAGGATGGCTGATTTGGAGATTGCTCGTGACATTGAGGACTTGGAAGTGCGAGAAGCTGGGCGATGGGTATACGAGGTGCTCGCCGAAGTTGTCGAAGATGATGGGGACATGGTTGCTGATGCTGCGGGCCGCACAAGGCGGGGCCGACAAGGTGGATATGGCCGTGTCTTGGAATCGATTTAGCGCCTCAGAAGTCGAGATGGAGGAGGGCGACGCACTCAAAGGTGGACTGAAAGTGAGAGCGGGATACAGAGCTGTGTTTATGTGCTGATGCCGAGAAGCAGATATTTCGAACGCCAGCAGACCGTTGATTGGCGTGAGGTGGCTGCGGCGAATGATCAAAAGAGTGTGGTTTGAGATCGAGGTGGACCGCAAAGAGACGCGAAGACGAAGAGATGCGGCGTTGGAGAATGCAAAGCGTCACGAAAGAAAGGACCAAGATTGAGTTGATGGCACAGCCGTCGAGTCTGGTCGATGCAAAAAGAGGTGGTGGATGGGCAGCAAGACCACGCGAAAGAAAGGGAATTGGAATGAGTCGAAATGCAAGCCGTTCGATGGAGTGGCGATGAAAGGTTGTCGAGACGAGGATGATGGTAGTATGAAGATGGAGGCTGCGATCAAAGAGCCACAAGAGGCAAGCCAAATAAGGTCAAAAACCTCAAAAAAGCCACCGCCAACACACAACTCACACGCAGAGCAACCTTTAGGCTGACGCGACGCAGCTTGGTGTGGCACTCGCTGACGCTCAATGTCCAGAACAGTACTGCTCAGCCAAGGTTCTGCTAATACCGTTGTAGGATCGGCTAGTCCATTCAATGTCGATACGATGACTACAAGCCAAGAAGCGCTTTGTCGGGATGGCCCGACGGGTGATCCGAGTCTGACGCAGGCTTGAAGCGATCCAGGCGCCGACACGCATTCACAGCGTCACCCAAATGAAGTCACGGCCCGTTGCACTTGAACTGTCACATTGCTCGGGTGTCTCATCGCTGATGAGAAGGTGGGCGCTCATCTTGCTCCGACTGCGGCACACATGGCCAAAGGAAAGCTTTCGGCGGTGTGTAGGCTCAGAAGCGGTCTCGACAAGGCGCTCTCGACTTGCGCTCAAAGGGTCGAGACCAGCCGAGAAGCGTCCAGCGCTTCCGAATATCGTCTCTCAGAGCCAAATGGCATCCCTGTGAATAGGCGCTGCAACGTCACAGTAGCGTGCTGGTCGAGGGCGTTCGTGGAAGGATTCTTTGCATGAAGCTAGCAGTGCAACATAGGGGCCATCTGTAAACACACTGATCCGAAGCTGCTGTTCCGACTCTGCTCTTGCGCCGCCGTTGCACGTTTGTGAGACCAACACACGCGTTTGCGGAAAATTGAACTCGCCAAGCCAAAATCAGAAGGGATCGTCAAGGCGCAGCGAGAAATGATAGCATTGTTAGACTGGCAATATTGGAGCTAAAGTTTAATTTCGACCTTCTGTCCGTGCGAGAAAGAGTGAATTGGTCTCTTTGGCCTGAGCCTTGACTGAAATTCGGAACCGATTCGAGTGGAGCCTGTTGAAGCACAAGATGCGAAGGTCGCTTCCATTCCAACTGATATCAAAAGCCTTTGCCTGTTGATCTCGACCGTCACCGTTGATCCTACACCGTCCCGCATCGCATCTAAGATGGTCGCCACATCCACCGTCAGCATGGCGCTGCGACGTGCACCCGCCCTCGCTGCCACCGCCGCACCCGTCCGATCGCTTCACTCGACACGCATCGTCCGCGCCGGTGCCTCTTCCTCCTCGTCGTCTGCAGCCGAAGAGTACCCCAGCGAGAACTTTGGCGCTCCCATCTGGCGTTGGACCTTCCTTGGCGCCGTCGCCATCTTTGGACTCTACCGCATTTCCACCCTCCACGCCGATCCTCACCCCTCCAGAGCTTCGTCTTCGGGCCGTTCGGCACCGGGCAACGAGTCGGAGGACAACCTGCACACCGAAGGCGAGAAGCCATGGCTCACCCGCTACATTGAAAATTGGACGACCCCTTCGAGCGTGTGGAAGGAGCGCAACGCTAGGCATCTCGAGCTCGTCAAGGAGAAGGCCGAGGAGAGGCTGCTTTTCCAGGATGCCGAGCGTCCGCCTGTTCACCGACTGCGTTACACTCAGTGAGTCGCCGTCAGAATCACTTGCTCGATACGGCTTTCCATTTACTGACTTGTTGATCTTCATCGTGCATTGCAACAGGATCTTTGAGCAAGCATCGCCCCATGCCGTCGCTCCGGGCACGCAAGCCGACCTCTCTGATCTCAAGATCAAGCGAGCTTCCGAGTGATTGCAATCTCATCTAGACACTTCGGCTCCATTCTGAACATGCGGCTCTTGGTGGGATCGCAGATGCAATCAACATCACATAGTCTCTGAACGCTCGCAGCTCAGCAAATGAGGAGACAGACACCATACGATCATACGCGGGAGTGGGGGTTCTGCTGCCGGGATCAGCAGCACAGGGTATCAGAGTTTAGCATTGGGCCCATTCTTCAGCTGCGCCGCTGCTTGACGTATCTTCTTGGCCAGCTCCTCGCCTTCCTCGTCGTCCAGTTCTTCCCGTCCGTGTCCGAGGCCCATCATTGCCAGAGGATTGCTTGACGCTGATTTTTTCGCCTTGCCATCTTTACTTGGCCGCATGGCAGCGGGGACGATATGGAAGTGAACCTGAAGGGATGAGCGGGCGAGAGCTGTGTCAGCACAGTGGCACTGCAAGGCCCATTGGATGAAGCGAGCTCGACGTACGTGAGGGACGAGTTGAGCGTAGATCTGATTTGTGATGACCTGGAGTCGCTCGTCGCCCAACGCTGCGGACAAGCCGAAGGACCGTGAGAAAGCAAAAGCGACTGTCAGCGACGTTGCACTATCAATTCCAACACGGACCGTCTCGCAGCTCACCTTTACCAACAGCCCTCGTCGTCTGCACGAGCGCATTCGACAACAAAGCCGCCGTCTCCGAATCCAGATGCGATAGTTGCTGAACGTGCTTCTTCGGGATCACGAGCGTATGTCCAGGTCTCAACGGTAGGATGTCGAGGAAGGCGATGTTGCTGTCATCTTCGTACACGACGAATGCCGGTGATTTGCCAGCGATGATCTTGCAGAAGGCGCAGTCGTCTTGAAGGTCTTTGCTCGAGTCGAAGCGGGCTAATGTATGCGATGTCATTTCGTCCGAGAAGCGTGTTGGTGCAAGAGTGGCAGCTGAGACGGGACGGTCTGCTCTAAGGCGAGAGGCTGATCGTGGCTGAAACGTCCGTGTCAAGGTCGAGATGGTCGAGGGTTCGGATGTACCGCTCACTCGAGTGGCCGATGATCTCGCATTCCAGCTGACTGGTGCATAATTTCATTTCCGCATTCAACCAGCTTTTACTCCACTTTCAGCTTTGAGCTCTCCTCCTCAAGCTTCGTCCTCCTTCCTTCCTTCCCATCCTCTCCCTCCTACCTCCTTCATCCTCGTCCCATCAGCATACAGCCACGTCAAGCGTCCGGCCATCTAGCTGGAGCTCCAAGTTTTTGACCATGTCGTACGCAGGCACAACCCCGCTCTACGCCCCCGGTCCGAACCCTCGAGCCCCCGCACGTCCCTGGCGATCCGACGACTTTTTCGCCGTCGACGACCGAGTTCGTGGCGGCACCAGCCATTCGCACACCGCCATCATCCAGTATCCCCCCGTCAGTCGCGGTGAGCTCGTCTTCTCCGGCTTTCTCGACACGCTCACGCTCGGCGGAGCTGGTTTTGCATCTCAGTCGTCCACCGTGCCCTTCCCCGTCAAGCTCAGCAAGGACGAATTTGCAGGTCTCAGGCTCGTCGTCCGCAAAGAACCCAATTGGCAAGAGCCGTCACCGCCGTCGGATGGGAACAACCCAGGAGGAGGAAAAGGACCAGTGACATCGTTCGTCTTTGAGATTAAGACTGAGGAACCCAAGCGTAGACCGGACGGGCGAAGGGAGAGCGTCGTCGTGTGGGAGTGGAGTTTTTCCATCCCTCAAGGCAACGAGGTCAAGGATGCGAGTCTCAACATGGCCCTCACCAACGACGATTTCTGGGTCTTCGACTCGACCTGGTCCGACTTCAAGCCCTTCTACCGGGGCCGGCCCGTCGATTCGGACCAAGCCGGCGAGTTCCATCCCGAGGATACATACGAGTGGAGCTTCATGGCTCGAAGCAACTTCCAGACCCAATCCGGTCCCTTCGCCCTCCAACTGCACAGCTTGAATGCTCTCCCTTCCGAAGATCCGCTTCAGTCGTCTGCATCACCAGCATCGTCCGCGCTGGTCCGCAACCCGCAGTCGAGCACCATCGAGTCGTGGGTCGACGAAAAATCAGACCAGTCCTTTCGATCTTTTCGGAATCCTCCCTCACCTCTAGCACACCGATCGAGTGGGGAGTACTACGGATTCGCACTGTTCATCTTCTCCACCGTCCTGTGGGTCGTCTGGATCGGATGGGCACTGACCCCGGACGAGGTGCTGCAGAGCATCGGCATAGCCTGGTATCCCAATCGCGAATGGGCGTTCCTCATCCCCGCGTGGAGCTTGTTTGCGGTGCTGGCGACGTATGCGGTGTTCATCGGGTTGAACGCACGGAACACGCCCGAGCTGGAAGAGATGGCGAATGTGACAGACTCGGCCCAGAACGTATTGCGCATCGACATGGAGGACGAGAAACACCTCTTTGAGGATGAAGAGAGGTATCGACAGAGTCTCCACGATATCTACGATCTCCCGCCGACGTATGTCTCTCGTCAGATGCATCTCGTGTAATCTCAAGTGCTCAGACCGGATTGACACTACATCAATGTGGGATGTGCAACGTTGAGTGTGGTGAGATTGAGTCGGATTGCGTCAACGAGGATCAAAAACCGGAGGTGGACAGGCTTGATTGGCAGAAGGAGATGACAAGAGAGCAGCTACTTGCGACGGGTCTTATGGGCCGCAGCCGCGCTGAACTGGCGAAGAGTTGCAGGCAAAGCTGATTTCATTCCGAGATCGGCCGGAGAGAGTTGCGTCGCACCCGCCGTGTGCTACAAAGGGGACGCACGGGATCGTCCCAAGGATCGGTGGCCAAACTAGAAATATTCTGTTGCAGGCCATGAACGACGACTCCGTGTCAGAAGGATGCTAGTGCGGCAAATCGAGATACTCCTCTGTCGTAGACGGCGAGCTGGAGGCCTCTCTCGGTGTGTAGATGCGTTGGATGCGTTCCATGTGTTTGATGGTCACAGCCAATTGGAAGAGACACTGTGAAACATCCTCCAGGACGCTGGACAATCTGGTGTCGATTCGACCAGCTGGCTGCGGTAAAGCAGCCAACTCCTCGCTCTTCTGAGCCAGTCGTCGTGCTCTGTCGGTATTTATGCGAACCATTCGTTGCAGAGCCTGGAAGGTCGTCTCGTTGTCAAGCTCAAATTTGCCGCGAGGCTCAACCTGACCGACGTTGGCGTCTGCAGAGCGGTTGGTTTGCGAGGACTCCGAGGCGTTACGCATGTTGTATGCTCGCTTGCGGTTCAGGTATTCGGGTCCTCGCACCATCTGGGGCACAGCTGTCGCAGTGGACAAGGAAGAAGGGTGCTGAAGGATACGAGGATTTTAGCTGAGCTGATGAAGGGGATGGAGTCGAGTTAGGAGGGACGAGCAATTAGTCGAGGCGCTGAACACGTCCTTATACGTTCGAGGATCCTGTGGCGGAGTTACTCGAGTCGGCTGAGTTGGCCGAACGCAGAGCTGAGTACAGCACACTGACCAAGGGCGGAGCAAGCGAGTGTGCTCCCTCGCAGAATCACGGTCTTGTCGTGAGAGCAAGCGCTCAGGCCATACGTTGCTGCACTTTGACTTCGTAGCAACGACGATTTGCTGAAGACTGTGACTGATCAGTAGCGACGCGACCGCCGACGGGCCAAGTTCAAAAAGGAAGCGGAGCCACCGAAACGGTTGCGGGAGAGCCGAAGAAATTCCCACGCCCGGTGACAAGACTTGGATCCAAGTCTCTTTCACACGCACAGCCACAGGAATCGATTTGCAAAAGGTATCAGTATCGAGATGCTACGACAAGTGCGATTCGGGGTGAGCCTCGACTCTAGCGGAAGAAGGTGCGGGCCATAGGACCAGGCTTGACCTTCATCGACCCCCTCGGTTTCACCTTCGCCTTCGTCTTCTTCGCCTTTTGCTGCTGTTGGTGCTGCTGCTGCTGAGCAGTCCCCTCGATCAAAAAATCGGGCAAGTCGACGTGCTCTTGATCTTCGTCGTACATCCAACCCTTCCGCAACGAATCGTGTTCGTCCTCGTACACCACTCCGGCTGGAGTCTCGGCGACAGCCACCAGCGGACCGTTCTTGCGCGTCGGCGGTAGGAGACCCTTCGCTCTTGGTGTCGTGAGCGTAACGTCGTCGATGGGGGCATGGACACGCTGCGCTCCCGAGTAGCGCGACTTTCGAAGCTTGTTGCGCGGTTGAGTCGAGACCAGAGGGGTGGAGTGGATGCGGTTGTCAAAGGCGGCAAGGTGTTTGAGGGCGGGCACGTGCGAGGTCTCATCCGTCGCAGTCCAGTCCGCTAGGCCGTATGGCGAGGGAGAAGGCAGACCAGCATCGAGCAAGAGGTGGTTGTTGGGCGTTTCGAGGCTCGAAAAGTCGGCGATGGAGGGCAGAGGAGGTGTCGAGGCGCGAACGAGTTCGGAGACGCGACGAGCTTTGATACCGAGTGACGAGGTGGCCAAGCTTGGACGTCGTGTAGCTGCTTCCTTGTTGAAAGCAGCCGAGGCGGAAGGAGTAGCGATTGGCATCGAGTCCGACTTGGGCATAGCTGCGGGCAGAGGGATCGAGGATGGCTGCTGCTGGCCTTGACGAAGAGCTCCGCTGTTGACCAAGGTGTGTCGAGGACGATTGCGTCGCACTGCCACCTCTCCCTGCTCGGTGTTCACCTCATCGTGCGCGTGCTCGGCAGCAATCTCGGCTGGCGTCGGAAGAGGGAGCAAGGTGTCATCCTCCATCTCGTCCTGTTCGTCGGCTACTTCCCGACGATCCTCAGGAGCATGGACGGAGAGATTTCCGTACGAACGCCGCTTCTTCGGGGACAAGCCGGTATCCACTGGCAGCGGTGGATGCGATGCTACGTCTTCCGCTACTCCGTACGTCTCTTCAGCAAACTCCGCGCGTCGCAGAGGTTCGTCGCTTGAAAGCGTCTTCTGCAACTCGGGCTCGAGCGGCACTGCAGTGAATCTGGGGCCTTGCACCGAGAATGGCGTCTTGCTTGTGCTTGCAGGGAAGCTCAACTTGACCGGTGTCGAGACGGATGTTGGTATGGCATTGGCCCTCGTTGCCTTGGCTTGCGTGGTTCCTTGATGCTGCTCGATCGACCCCGACACCTGCCTTAGCAGGCCATCATGATCTGTCGCCCTCAGCACCCTCGTCACCTCAGCTCTGGGCCTCTTGCTCAACGGCACGTCCACTGCCTTGTAGCTACCGAGCTCCCTTCGCATCATCCTGTTCTCTTCTTCCAACCTCTCCAGCTGGAACCTCAGACCGAGGTTCTCCTGCTTGACTTCGTCCAGCTCGTGTCGTACTCGGTCCATGTACATGATCTTCTGATGCGGGTTGTTGTGGCTGAGCAGCTCCGAGTTGAGTGCCGACAGCGTAGCCTTCTCCTCTTCGGCGAGAGCGTTGCGTTCCAGGAGGTGTTTCGTCTGTTCGGCGAGCTCGTTGTAGAGCGTCTCGTAGTGTTCTGCCTGGTCGAGCAGCGATGCCATGCGATCGCGTTCGTCTCTCCAAGCCTTTTCGGCGATTCTTGCATTTTGCAGAGAGGCCGAAAGGGAGCGAGATGCTTCCGATTGCGATTGCGCTTCGCTGCGAGCTGCAGAGGCTTCTTCCAGTGCTAATGCGAGCTTCTTGCGGAGGCGCTCGAGCTCGGAGAGCTGTGCTACGAGGCTGTCGACCTCATGCGTCTTTGCAGCAACCGATGTCTCGAGGGTGGCGACTTGATTGCGTGCGGCAGCAAGAGCTTCTTCTGCGACTTTGGCTTCGGTAGAACGAGCGATGTAGCGATTTTGCAGGTCTTGCGCCTCCTCCTCTAGCAAAAGGTTGCGTGCGCGGACGTCTTCAAGCTCGACTCGCAGGAGCGAGGCCGATGCATCATCCGAGTCGAGAGCCGTAGTGAGACCCGAGAGATCGCCAAAGCTGGAACTGGAACCGACGCCGTTCTGGCGCTGATGCTCTTGCTGCTCGATCAAGAGGGATGCCAGCTGTCGTTCCGCAGAGAGCTCCTCGGCGATGCTGACGAGGTCGGACTGGAGAGATGAGACGAGCTGCTTGGCCGAGTCACGATCGTCCTGTACCTGCTTGACGACGGCGACGAGTTCGCGAATCTGAGCTGCGCGCTCGTCTGCAAGCGACTCGAGCTCGATGCGCTTGGTTGCGTTGCTGTGCCATTTCAGTCTTAGTGCGTCCTTGTCGGAGGCGGAGTGTTGCTGCAAAGTCTGGTGGTGCTGCGAGACCGCTTTTGCAACCATGGCAAGGTTGTGGGCGTGCTGCTGGTCGATCGCATCCATCTCTTGCATGAGCTCGTCGATCTGAGCTTTGAGCTCAGTGCGTGCTGCTTCGGAAGCGGCCTGCTGTTCGCGCTCTGATTGGGTTGCTTGGTCGGACTTGCTCTGCAGTTGAGCTTGCAGGTCTTGAATCTTGGCAGTGAGCTCGGTCTCGATCTTGCGAGCGTACTTTTGCGCATCTGTGGCGACAATCTTGTCCGATTCTCTGTGCGCTTGCAACTCCTCGATCAAGCTTTGTTTCTCCTTGAGGATACCGTGAGACGCTGTGCCTTGAGTTCGATGATGCTGCAGCTCTGATTCGATGGCGGCACACCTCGTCTGGTATTCTTGCGCCTTAGCCTGCTCGCTAGCAAGGACATGCTTGGCCGCAGCGAGATCATGCCTGCGCCTCTCCTCTTCCCTCTTGAGCTTTTCGCTGAGGTCCTCGATCTCCTTCTGCCTCCTTGCTTTCGACTCTTCGTGCACCTTGTGCAGCTCTCCGAGCCTCGACTGGAGCTCGGTCAGCTTGCCGTTCTTCTCCTTGAGCGCGGCATGCGACTTTTCCCACTTTTCCAGACTGTGCTTGAGCTTGGCTTCTCGTTGAGCTGCGAGTCGGAGCTCGGTCTGAAGGTCTCCGAGCTCGTTCTGAACGGTGATCTTTTCTCGTTGCAAGTCGGTGATCTTTGCTTCTGCTTTGGTGAGACGGTCTTCGATCTTGATTTGTGACTTGACGGCCTGAATGGGTGCTGAGGCGGCGACGGCGGTGGGGATGACATTGGTTTTCGTGCTGGGTCCGAGCGGGCGACGCACGACGCTGACGTGTGGAGCAGGTGCTGATGCTGCAGAAATGGGCGCCGCATCGGCGAGTGGTCTGCGCGACATGATGAGCGGGAGGCTAGCTGCCCTCCTTTGACGTCGTGCGGATTCGTATGCGGGTGGTAGGATGGTGGACGAGGTTGGAGGCGACGACGGAAAGTTGAATGTCAAAGCATCCAACCGGAGCCGAAGGGACAGCAGCTCCTCTGTCCCAGGTCAATCAGAGGATGAAGCGATCCTCCCTTGTGGACCCTGTCGAGCATCCGTCTATGCATGCCTCGCTTCAGTCAACACGAGCAGCCGTCCACGTCCAACTGCGCCAATTCGACCAACACTCGCTCGCGTCAACAGGTCACGTGGAACATCGGCACAGAATGGTAGGGTCTAACAACATCGAAAATTCGCTGCACCCTGACTACGCCTTGACCACGGCGACCTCCCCGTGCAGCACCGCACGCTTCGCATCTTCCATTCACCAGAAGATCAACGATTCTCAACCTCATCATCATCATCCTGGGGCCACAGTTCCTCCATCATCGACCACTCTCGTTCCGGCATCTCCAAATTGGCGAGCTGCAAGAGTGTCGTGGCGCTCCACCAGGCAGCGCGGAGACTGGGAGCAATGACCAGCACCATGCCGGAACCGACGCTCGACGGGGCGACGATGTCGACTCCAGGTTCACCTCCGCCACCACCACTACCATCAAAAGCACCAGAACTCACACATGAAGTAGCGTTGCAAATCGATCGCATACTGTCGCCTGACAAGGAGCAGCAGCCGAACGGTGCTGGCACCTCCTCTCACAGCTTAGCCGACCGATCTTCGCTCGAATCGCAGCTGGACGGACTGCTCACAACATCCAGAGCACAACATGAACCGCTCAGCCTCGCTTCCATCGACCGCGTCCAGGCAGTGCTGCGTATGCAGATCCAATCGTGCCGCCAACAGATCGCGCAGCTCACCGCAGAGCTCGAGACAGAGATCGATACCAATCGCATGACCCAGGTGCAGCAGGCCATCGCAGCTTTGCTCGAGCAGCTCCTCTTGATCCGAGAAAAGGCGCGTCAATCCGAGAATGTCGTCAAGGAGATCACACGGGACATTCGAAGTCTCGACATCGCCAAGCGCAACGTCGTCTCCAGCATGACCGCCCTCAAGCGTCTCCAGATGCTTGTTAACGGTGTCGACCAACTGCAACGTCTCTCCGAGACTAAGCGCTACAGGGAGGCCGCCTCTTCGTTGCAGGCAGTACGATCGCTTCTCGACTTCTTCCAGTCCTATCGAGGCGTCGAACGCATCGCTGCCGCGTGGAAGCAGGTCAACGAACTGCAGAACGGTTTGCGCACAACGATCATGAAAGACTACGAAAATTTCTTCCTGCATGATCCGAATCGCTCGATCCGCTCCACCAATCTTCCCGAATCGGCTCTTGTCATCGACGCTATTGGCACTGAAGCCAAGACGGCGCTGCTCGACTGGTACTGCTCGCTTCAGCTGCGCGAGTATCGTCGCATCTTCCGGGCTACAGACGAAGCAGGTCAGCTCGACAACGTCTCGCGACGATTCGCATGGTTCAGACGCGTTCTCAAGATCCACGAGGATGAGCATGCGCCTGCGTTTCTTGATCAGTGGCGAGCAGAGCGATGGCTCGTTCGCCGCTTCGCCGACGTCACCAAGGAGGACCTCCGCAGCGTGCTCATTCGCGAGCAGTCTCGGCTCAATGTATCGACCCTCATGGACGCTCTCAACTCTACACTCGAATTCGAAGCGACGATGAGCCGGCGCTTCAACACCTCATTTGAGGACCTGGTCGCGCCGCCTCTGCCCGCCAACACTGCTAGCACGCCACAACAATCCCAGACGCAGACGCTGTCGGCCGTCTTTGACCCGTATCTTGGTGTGTTTGTCGAAGCTCAGGATCGGGCCCTCTCCGAGATGTTTGTACAGTATCGACAGCAAGGAGCACGTATGTCTCACGATACTGGTGCGCGAGCGCTCGGAGGAGATGGTGCTTTCGATTCTGCGGCGGGAGGGGACGGGGCCGGTGGCAGCTCCAACGGCAACAGCACGGTGCTGCCTTCCTCCACCGAGCTCTTCTACTTTTACCGTCAGACACTGGAACAATGCGCTAGGCTATCCAACAAAGAGCCGTTGCGCGATCTGTACGAGGTCTATCGCAAGTGGCTCCGCGTCTACGCCGAAGATGTTCTCCGCTCTGCCTTGGTCCGTCACGAACCCATCCGCCGGTCGATCGACGTCCGGCCCAACATTGCTGACATCCAAAAGTGGTGTCTTGTCCTCAACACGGCCGAATACTGCGGCAGCACCTCGAGTCAACTCGAAGAAAAGCTTCGCGAGAAGATCCATCCCGATTTCAAAGACGTCATCAATCTCGACGAGGAGCGCGACATCTTTACGACCCTCATCTCGTATGCGGTACAGACGCTGGCGCGGGAGCTCGAGCTGTGTTCAGAGCCCATCTGGAACTCGATGTTGCGTCCTGTCATCCCATGGAGCCAGCTGCAGCCCAGGTCGAATGGTGTCGGCAGCAGCAAGTCGCAATACGTGATGGACATGGCGAGTCTGCTGGAGCAGGTGGGCGTGGTGGTCAGGCAAGACGTCGAGAACAAGCGTTACGTGCGCAGCTGGTGCGACAAGGTCGTGGGCATGATGACGGCCAGGTTCCTGCAAGGTCTCGTGCGTTTGAGGCCACTCACGCAGGCTATGGCGGAGCAACTACTGGGAGATGCAGCCGAGCTCAAGAAGAGTCTGATCGAGTTGCCGCGGTACAATATGGAGGACCTGGGCGTCGGACCGGACGGCAGCACGAATGCCACCGAGGCGAGTCTGTCGCATTGGGCGCCAGCTCCCTCGGCGGCACAAACAGCGCTTTCGACGCAGGCAGCTTCGCACGTTCGGTATGTGCATCGACTCAGCGATCGGATCGATACACTGCTACGTGTAGTCCTTGCGCCGGTGGAGGTCGAGCGAGGCGCGTCCTACAACGATGGTGGGCGAGCAGATCTCATCCACGCCTACATCAACCTCGTCGGCGATCGCTCTTTCTCCAACTTTCAAAAGGTGCTCGACCTCAAAGGCGTGCGCAAAGTCGATCAGAACGGCCTGCTCGATCGCTTCCTCCAGGTGACCTCATCCAACGACCGCAACGATGCAGCCGATGCTACCAATCGAAGCTCCACCTCGAGCACCGCCGAGCTGACAGACCAGAGCTTCCTCACCCAGCTCGACATGGATCCGCCTTCGCAACCCGTCCTGTCCTCGCCGTTCACCGCGTCGACACCGTCCTTCCTCGACAGCGCGACGAGGAAGGACAGCAGCTCGACGAATCAGTACAGATCCGCATCGCTGTTCGGACCGGATAGTCTCAAGAGCCCGACGATAGGCTCGGGCGGTGGATTCGATGGCATGGCAGCAGGTGGGCAGGGCGGAGCCGGCCGGGCGTTTAGCGATCTGAGAAAGTTTGGTAACTTTTTCGGAGCTGCTCTTGGGAGGAAAGATGGCGGCAGGTAGCGAGCCGACCGTCATCCTAAACTCGACTCAAGACGAATTCAACGCTCATCAATCGGACCACTCAGTTCCAGTCGTGTTGTGTGTGTGAATGTGTGCGATGAGCGATCGAGATTTCAATTGAGCGAGAAGCGTTGATCACCTCCTTCCACCACGACCACCACCTCTGCCGCCACCTCGTCCCCCACCCCTGCCCGCACCTCGCCCTCCCCTTCCACCCCCTCTCCCCTTCGCATCCTTCCTACTCGGCCTCGCGTTCTTCTCCCTCCTCTTCTGCATCACCTCTCTCTCCTTCTGAATCTGTCTCGCGCTCTTCACCTCGTCCTTGGCCGCCTGCCTCTTCGCCTGACCCGGTCTACCCTTGCCCAAAACCTCCTGCTTAGGCGGGGTAATCTTCGTATGCCTAAACTTCTTCCCCCCCACCCCTCCATCTAGCCTATCACCGCTGCGCTCGGTCTCACCCGTCTTGGGCATATCCACCCGCTTCTCGCGCTTCCACTCCTCGAACCGGCCGGAGCGGAAACTGGCCGGCAGACGTACGCCCGATTCGGTGCGGATCATCTTTTTGTTATCCGCGCCCACGGCACCCTGGATGAATTTCTTCTTTTTGGAGTCCCAGCGGGTCACGTTGGGTCGTTGCGTTTGCGTGCCGAGCGTCGCTTCGTCGCCGGCTAGGTCGAACGAGGCGGACGTGGCGGCTTGGATGAAGGAATCGTTGTTGAACGAGTAGCCGCGTTCCGAGGTTGCGCCCGCCTGCTCGTAGGAGAGGTAGAAGTTGGGGTCGCGGTAGGAAGTGGGTTTGGATTTGGCGGTGGTGGTGGTGAGGCGAGTGCGTTTTGAGGGAGGTGCTGCTTCGGTGTCCGAGTCGTCGTCCGAGGCAGGGGCAGCAGGGCGCGATTTGGAAGCGCCAGTGTCGAAAGCGGCGAGGATATCCGCTTCGTCGGCTTGTTCCAGATCAACCGCCGTTGCATCTCCATCCTCTGCAATGGCGCTCTTCTTGCCCTTCTTTTTGCGGGCAACAGCAGGAGCGTCAGCGGTGTCGTCCTCTTCGATGGAGCCACCTTCCATAGCGCGCTTTCGCGCCTCCAACGCCTCGGCGCGCTTGGTCTTGACATCCATCGTCTGCCGCCTGCTCCGCATCAACGCACCCAACGGCGTCGCATCCCCCCTGATCCCGATCTCGAACACCGTCTCCTGCGGCCTAAACGCATTCACCTTCGCCAACAGCGCCGCGCGCTTCGCCGCCTGCTCGGCCTCCTTCACACTCCCTCCTCCACTCTTTTTCTCACTGTCACCAAGAACGTCCTTGGCAGCATCGCTCGTCTTGCCGCCATGCAACCCGTACACAGCTGGGCGCTTGACAACGTCGTGCACGGCCATCTCCTCCAGCGGCGAACCGGCCAGCGTCCACTCGGGCACCTCGCCCTCCCTCCCCGCCGCGGTGCGGATGTTGATCTGCTCGATACTCCCCAGCTTGACCATCTCCTTGGCCCGGCGGTGGGATTCCTGGGAGGCTTTGGCGATCGACTTTTCGTACTTCTGCTGTGCGCGCTCCGCCACCTGGCGCAGCGCCGGGATGTCGTGTGCGGTCGAGGAGGACGTGTTGGTGAGCGACGAGGCGATGAACTCGGTTTCCAGGTCGAGCGCCTCGCGCGGGAACGTGCCGAGGATGAGCGTGTCGTGCAGGCCGAGCGGGTCGGCGAACTCGACATCTTTGCCGTTGGCGGTGGCGGCGATGGCGGTGTGCGAGGAGACCAAAGGCCGGGCGAGGAAGAGTTGCAAGTCGCACAGGTAGGGCAGCTCGGCGTTGGTACACATGCTCCACGCCCACCCGTTGCGACCGGCACGCGCGGTACGGCCCACACGATGGACGAAAGTACGCGGTTGCGGCGGGAAGTCAAAGTTGATCACATGCTCGAGCACGGGCAGGTCGAGACCACGGGCGGCAACGTCGGTGACGATGAGCAGGCTCGTCTGGCCACGTCGGAAACGCGACATTTGGATGCCACGGGTGGCCTGGTCGAGCGACGAGTAGATGTGCGAGCATGCGTAGCCGGTGGTGGACAGGAGCAGCAGCAGGTACTCGACGTGGTGCTTGGTGGCGCAGAAGATGATTGTTTGGTGCGGGAGCAATTGAAGCGCTCCCCCTGCCGGACCGGTGCGTTTGCGCTTCATGTCTTTGCCCTTGGTCTTGCCCTTGAAGTCGGATCGGCGGTTGCCGTAGCCACGTCGTTCACCCTCGTCATTGCTAGCGTCTTCGTTGAACTGAGCCTCCTCTTCCAGATCCGGTGCGGCTTGTTCGCCGAGGGGCACGCCGATGACGTCTCGCAGCAGGAGCAGAAGGGCAGCTTCCTTTTCCGACGGCTTGACGCTGAAGAACGCCATGCGGAGATCGGCACTGATCTTGCTGTCGGCGTCGAGACGGACGAGTTTGGGATTGGCCTGCAATCCGGCCTTGGCGAACTCGACCAGCTTCTTGGGCAGCGTGGCGCTGAACAGCAACGTCTGTCGCGTTGGCGGGAGTCGCAGCAGCATCTCCTCGAGCTGCTCGGCGAAACCCATCTCGAACAGTCGATCCGCCTCGTCGAACACGACGTACTCGACCGCCTTGAGGTCCAGATTCATCTCTACGGTGAGATGGAGCATTCGACCGGGGGTAGCGATGACGATGTCCGGGTTGTTCGACATGAGGGCAAACTGCTCGTCGAGCGACTCTCCACCCACGATCATGGCCCAGCGGATGGCTTCGCCGCGGCTGTCCTGGCCTTCGCTCGGATCGGCTTTCCATCCACGTGCGATCTCCTTGCCGACACGCAGGATCTGCACCGCCAGCTCACGCGAGGGACAGAGGATGAGACTCTTGATCCCGAACGTGCGCGAGTGCCGACCGTTCAGCCGGTTGATAAGCGGGATGAGATATGCAAGCGTCTTTCCCGAACCGGTGCGGGCCATTCCCACGACGTCTCGAGGCGGCTGCGACATGATCGCCGGGATCGCCTGTCGCTGGATGGGGGTGGGAGTGGTGAACCCGCGAATGAGCAGCGATCGCAGCAGAGACGGATGCAGACCCATGGATTGGAACGATCCACCGCCGGTGACGACGCCGGAACCGAGCTTGTTCTTGCCCTTGTTTTTGCTGGAGAGCGTCTTCTTAGCCACCTCGACGCCCGCTTTGACGTTGGCCTGCTGCATGATAGAGGCGATAAATTGGGCGTCATCCTCGTCATTGTCCTTGGCAGCGGAGCGGGTGGCGTAGGCTTTTTTGGCTGCTTGTTGGGAGGAGGAGAGGGTGGGGCCGGTCGGCGCAGGATCGGCGGAGGCAAGGAGGGAAGAGGCGATGTCGAAGCCGTCGTCACCGATGTCGCCGTCGTCGTCGCTAGAGTGGGTAGGCTTTCTTGGTCGCTTCTGTAACTTGCTGGATGAAGCGGTGGCGTTGCTGCGAGTTGGCTTGGCCTTGGAGGCGGCGGGGCGAGGCGCAAAGTCGTCCTCGCCGTCCGAGGCGAGGAAGTCGAGTGTCTTTGCCATCGCTGCTGTCTGCTTCGATGTCGATGCAGTGATGAGCAGTGACAAAGTGAAAGATGTAATGGAAAGGCGTCGACGAGCAGGCAGAGACCGTAGCTCGGCTCGCGGCTGTGACTTGAGAAGAAAAGCTCGAAATTTTTGGACTAGTCAAAAAAAGTTGGACCCTCTCGATGTCACGTGCAGAGGGCACGCCAACCTCCACAGCCGAGTGTTCGAGTGTTGTACTGCGCCTGCAGGCTCGATACTTTCCGCGACGCGCAGCTTGAAAGGTAGCACAAGCTTTGCTGAGCATATTATGACACTTCAAGGTCGGCCTTCGTTTGTATCACATCTTCGTCGGCAACGGTCCTCCTTAGAGGACATCGACTGAGCCGCAGTCATCGCTAGCAGACCCGGAGAGCACTTGCGATGCTGTTTGCTGGCGTCGCTAGCCACCCTCATCAAAGATGGTAGGAGCCATCTGGATCGACAGCGGCTCGGATAGCGAGACCGACGCTGCAACGCACAGTCCTCGTCGACAGCGCCGCTCAAAGGGTCTCAGCGCCGTTGCTGGTCCCTCTCGTCTCGACGCTTCGCCTCAGCAGCGAAGATCACCGCGACGTTCCGCGGCAGCCCCTTCATCTTCTTCGTCCTCAATCATCGCCTTGTCGTCTTCGCAAGACCACCCACAGCACGACCACCCACAGCACGTAGCAGCAGCTAAGAATCATCGATCCAGCAAGACTACGATGACGGCACTCGACAGCTCTGGTCATCTTGGTGCTGCTGCTGAGCTTACTCCTGGCCAGCGCATGGCGCAGCTTCTCGCTGAGCCTTCCCCAGACACCTCTCTGCCTAGCTTCCGCGATCTCATCCGGCAGCACAAATCACGGTCTGCCGTCGTAGCCTCTTCCATCGATGATACCGCTCCATCCGCAACCCGTCTAGCCCCAGCCACAAGTCGAGCAGGCTCACTCCGGCGAACCGCATCTCAACCCGCCGCATCGAGCTCGCAAGAGCTGCCCACCTCATCTCATTTCCGTGCATCCATCCGACGACCTGCGAAAAAGCCAGCGCAAACGGAAGTGATCGAGATTGGTTCCGACTCGATCCTTGACGAGGTCGATGCACCGCTGGCTCTGCAGACTTCTTCGCCCATTCGATCGCAGTTCAGCGCCCGTCACCAACTTAGCTCGAGTCAGCCTTTGCCATTTTCTCCGCCTCGCATTCGAAGTGTACTAGGCAGAACGGGCGAGGTCCAAGGCAATCGAGCGCTCCTGAGGGCTGACTCAGCTCCCATCGTGATTCTGTCCAGCAGTCCGCCGCCGCAAGCTTCGTTGCCAAGGGCTAGCCAGAGGTCGCTAGGCCACATCATCGAGGACATAGCCGAAGAGGGGAACGAGTCGCCCGACCTGCCACCGTCGTCGTTTGCGTTTGACGATCCACCACCAAGTCCGCCTTTCTCACCGATCGGGGCTCCTCTTGAGGCGGTCGACGTGTCGCCTTCGCTCAAGAGACGAGCTGCCGAGTCGAGTGCCAGGCCTTTGACGCCAAAGAGGACCAAGACGTTGCAAAGGACGACATCGCTTCTCGAGGCGTTGGACAGTCTTCACAGCGCAGAGAATACCAACATGCCGAAGCAAGATGCTGCTCGCGATGCTTCTGCGACCGATGAGAATCGTAAAAGCAAAGCATCGCCATCGCCCAAGAAAGCCCAAAAGGCGGCCGCCGCCAAAGAAGCACGAGAAGCCAAAGCGCGAGAACGCGAAGCAGCCAAAGCCGCCAAGCAACGCGCCGCTGCCGAAAAGAAGCGCTTCCTCGAAGTCAACCGTCTGCGCACCTCGAAATCAGAAACGATGCGCGAGCTGATTGTCGATCTCGATCGGACGCTCTTCAGCCCCGGTCAACCATTTGCCGGATGCTTAGACTCGATCCAGGCTCGCTTCGAGGAGGAAGGTGCGAGCGTCCACCTGTGCGACGGGGTAGTGGCTCCACCGCTGGTGCGATTCCGCAGAAAGGTCAAGGCGGAATGGGATGCCCAACGACGCCACTGGGTGCCGCTTGATAGGGAGATGGTGAAGAGGGAGGCGATGGTGATCGTGTACGTCGATGCCAAGGTGGTTGTGCAGCTGGTGACCGAGGGAGGGGAGGAAGGGTTGGAGAGCTGGTATGGCGATCTGAAGCGGAGATTGGTGGCGATGGATGGTGGAGAAGACCAGCAAGTGCTTCTGATCTGTCAAGGCTTGGTCAAGCACTACAATAAGCTCAAGGCCAACGAGAATCGGGCGTATGCGGCGAAGATCCGACAGCAGCTCGACCAGAATCAGCAGACAGCGGGTGATCCGACGGCAGCTACGGAAGCTCCTCCGACAGCACCACCTCGTCGCAAAGCCGCTGATGCTACGACGGACAGCACAGTGGCGCCTCGAACGGTGGTCGAACGCAGCCTGCTCCAACTCAAGCTCGTCCACCGCTGCTACGTCATCCACGCCGGCGCCCTCGTCGACGGCATCGAGTGGCTCCACCAACTCACCTCGGATCTCTCGCTGAAACCCTACAAATCGCTCCGCGACACGCACCTCTCGTTCGCCGTCGACACGGGCCGCAACACCACCTCCTCCTCCTCCACCGATATCTACTCGATGATGCTCCAGCAAATCCCGCGCGTCACCCCCGCCATCGCGAACAGCATCACCACCATCTATCCCTCGCTCAACGCCCTCATCAAAGCTTATGAGAGGTGCAAGGATGAGCAGGAGGAGAAGGGATTGTTGAGCGGGGTCCAGGTGCAGAGCAATAAGGATGGTACGGAGAGGAGGGGGAATAGGACGAATCTGGGGTTGCAGTTGAGTAAGAGGGTTCAGGCCGTGGTGAGGGGCAGGAATGGGGAGCTGCTCGTGAGCAATCCGACCAAGGATTAGTGGGGGGGGGCAGGTGCTGTGTTTAGGATGCGAGCCGAGATGTCAATGCAGGACGAATGCACACGCGAGCAGAGAATCACGAGATGCTTTGGTATCATTGCAGAGTGATGCATGGACGTATCGACATAGATTGTGAGTATGAGACATGGTAGGAGATCGAGAGGTGCGAGTAATGCACAGGAAGCGGAGGTGCTACACCTCAACCAACAAGAGGAGCGCGCTCTTCGTCGGTGACAGCGGTCCTGTTCCTGTTGGTAAAGATAGAGAGCACGGCCCTGAGCACAGCAATCAAGCTGATTATGAAGAAGACCAACGCGGACCAGTGGATGAACTTGCTCGAAGTCTGGTGCTGGAAGATGGCCAGCAGACTCAAGCTGATCACGAGCGCGCCGGCGACGTCGCCCTCAGAGTACCAAACGTAACCTGCAGCGGTGGACTCGAGGAAGAGCAACGAGAGGAACACCACGATCTTGGTGATGATTCCCGCCTTGTGGGTGAGCGCGTTGACTCCGAACGCCTCAAATCCGGTCACGAACAGCAGCACCACGACGAACCCGTGGTACAGACTGAAGGGGAGGTGAACGAAGAGCGTATCGGCGAGGTTGTTTGCGGTGTGATGCACCTTGAGCGATCGGTAGCAGTGCGATACCGTCCCCGCGATCAGCAGCATCACGACGAACGCGCAGATGGCGTAAATTCGATCGTGATGCGCATTGACCTGGGCCGAGATGAGACCCGAGTAGATAGCGTTGAGGATGCATAGGCCGGGGAACCTCCAGCCGATGCCGTGGACGACGTGCGCCGAACCAGCGTCAGTGAACTGGTACACGATCATGCCGAGGAAGAGAGCGTGGATGAACGGCCACACGCCATAGATCCATCGTTCGGGCGAGAGGTAGGTCTCTTGGACGACAGGGTTGGCTCCGACGCCGAGCTGGGAGTAGACGTTGCCCGTGGTGAAGAAGACATAGGCGACAATGTTGGCCACCTTGAGGAGGAGGTCGTCGTTCCACGCCATCTTGAATAGGAGTTGCTGGAGGGAAAGAGATGGACAAGGGCGTTTCGATCGTTGGAGGATGTCGTGGTACGGTGTCAAGGTGGGTCGCTAGGCTTGCTGCGTATGTGACATGCCAGGGTCGAGGTCTGGTTCTCGCCTCGCCCATTCACTTCTGCGCGATGCGCGATTGAGCTCGAAACTCAGCTCCGAGCAGCAGCACAGCAGGCTCTGCCTTTTCCAGAGAAGCGGTCTCGGTTACAGTCACGCAGCGGTGATGGAAAGTGGAGGAATTTCAGTGTGTCGGATGTGACGGTCGCCCAGCTCAGAAAAAAGCCACGCACGGTGACGCAGTCCAAGCATGCACACTCTAAAGCTCAGCCAGCGAGCCATTCCACGCTTCGAAGCGTGGACCGAGGCGGTCCTCGTTGCCCCACAGACAGCGCCTCCGAAGATGGCTCTTCACGACGTCCCCGTTCGATGCGAGGCTATTGTTGGCCCAGCTGATATTGCCTAGAGTTCTACTTTTGGACGGCAGGCCAGAATACAGGTGTGCATTCCAAAGAGGCTCAGCTCAGGCTTGTGGGGCAAGGAGAATTGGGACCGAGCCTCGTGGTGAGGAAAGAAACGAAGCTCGATTTGACACTGATCACACGACCTCGTCTCATGACTCTGATCGTCTCCTCCGACGAGGCTGGCTCATCTTGGAGCTGCCCTTTGAGCTTCCCCCTGCCAGCTTCGACCGTTTGCTCTCACGATCAGGCAAAATCCATCTCCATCGAGTGACTGGCGAAGCCTCGCAATTGTGTGATAGTCGCAATTTGAGCATGACCTTCAACAGACGTGATACGATCCCGCTGGCAGGATAGTGAGCGCTTTTCTTGCGAGCAAGGCGAGTGGAACGGCGGTGGGGAACAGGCAGAACGAGCCTGGCTTCAAGGCACAAGTTTGGCGAAAATTGCGACATGTTACACCGCTGTCCTCATCCCTCTAAAACAATTCTAGTCGCAGACCACTTCCTTCGGAGAAGACCCAATCCTCGGGAAGGCGCAAGCAGGTCACACAGCGCGAAAGTATGCAAGAGATGCTGGCATGCACCGCAGCGACAACGACCAGCACGGTCTCATTTAGACGAGTATAATGCAGTGCTCTTGACACGTTCATGCCGATGACGACAGAAAAGCAGCCGCCGGCAGCTCGTCGGCGCTCAGCAAGGGACCCTTCGAAGAACACGTTCGTCCTTAGTTCAATCGGGACAACGTAGCGCTCCTCATCAGAACAAGTGCTCGGGTATGGCGTACCATCGACCGACGGCTAGTGTCCAGCGGGCTTCGGGTTCGATATCGTGCCGTGCTGTTGCACCGGAAGGCGTTGCTCCATCAAGCTAAAAATCGGCTAGCCACTTCGCTTAGACGCCCAGTTCTCTGCCATTGACATGCACGTGTACCTCCCCGGTAAGCAAGGCCCGTAAGCATTTGCCGTTCCTCCTTTCCTACCTTCTTCCCGGGAATTGTGTGGCTCTTGACAACCTACTCCTTTTCGCGTGCGATGCGGTTGGATGTAGGTAGATTCTGGTGGGGCTGCAGAGCCGAAGGGAGAACGTGCGGTACGGATGATGTCGTGTGACTGTCAAACACAGCGACCAGAACGTGGGATCCTTCGGATGAACCACAAGCGAAACGGATGAGACGAAGCCGCAACCGCCGGCAGGATTCAATCCGAAGCAAAGACGTCAAGGCGACAGCGGCACCAAGCGCGAATCAATGATCGTTGCCGACGACCGACTCTCGGGGTCACTCGCATGCCCCGATAGCTCTACAGTGCCGAAAAGTGACCGCAAGGCTCACAGCGTAAGCTTGTTCACAGCTAGAGCCTCGCTTAGTCTTCCTTCCAACGGCGTGATTTCAACGCTAAGGAACAAGGGCTCGCCTGTCAATGCTTGCCTTTCTTTCGCTTTCGTGTGACTGAAGGTCCTCCTAAGGCTCAATCGCTGGCAACCTGCGGCTGCTATAGCACTAGAGTCGGAATGAAGCAGTCGCGCCAAGGGCTGAGGACATATAAGCGACTAGAACTTTTCTGAACACATGATTCCCCAAAGCTTCACCTTCATAGAACCGACCGACAAGATGAAGTTCTTCGCTTTCGCCTCTGCTCTCGCCTTGACGGTAGCCTCGGCTGCTGCTTGCGATGTTCCTTCTGGATCCACCTGCGGCAACAACTACTATTCGAGCGACGACATCAACACCGCCATTCAGGCTGGTCTTCAGGACGCACAGAGTGGAGACAGGCCCGACAACTACCCGCACGCCTACTACGACGAGCCTCAGGAAGGGATTCAGCTCTGCTGCTCTGACGACGGCGGCGGATACAGCGAGTTCCCACTAACAAGCTCGGGCAGCGCCTGTACGTATCCGTGGACGGTGTCGAAGTTGGTGTCGAAGCTGGTGTCGAAGCTGCTTCGCGGTCGGTGCCGTGACTGACAACTTTTTTTTCCGCCTTCTTTGCCTTGATGCCTTACTCTGCTTTACGAATCGTTGTCAGACTACTCGACCGAGGACAACTACGTCTCTCCTGGCCCCGACCGTGTTATCTACCTGACCGACTCTGGAGAGTTCTGTGGAACCGTAACGTACGTAACCGATTTCTTTGTCGGATTCGCCGAGGTGGCGTTCATTGAGCTGAATTCCTCCTTGACTTCTCACATAACCACTTCATCAATTGTCTGTGTACAGTCACACCGGTGCAGCTACCCGCAATGGCTTCGTTCAGTGCCAGTGAGCACAACTGTTCGGTCCAAGTCTTTGCAACCCTCCAAAAAGGCCAATGCGCGCCGTAACAGCCTTGCGTCTGTCATGTTCCTCGTCTGTCTGTGGAATCGCTTGATCTCGTTTCGCTCCCTTGAGCAGCCTCGATCCTAGACACGAAGGTGGCAGCTGCTTCGTCTTGGACGTCCGCCGTACCCGCACCCATTGAGAGTAAGGTCGACACGGGCGCCTCGAGTTGGTAGCACACATCTGACCATATTTTTAGCAGCAATCCTTGACAAGCCGAGCCGGCGGGTCGGCGATCTGACATGGATGACGAAAATAGCGAATTTCGGCCGTGAAAGAGGTTCACTCACTGCTGGAGCAAATGACGTAGGCTGCTGCCATTCGTTGACCAAAGACCGAAGACCGACCACTGCTTGCGCTGTGAACAACGAGTTCGGCTTGGTTCGGCACGCGGTGCTGCGCCACGCTGCTCACCACGAGCACAGCATGTCATTGAACGGAGGTGAGAAGGACGACAGGTTCGGAGCGAGTGATGCAGCCGGCAGCTTTGTCGTCTCAGAGAACGGCTGAGCTCAAACTTTTTCAAGCACGCTTGGGTCGAAAGCGGCCTTGCGCAGACAGAGATAGCGTTTGTGAGGTTTGGTTCAGTGATCGGGGCGCAGCAGCAGCATCGTCGTGTCGAGGATGTCGGTCCATCGTATGTCAAGGTTCGACGGTTGCTGAAGTCGAACAGTTGCTGTTGAAAGAGTCTCATGCAGCTGTGCAGGCGATCTGTTTCGGAACCTCAAAACATCCAACGTGTCATAACCTCTTCGACGTCCATGATGGCCCCCACCAAAGGACGAGATTGGTCACCAAGCCCCGCTCGGATATGAGCGAATGGCCGGAAAGCACCGTATGCGACGTCGAATGTAAGACATTGCAGACGCTGAAGGACGAAAGATGGCACGTCACAGTGGTCTTTGGCGTTGCTATTTGGAATTGTGCGGCTGCTGCTGCTGCTCACCTCTTGAAGCGGCTGCAGGGCTCAGATCCACCGCTTGCAGCAGCGGCAGCAAAGCCACGAGCAGCGAACGAAGCCTTGTGCTGCTGCCGCGCATGACTTTTGCATTTTTGAAAGTCACCGACCGGCAAAGCGAGCTGCTGCTGCACAGCAAAGAAGCAGCGCGCAGCGTTTTTGAAGTTGAAATTCACATCGTCACCGCTGCAACCTGCAGCGAGCACGAATGGCAGTCAGCTGCAACCACAGACAAGCCTCTTTGATCCTTACGCACGCACGAACCCTTTCTTTCGAGCATCCTGCTTCTACATCCCGCTAACTTGACCGCATGGCAAACTCCTAACCCTTCCACCATCCATTCTTCCTCTTTCTCTCCTCGAAGCCATTCGCCTGCCCTTCTATTGTATCAATACCGAGTGCATGCCAAGCTGGCACGGTCCTCGACTTGCACTTCAAAGCAGACCCACCGGGCTTCACTTCCCGGTCAGGAACAGCCACCAGTAGAGTGGCACTTGCCAACGCAGATTGGCGCAACCGCCTCTGACATTCGAGCAGGCTCACATCCGCAGACGGCACTCTGCAGCTCCACGGCAGCAGCGCTTGTAGCTCCTGTATCCGTGCGCTTCCACAATCGATCCAAGAATCTGCGATAGCGGACCATCTCTCGCGCAAAGGCGGACCTCTCGCAATCTCGGCAACGATGCCGCACACATCCAACGGCAGCGTCGCATCAGGCGATGATGGTACGTATCGATTGCTATTGATCGGCAATGCCGCATGTCACATTTCCTCCCTCTTCTAGCCTGGATGTGCAGCCTATGCTGGCTGACAAGGCACTCGGATCGCTTCCGATTGTGGTCGCTCTCCGATCGAGACTGCCAAGCACCTCAGCCAGCTCAGCCCACTTCTCCTTCAGTCAGGCGACTCCTGAACAATAGCAGCGCCGCGCCTCGTTTCATCTGCCTTCCTTTGCTTGAAGCTGTACTGACGCCTTGCTTTTCCATCTCTCCTTCTCCTGATCCCACCACCTGTCTCTCCTTGGCGCACGATCACTTCCCATCGTTCCTGTCGACCATGATCACTGCCACTGATTCGCCGCGCCAACACTTGTCTCGTCGCCAATCTTCATCTTCCCGTTCGGTGATTGCACGGGCACGCCGACTCTCCATTGGCGCGCGGTCTCTCATCAACGTCGCTTTCCGCGATGATTCTCCACCCTCACCCCCATCGCCACCACCGGTACCACCACTGCCCAAAACCATCTCTAACGGTTCCATCCATTTGCACCGTTCGTCAACGTCGCACTCTACCGCTTCACTTGCACCACGCCGATCTTCACCTTCCTCAGTCGCCGAAGCCGTTTACAGTTTCAAGCTGCTCGAAGCCTTGAGAAAAGGCGATCAGCAGGCCCTCATCCCGCTCCTACAGACATCGCACAAGAACGCGCTCGCAAAGGAAAATACAAGCCCACTTCATCTTGCCGTGCGCTGCGCCGACTTCAACATCATCTCGTTCCTCCTTCACTACAAGACGATCGACCTCAACGCAGTTGAGGCGCAACATGGCAACACCGCACTTCACATCGCTTCTTCATCTGGCCGAGACGACGTCGTCCAGCTCTTGCTCGATCAGCCCGACATGGACGACTCCAAGCCCAACAGGGAGGGCAGAGATGCACTCGCTGTAGCCAAGACCCCCGAGATCGCCCAGCAGATCCAGGTCAGTCGAGCGCAGCTCAACATCAAATACCTCGAGCTTCTCAACGCCTACGAGCAGGATGCTCCGGGAGCCGACGCCAACATCCACCAGCTTCTCGACTTGCCGCGCCATTCCGTGATCGACCTCGATGCTCAAGGCACCAATGGCAGCACGCTCCTCCACGAGGCCGTCAAGCGCAAAGACACACGCATGATCGAGACCTCGGTGCGCAAGGGGGCCGACGTCTATGCGCGTGATCGTCGCGGCAGGCGAGTCAACGACGTCACCAAAGACGAAAAGGTCAAGGCGCTCCTGCGTCAGCTCCACAACGCCGATGCTGCCAAAGCTTCTCAGGCGAGCCAGTCGGGGCAGCCGCCTTCGTTCAAAGGCTACCTTGGCAAGTGGACCAACCTTGCGCACGGATACAAGACGCGCTGGTTCGTGCTCGAAGACGGCATCCTCTCCTACTACCACAGCCAGGACGACGAGGGCAAAAAGTCGCGCGGCGCTATCAACATGCGCTACGCCAAGATCCGCGCCGACAACAACGACAAGCATCGTCTCGAGGTCATCAGCGAGACGGGCAAGGGCACCTCCAAGCTCTGGCTCCGCGGCACACACCCTGTCGAGCGCGCGCGATGGGTGCAGGTGCTCCAACAGACCAAAGAATTCTTCAACCTCGAGCGACAGACGAGCGCCACCGAAAGCTTCTACCGCCAACGCACCGCCTCGTCGGCTTCTCTACAGGGTGCTCCGACTCTGGCCAACCCAGCTGGCATCGTTCGCCCATCGTCGACAGCACCGAGCGAAAGGGGAGCTGGTATCGTGCGTCCTTCGTCGACGGCACCGAGTGAGAAGGGCAGTCGCTCCGGCCTGCTCTCGCTCAAATCTCCCAGCACCCAACCGCCGTCGGGCGCAGCCAGCGAACGATCCATGACACTCGCCAACCGTAGCCCCAGTCTTCTCAGCCGGCTGTCCAGCGACGAGCGTGCCGAGGACGAACACGAGGGTGGCGCAGCAGGCGGAGGCTTGCCATACGAGACCGAGTTTCCTCTCACGGCTGAAGCGCTCAAGGCTCAGGCAGAGGCTAGCCAGCGTCTCGTCGAGACAAGTTCCACCGCCAGCACCAGCGACGATGTCCGCTCAGCACTGCAAGCTGCCGTTCGAAGCAACCTGCAGTTGGTGGAGCGATACCAGTCAATGGTGGCCGCTCGCGAATCGTACATGAACAAGCGCTACGAGCGCGAGCTGCAGATCAAGCATCTCTGGGAGGAGAACATGGCTGTGTTGGCGCAGCAGCATGCCGAGATGGAGACGCAGCTCAAGGAGGCCGCTGCCGAAAACGCACGCAGACGCAAAGCACTGCGCGACGTGCGGGAATCGATGGGAGCCTCGCCCGGCTCGATCATGTCACCCACCGCGATTGGCGCCGGCGCTGGCGGTATCGCCGCGTCCGGGTCCATGGCTTCTTCGATTCACGCAAACCGACAGTCGACCATGATGAGCAACGCCTCGTACGAAACCGCCGACAGCGGCGCTCCCGGCTCCCTCGCGGCGCGTCGACTGGGCGAGGAGGGCGGCGCACAGCTGCAGCTGGATGACAACCTCACGCCTCCCATCCAAGGCCAGCGCTCGGCCATTCTGGGCATCACCGACGATTCCGACGCGACGCAGGATCACTTTGAAGATGCCGAAGACGAGTTCTTTGACGCCATCGAGACAGGCAACTTGCCTGGTCTCAAGGTGGAAACGCCCTTGAGCCAGCCCGCAACCAACCCCAACAAATGGCCCGAGAAGTTCGACGCCACGATGATCGACGACCTGGTCAAGCAAGCCATGGAGCCGTACAAGCACCTTCGAACCAAGATGCCCATCGGCAAAGACGATCGACCCTCGGTTTCGTTGTGGGCTATCCTCAAGAACAACATCGGCAAGGATCTGACCAAGATCTCGTTCCCCGTGAGCTTCAACGAGCCCACGTCCATGTTGCAGCGAATGGCCGAGGACATGGAGTTCTCCGAATGCCTCGACGCCGCTTCGTTGCAGGAGGACTCGACCAAGCGCATCGCCTACGTCGCTGCCTTCGCCATGAGCAACTACTCATCGACCATCGGCCGTATTGCCAAGCCGTTCAACCCGCTCCTGGGCGAGACGTTCGAGTACATGCGACCCGACAAAAAGTTCAGATACTATTCAGAGCAGGTTTCGCACCATCCGCCCATCTCGGCCTGTTTTGCGCAGTCGCCGATGTGGGAGTACATGGGCTGCGTCGATGCCAAGTCCAAGTTCTTGGGCCGCACCTTTGAGATTCGTCCCACCGGTGTTGCACACGTCAACCTCAAGGTGCCGCGCAAATGGGTCAAGACGGACAAGGAGCTCAAGGCGGCGCCGGCGCTAGCTGACGGCCACGTGCTGGAGCACTATTCATGGAACAAGGTGACGACCTCGGTCTCAGGCTTCATCGTAGGCAGCCCGACGATCGACCACTTTGGCGATATGGAGGTGACCAACCATGCCACGGGCGATCGCTGCGTGTTGACGTTCAAGCCGCGAGGCTGGCGAGGCAAGGACGCGTTCGAGATCCGCGGCAGCGTCTACGATGCGCAGGGGACGCAGCGATGGGACATCGCTGGACGCTGGAACTCGCAGCTCGTGGCTCGCAAGGTGGGCGCTGGATCCGGTGATCTCAACCCGGACCAGACGGTCGATGCACCGGGTGGAGAGATCGCCACTGCGCAGCCGCTCGCTGAATACCTCCTGCTGTGGCGCAACTCGGAAAAGCCCGCATCACCCTTCAACCTAACCCCCTTCGCCATCACGCTCAACTCGTGTCCCGACGACCTTCGCCCCTGGCTCGCCCCCACCGACTGCCGTCTACGCCCCGACCTCAGCGCGTTTGAAACGGGCAAGTTCGACCAGGCCAACGACCTCAAGCAGAAGCTCGAGAACTTCCAGCGAGAGACGAGGCGAAAGCGCGAGACGGGCGAACTGCCGCCTCACGAGCCGAAATGGTTCCAGAAGACGACGGATCAGGATACCAAAGAGACGCTTTGGTTGCCCGTCGCTGCGCCGGCGGGATCAGGTGCTGGAGGTAAGGAGACGAGTTCGTACTGGGCCGAGAGGTACGAGGTGGGCTCCAAGAAGTGGAAGGGTCAGCAGGCCGATTGGAATGGCGTGTACCATATCTTTGGTGATTTCGAGGTTCGTTAGGGGCGGTCACTATGCTGAGCCTGCCTTTCCAAGATACCCGCCGCGCTTCTCGCTCCATTTGTGTTTGGCTGGTGATGGATTCGTTTCTCATGTAGATACTTTGTCATAGCAGTGCATTGCTTCACTTGAACTTGGCTGTGTGTGCGAGGGAGGATGATGGCGGAGCCTGTGTCAAAAAGAACGTGGACACACACGCGACATCGGGGCCGCATGAAATCGGTGTGCCTGATTGGCTGGGCCCTTTTTTTACTGGCCGAGCGGCGTTGTGAGAAGAAAGCGAGCGATTAGATCTCGTTGACTCGAGGCAACGAGAAAAAGTGCACGCACCGTCTTTCTTCTCGAAGAAATAAGCTTTTCAGACTGACGTCCTTTCTCACCTCTCACCACATCGTATACCACCTATAGAGTCGTTTGGCCGTCAGGATGAACACGGCACCGTCACCACTCCCCGCCATCCAGGGCAAGCAGCTCATCGTCTTTGATTTCGACTGGTGCGTTCCCATCCCTCCTTCCCACCAGGTCTCACTTTACGTATCTCCGTTTCTAACCTCTTGTACTCGTTTGCATGACAGGTCTCTGGTCGACCAAGACACCGATCGCTACGTCCACGAAGTCCTCTGTCCACCGCTCCGAGCCGAGCTGCAACGTCGTAAATCCAGCGAGCAATTCACCGACCTGTGCGCCTCGCTCCTCGTCAAGCTGCACTCGCAAGGTTTCCAACCGGACGACATCCGCTCTGCCCTCCAAACGCTCCCGTTCCACCCGGGTGTCAAGCGCGGGGTGACCAACCTCAAAGCCGCCGGTCAAACAACCTTCTTCCTCCTCAGCAACAGTAACACCGTCTACATCGATACCATCCTCACCCACCACAAGCTCGGCTCGTTGTTCGATGAGATCGTCACCAACCCGGCCTCGTTCAACGATGAGGGTGCACTGATACTCCAGCGAAGAGTACTAGCAACGGATGAGGAGCAGCACGGGTGCAAGGTGGGCTGCTCGGCGAATATGTGTAAGGGTGCCGAGCTCGAAGCGTTCCTCGAGAGGAATGGTGGGAGGGGGGCGTTCGAGAGGATTATCTATGTGGGTGATGGAGGCAACGACTTTTGTCCGGTGTTGAGGCTGGGCAAGGCGGATGTGGCGTTTGTGAGGAAGTTCAGGGGATTGCAGACGAGGATTGCGAAGGAAGGAGGGGTCAAGGCCGGGATCAAGTATTGGAACGGTGCGTGGGAGTTGGAGGGGTACCTGAATGAGGCGAGGGGGGAGGCTGCGCTCGAGTATTAGATGCCGTTAGGTCGTCGGAAGCAACGATACACAGGTTCATCAAACTTGGCCCGCACCCGAGATCTGAAGTGCGCGCTCTATGATTGCAAAGAGGTACAAGTGACCGTGATCGACACTATCATCCCCACCACCAACGTCGTCGCCATCAGCATGCACCATCCCACCCGCTCTCGGAAATGTGGTAAGATGTTAGACCCCGGGAGTCGTCGCACCACTGGCATTTTTTGACCTCGGCTGCCGCATCGACCTTGGGCTGCCGAATTTTTCTTTTTGAAAAAAGCCAAAAGCAAGGAAAGTCGACCGCAAAATCCAAACCAGAAAAAGGCCGCAACAATCGGATGGATCGGGATCTGTCAAAGTCAATCGGCACGATCTGGCACGCGTTGCCAAGGCCCGAGGTCGACCAGGACCGGCGACGCAGCCAAGAGCGAAGAGCATGTCGCTGGCGATCCCGACGCAACATCTGCGTTCGATACCGTAGCTTTCGATTGCCGATCGACGAACGGCGTTCATCTTGTACGCCAACCGAGTCGATGTGTTCATTTGTCTGCAATCATACCCGGCGACATAGAAGGCAGCTCGGCGATCAGTGCACGTGCGAGCTGGATCGATAGCCGGCGACCGCAAGCGAAGGTTGGGCGATCGTCAGCAGTTCAAGGTGGGTCAGCTTCAGACAGCATCATGCGAAGCAAAAAGTCGCTCCGGCTCCATCGACTTTCGAAGATCTCCCGAGCTTTCCAAAGCGGGGCAGACTCCGGCGGCCAAAGGAAGAAAGAAGGAAGGGTGAAACAGATTGCAGCCAGTGATATTGGTGCTCCGCAGAGCATGGCCAACGTCGCCGGCGCGGAGGATGAAAGGGGCCCTGTTTTGACAAGGCTTTGTATGGAGAAGGGCGGGCCGCCAGCTGTCGCTCGCTCGGTCGTCGGTGAGCTAGGCTGGACCTGATTCGACGAACGACGAAAGAGAGAAAAAAAGTCGGCTTGTTCCTGCACGCCCTTTTCAGCTGGTGAGACCAACACCGGGCTTCCAATTTTTCGAATTCTGCTTCAGCTGGAGCGGCGCTTCCTCGCGTCACGTCAAGCCGAGATGAGAAGGAAAGACAACTGCGACTCGCAGATCCTCTTGGCCCGTGGTTGCTTGCGTCTGTCGCGATCCGGGTTGCGACGACTGCCTGTTTCAGGACGCAGGATGGACAGACTGTTCAGCATAGTCTAGGTGAACGGAGACGGCAAAGAAAGGGCGCCAGAGCGCAAGCTCCAGGGGTGGAGTGGGTCGCCCAACCACGAGATCGACAGTGCGTCGTGATGCGCTTCAAATTGAGCCCTTGGCAGGCACAAGACGCTAGACCAGCAAAGCATCAACAGCTGGGTCGATGCTCTGCTCTGCTCGCTCCTTACACTCACACTCTCATGGGTAACGTACCATGTCGGAACTCCCGATTCGCTTCTAGCACAGATGCACGGAGAGGCCGAAAGGCTCCCAGGGAGGCAACGCTTGTCGGAAACAGTTCCGTGAAGCTGAGTTGGTATCACAGCCACTTTCGGCCGCAACATCCGACTGATCATACCGTTGAATGGTGACTTCGGAAGCACCATCGTCGCATTCGGCCGATCTCAATATCATCGTCGGAATAGCAGCGCTTCCACGGCCTCGTATCCGTCTGGTCGCGATCGAGAGCTCTGTGCGAAAGTGTTGGTCACAGCGCCGAGTCCAAGTTGTTTGGATTGAATTCATGCCAGGGCAGTCGCAAGTTGCAGCCAACACACTCGGCTCACAGCTGTGTTTGAGAAAAAGGGAGAAAAACGCGAAAATCACTCTTCGCGTGCTGTGCTGCTTGCCCTCCTCGGCTTTGGTGCCTTGTGAGCGTGCATGCGGTGCATGCGTGCGTGTGTGTCAATTTTCGCTTTCTTTTCGCTGCCTGGCTGGCATGCAGCCAAATTCGAGGGCAGAGCTTGCGGCGAGGAGGAGGTGTTGTTGTTGTTGGTTTCTGCTGTTGGCGCTGCTGCTGCTGCTGCTGCTGCTGCTTTCTCATCGCCGCTGTTCGCCAATCGGATCTTCCACTTTTTATGGGTCAGCCCAGCCAGCCAGCCAGTCAGTCGATTCACAGACGGCGCCCATTATTGTCATTTGGCTCTGCAAGCGCCTCGACCATTCCATTTCCATTCCGTCGACTTTGCGTGGCAGACTTGACTTCTTGATTCTCTCCTTCTCGTCGCCATCACCATCGCCATCATCCCGGCTCCATCATTGGACCACTCTATCGTCCTCGCATCTGCATCGCGACATCGCCACGACCCAAGGTTCCGTCCACCGCGACACGACGAACGGATCCGCTTATGCTCCTACGGACTACCTTGCCGGTCGCATTTGCATATCCACACCTGCTTCGATCATAGGTGCCGGCCTTCAGCTCGGACTCGGTCCCTACTCTCGACGCGCATTCCTAACGATCTCATCTGGACGCTTGTAACCTTATCGAGACCTCGTACGCAGCTGCTACGTCCACCGACGGTCTCTGCCACGCCCGTCAATCCTTGCATCGCTTCACTTTGCACCTGCACGCTGCTCGAGGCTTCATCTCCCAGCGAACGCCACAAGGTTCACGACTTCGTTTTCGTCAATCTAGTTTAAGCTCGAAACACGACGGCGCCACGCAGTTAGGTACGTCACGCATCTGCTAGAGGTCCCACTTCATTTCGGACCACTGCTGCGCATCTCCGGCTACTTGCCTGGCCCACAGCCCACTGACACGTTCACCTTGCCTTTCTTTACCCTCTGCGCACGCGCTGACCTACACATTCGACCTTGATGATTCGACGCATCTCACTGTTCTTCTTCATGACACCACACCGATCTTTCATCATCGAACGCAACGGCTCGCATCACCATGCCATCTTGCAACTTGCTCGACGATTCTCGACTCTCCTTGCCGACCATGCAACAGCCTTTTGCAGTTCGCGCTGAATCGCAGCATTGCAATCAGCAACGCTACACCCTTCCTCCGACTGCACCTGCTGCCCAACTTCGAGCTTGCAGTGTCTCCGCACCCCGCTCCGCCGACACTCGCTTCGAGCATCGCCCCAACTACCGTATCGGTTGTCGTGTTCCGTCCAACCTTTCTCACGAGTACCGATTCGACGCACTCAGCGAGGACGAGAGCCAAAGCACGGGCAGCGACAGCAGCGACATTGACCATCGTCGATCCTCTGGCTCGTCTCCTCCAGCCGCAAGTCGCAACGGACGAACGCTTTCGCGCCAGTCCTCGTTCCCTTCCATATTCAACATCATGTCGGTAGCAGGATCGCTTCCGCCAATGAGCCCGGTCAGCGGCATGCACGCCCCTTTCTCGATATCTCATCCTCTCTTCAACAGCAATGCAGCGCCTTCTTCGTCCAGCTCGGTGCCCAGATCCGCATCCGGCTCTGCGCATTTAGCTAGGCCGCTGCCAGCACCACCCACACTTGACGCGAGCGTCCGCAAAAATGCCGCCCTGCTGGATGCCCTCGCCGGCACAACCACCGGCATGCCGCCATCGTCTTCTTCCAGCTCCATCTCCGCAACCAACCCGATCAGCCTCGATTTGAGCCAAAGCGCAAATTCGGGCCTGTCCACCAGTGGCAGCTTCGGTGGCTCTGGCGCTTACTCGAACGGCAGCACCGCGGGTCCATCGGCTGGGGATAGCAGCGGAAGTGGCAGTGGCGGAGACCGCAACGATACCCAGCGAAACAGCGGAGCAGCAGATGATGGTAGCGGATCAGGAGGAAATGGAGATGACGGCCAAAAGGACGCCAATGACAAGGACAAGGCTAAAAAGTCAAATCCACTCGTCGACCTGCTCGAGACCGAGGCCGCCTATGTCTCGGAACTGAGCAAGATCATCAAAAAGGTAGCTGCAGCCTGGTCGCGCTCCAACTTCCCACCTCCCGAGCTCGACACCATGTTTCGCAACATCGAGGCCATCTACCGTGCCAACCGTAGCTTCCTCAAGGCGCTTCGAGAGATCGGTCCCAATCCGTCTTCACCCAAGGCACTCGGCGACTTGCTCATGAAGTGGATCGACGATCTCGAGGCGCCCTATTCGCGCTTCTGCGACACCTTCCTTGCCGATTTCGATGCATGGTCCACCGTTCAGTCCAATCCGCGCCTGCCCAAGTTGCTCGACGAGGTCTCGGGCGCTACCGATGCCGAAGGCAAACCTGTCGTGTTCAGCGACCGCAAGCGCGACCCCAACGAGCCATGGACATTGGATGGGCTCTTTGCGCTGCCCCATCTGCGCCTCAAGTACTACAAGAAGCTCTACTCGCGACTCCTCAAGAGCACGCAGCCGGGCAGAAGCGACCACCGCCTCCTCGTAGGCGCCAACGAGAAGCTCGACGACCTTGTCGACAGGTCGAAGCGCAGACTCACCGTCTCGGTCCTGGACGAAGCTGCCGAACGCGAATCGCGCGACAGCTCCTTCGCCGAGAGCAACGTCACTGGCGATACCTCCCCGCGCGACCGGGTCTCCTCTGCTACATCCCACTCGGAAAACCCGTCGCCGAATGCGCGACCCGTCCAGGTCCTCGGCACCAAATCGTCGCCACCTCGGCTTCCTGCCGCAGAGCCAAGTAGTGGTGCATCTACCGGCTCTGCTGCTCCATCCTCGACGCTGTTCTCGTCGTCCGTGCAAGCGCCCTCTCCTGGAGGCATGGTCGCGTCGGGCGCTCTTGCGCCCACTGCCCAGATGAACGGCCTCAGCATCTCGCCGCCGCGCCCAGACCTGATTCGAGGCAATTCGGAGGTGGCAAGCCTGCACACGAGCGGTTCGCAGACCTTTGACGAGGACCCATCGCACTCACGCAACGATTCGCTGTCTCAGCCCATCGAGATGCTCGAGCGACGTCTCGACACGTCCAGGACGCTCGACATTTTCACCATGAAGCCGAAAAAGTGTCAGCTCCAAATGCGCCCGGCGAATCTGCCCTTCGCGCGCGAAATGCGCAAGTCGGCCGACGTGGTGATTCACTTCACTCCTTCGAGCGGCGGTCCCGAGATCACCCTTCGCCGAGCTCACATCTTTTTGCTGACGGATCTGTTCCTCATTTGCGAGCGCATGACGCCAAGCGAAAAGGCAGAGCACTCGCAAGGCGGCGTGGGACCCGACATGTGGCTGCTGTATCCACCTCTGGCCGGCAAGCATCTCCGAGTCGCCGATATGGGCGGACAGGGCAACGTCTTGTCCATCACTATCCTCAAGAAGGAACAGCTGATCGTCCACACCGACTCTCGCGAAGCCAAGGAGGAATGGCTCGAGCGTTTCGCTGACTGTCAGAAGTTTGCGGCTACGTTGGGCCTCAAGGTCAAGACGGATGGCGCCAAGATGCCCGCTCCATTGGCAAGCAGCAGTCTCCTTTCGAGTGCCTCGCATGGCTCTGCGGCGCCCAACCTTATGACGCCTGCGCTCTCGCCCGCCATCTCGGTGACGCCCTCCTCGACGCACGGACACGACGAGTCAGCAGACACAGTGCCGGCGCCACGCAGTCCCGAAGCCCGCGACTCACCCCTTATGGGATCGGATCTGTCGAGACAAGCCTCGTTCAACTCGATCGCGTCGTTCCCCAAGGTGGGCGCGCTCACCTCGCCCGATCTTGGCAGCGGTTCGGCCTTTTCGCCACGATCGCCCTCGCCGTCGCAATTCGGGCCTGGCGGTGGGCCGAATGGTTTCAACGGCGCGCGTCCACCGATGCCGCGTCCTGGCATGATGTCGCCAGGCAATGGTACATTGTCGCCCGACACGAGTCCAGCCTTTGGACCCGCCCGCTACGGTCCCGGCGGCTTTGGACCCAATGGACCGACGAGTATGGGACGACCGCCGCTGATGCGAGATCCCAACATGCCTCCTCGCTCGCCCGGTGGCATGCATGGACCTGGAGGACCCGGTGGGGCAGGCGGACCTGGAGGGCCGATGCCGTTCCCGAGAGGAGGACCTAGTCCGATCCCTGGTCAGATGCCCGGCGGCGGTCCGGGCAACAGTCCCGGCTTTGGTCCCGTCCACGTTCGACCTGGTATGGGACCGGGCCCGCCGCCTGGAATGGGACCTGGTGGACCCATGCCGCCTTTCATGAACGGCGCGCCAAGACCACCAATGGGGATGGGACGACCGCCTCCTCCTCCTGGTGGTGTCTCGTGGGCTCAAGGGCCTCCTCCTCCTCGCCCACCGCCGCACGGAAAGGGCCCGGGCCAACGCGATCTGATGAAGCAGCCGTCGGCTCCCAACCTGCGCCAAGCGTCGAACAGCTCGTCGGGCGGGGCCCGCACCTCGGACGAAGGCGACAGCGGCACTCGATCGTTCTTCCGCACGCGCTCCGTTTCGAGTACGGGCTCGTCGGCGCCCAAGCTTCCATCTGCCATGATGAAAGAGGGTCGCGACAAGGGCGAGCGAGGCACCGACGTCTCTCCGCCCTCCAGTCCGGTTTCCAAGAGGCAGGGTCCGTTCCGCAGCACGGTCTCGGCGCAGATGCGATGCAAGCTCTTCCTCAAGCAGAGCCATGCGCAGTGGAAGTCGTTGGGCAACGCGAGGCTGAAGCTGTACCACATCCTGCCCGAAGACACCAAGCAGTTGGTGGTGGAGAACGACCGCAAGACGCTCATCTCGACGATCGTGCTGACGGACGGTGTCGAGAGGGTCGGAAAGGTGGGTGTCGCTGTTGAGTTGAGCGACCACGGCAATAGGACGGGTATCATCTATATGCTGCAGATGCGCAGCGAAGAGTCGGCGGGTGGACTGTTTGGGCAGCTGCTCGAGGGAAGCGATAGGACGGCCCTCGCATAGAAGACGCGGATCGGAAGCGTCAGTCACAGTCCGGTAAAGGCTGATGCTTCCGTGTCCATGTCAACAATCTATTCTCACAAAGCAACGTGCAATTGAGCATGGCAAGAGTTCTGGTCGTGAATGCTAGAAGTACATGATGTGAGACGCACGTCGTGAGTCTGAACGGAGAACGTTTTGAGGTGGCCGCTGCGAGAAAGGAACCCATCTACTCGTCGTCTTGGTCCATGTCGGTCACCTCGTCCTGTGCAGCCTCGGGTTGCGACTTTGCTTCGTGGTTTTTCTTCGGAGACGTTCTCTTCTTGGTGCTGATGGTATCGCTCTCTTGCGCTACCTTGCGTTCTGCTTCATCATCCTCACCATCGGCTGCCTCCTTGCCATCAGCGTCCTCGTCTGCCTCTTGTTCGTCTGCCTCTTCTTCTTCTTCTTCTTCTTCCTCCTCCTCCTCCTCGTCTTCATCCTGCAGCGTGCCTTCCAATATCATGTTCTCCTCCACCTGCTTCTGCTGCAGCTTCTCCTGTCTCGCCTCGAGCGCGCTTGTCAACGCCAACGGGGTGGGAATGGCATCCTTGAGAAACTCGAGATACTCGGTGGTCTGCACTGCTCTTGACAGATCCTTGTAAAAGATGTTTTTGCGCTTGTCGAGCTTCGCATTTGTATACGCCTCGTCTGTAAGCTTCCTGACGAATATCTCGGTGGCAAGGCTGATGAGGAAGGTGGCTTCTTTGGAGCAAATGTCGATGTCGCGATCCGCCTTGATGATGCGCGAGACGCGGGCGGTGGGGAAGATCGAGGTTCCGCTGGGCGGTTTGTTGGTCTTTGCGGGTGGGACGGTGGACGGGCCGGGTGAGGAGGGTGATTGTGGCTGCGACATCGCGATAGGGCAGATAGTGACAAGATTCGAGGTGGAAGTGTGAATGATGTGATGTGAGAAGGTTGAAATGTGACGAATAGCAAATGGAAGTGCGCAATGGCTCTCAAAGCTTCACTTAACGCGACGCGTGGGCCAATTTGTGACGGAGAAGAGAGAGAGCAACACTTTCCGCTGACGCAACTCAGCCATTTGACCGCATCTGCCAAGCTTCTCATCTAGCCGTCACAAGTCAAGGTGTCAATCATCGACTACTATGATCACATTCGCGCGGCGCTGATGGCTACGCCAACATGACAATAGCCCAGCATCGACTCGGCTAGCACGCTGTGGCCCTGACTTGGAGGTAATCTCATCTCGACTCAGCCTCGTCACCCACATTACCATCTGAGCCGCAAGGTTAAAAGCCTCCAACCTCTACATCAAGGCGCATCTTAATGCACCACATCATCAAGAAGCATCCTCGCGTCGCCCTACACTCGAAATGTCAGCGGATCCTGAGCTCGACCTGCCACCCGAGGCGGAGTCGTCTCGCTATCGACCCATCACGCGTCTCGATGAAAGCGTCGTCAACCGCATCGCAGCCGGCGAGATCATCCATCGACCGGCCAATGCTCTCAAGGAGCTCATCGAAAACTCGCTCGATGCCGGCGCCACGCTCATCCGTATCACTCTCAAGGAGGGGGGCATCAAGATGCTCCAGATCCAGGACAATGGCTCCGGTATCCAACCATCCGACTTGCCTCTGCTTTGCGAGCGTTTCGCCACCTCAAAGCTGCGAGACTTTGGCGACCTCGAGAGCATGTCCACTTTCGGCTTTAGAGGCGAAGCTCTCGCCAGCATCAGCTATGTCACCGCTTCCATGAATGTCGTATCCAAGACCAAACACCAGGACTGCGCATATCGAGCCTACTATGCCAACGGCAGTCTAGCACCTCCCAAACCAGGCCAGAGCAGCGACCCCAAGCAATGCGCAGGAACCGACGGCACACTCATCACCGCTGAAGACCTCTTCTACAACGTACCACAGCGTCGAAGGGCTTTGCGCAGTGCAGCAGACGAGTATAACCGAGCACTCGACGTCGTGTCCAAGTACGCTGTACACTACGGCGGCAGAGGCGTCGGTTTCGTGTGCAGGAAAGCTTCGACCAATGCCACCGACCTCAACACGCCGTCGTCGCCTACCACCACCACGCTCGACACCATTCGCATCCTCCACGGGAACGCCGTTGCCAGAGAGCTCGTCGGGTTGAAGGACGTTGCCAACGAGACTCTAGGCTTCCAGTGTCAAGGCTGGATCAGCGGCGCCAATTGGAGCAGCAAACGAACCACGCTTCTGTGCTTCATCAACAATCGTCTCGTCGAATGTCCTCTACTCAAGCGATCCATTGAAGCTCTCTATGCAACATTGCTGCCCAAAGGCGGTCATCCTTGGGTCTACCTCTCCATCTCGATCAACCCTGCCAATGTCGATGTCAATGTGCATCCCACCAAGAAGGAGGTGCATTTCCTTCACGAGGACGAGATTGTCGAGCACATCTGTCAGGCGGCACAGAACCGATTGGCAGGCGCCAACTCGAGCAGGGCGTTTGCTTTCTCACAGGCCGTCTTGCCCATCCTCGCCTCGGACGTGGGCTCTACGAAAGTGTCCGCGACGACCACAGCGAGAGACACCGGGACAGATTCGAGGCCGGCTCTGAGGGAGACAAGAAGCAGTAGCAGCAGCAGTGCGGGCGGCGGCAGCAGCAGTCCTGCCCATGTTCGCAGATCCGATCCCGCTGGACCGGTCTCATCATCAAAAGGCTATCCACAACACTTGGTCCGCGTCGATGCAAAGACCCGGACGCTCGACGCCATATTTACTCCCGCCCCCAGATCAGCGGGCAAAAAGCGTGCATTGGATGCAGATGACCAGGGATCATCCATTTCAGATACATTGATGGCAGAGACAGCAGCTGCTGGCGACGATGAAAACGAGGATACGGCTCCCTCGGCAGCAGCGAGAGGGCAGAGTAGCTTGTCGAACGCCGACAGCAACGGCAACGGCAGTCTCGGCTCTCTAAGCAGACAAAGTCGTCAGACCGGGCTCGGCGTTCGTATCGTGGAGTCTGATTGCTCGCTGACGTCTGTCCGACAATTACGGGCACAGATCGCCAAGGCGCAACATCGCAACCTCACCGAAGTGGTGCAGAACCATACCTTTGTCGGCGTCGTCGATCTGCACAAGGGCTTGAGTCTGATACAGCACGAGACGAGACTACTGCTGGTCAATCACGATGCCATGATCCGCGAGTTCGCCTATCAACTCGTGCTTCGTCAGTTTGGCAGTCTGCGACGCGTCAAATTGGATGCTCCGCCCAAGCTCGAAGATCTGGTCCGTCTGGGACTCGAAGTGACCGCGGGTGTCCCTGAGGACGACACCGACAGCGTCGAAGCGACCAAGGACAAGATCGTCCGGTTGTTGCTGGAGAACGCCGAGATGATCGAAGAGTACTTTTCCATCTGCTTGAACGCAGAGCAGGGGACACTTGAGGCAGTGCCCAGCTTGCTTCCTGGCAGCGGTCTCAATGGCAGCGCGATCGAACTGGACCGTCTGCCGCAGCTGATGGTGAGGCTGGCGACTCGGGTCGACTGGCAAGACGAGCAAGAGTGTTTCGACACGTTTGCACGTCAGCTCGCCTACAGCTGCTTGCCTTGCCCGCCGCCGCCTCGACCCACAGCGCGGCGGCCCGACGCATCGATGGAGGATGGCACAGCAATTGCAGAGGACAGAGGGGCAAAGGAACGAGAGGAAGAGGAAGAAGTCGTCAAGAAACGCATCCAGCATTTGTGGTTCGACAGCATGGCCAAGTCGAGGGCCAGGTACGCGCCGAGCAAGGCGACCAACGAGTATGTCGTCCAGGTGGCCAACCTGCCGGATCTGTACCGCGTCTTTGAACGGTGCTGATCGCCATTCCACATTTGCAATGTCACGGTCACCTTTGTCACGTCTCCTTTGTTTGCGACGATGTCGATTCCGGGTATGATTGAGATGTCTGACCGAGACACACATATGAGTCGCGTGCTCACAAGAAGCTTCGGAGGCCGGATGAGTTCGGAACCGGTCTTTTCTACTGCACCTTCTTCTCCCTTTCCCCCTTGGCCCCATCGGCGTGCTTCCTCAACTTGCCCTCCAAGCTCGCCCACAATGTCTTCTCCCACGCCCTCCTAAACGCCTCCCTCCCGAACACCTCCTGCGCCCTCCTCCTCGCGGCCCGCCTCATCTTCTCCACGTCGTCCGGCCTCTCATCCTGCATCTCAAAGACCTCCGCCAACACGCTCGCAAACTCCTCGGTACTGTTTGCATGCCAACCGACCGTCTGTTCCGCTTCCTTGGTGAGCGGATGATTCGCCGACGGGTGTACGATATCCAGCCACGGACCCGCGCTCCTATGACACACCGGGACCAGACCCGCAGCCATGAACTCGACCACGTTGATGCCGAAATGTTCGTCTTGCATCGTACTAATCCCTACGCTTGCGGTGCGGAGGTGCGTGAGGATGGTGGGGAAGTCTGCGTTGACGACAAACTGTACGCAGTCGTCGAGGTTGAGTTGGTGGCAGAGTGCGCGCAGGAGGGTTATGCGGGATTCATCGGCGCTGTTGCGGCTGCTGCCCATCATGATCAGCTTCACCCCGTTCGAGGCGCGAAAAAGATGCGGATGCGAGGTGCGAAGCGCGGCAAGGATGTGGAGTTGCGTAGGATGTTCTTTCTCCGGTCGGAACTGGGCGAGGCTTACAATGGTGCGCGTGTCGCGGTGGAGCGGGAAAGACGACATCTCAGCCGTGTCACAGGGTGGGAAAACCGTCTCCACCTTGCGCCCGGTAAGCTGGGACAGGTGGGCGGTCGTCCAGGATCCGTTACCTACAACAACGTCTGCTCGGCCCAACGCCCAGCTGTACGCCCGTGCGAACAGTCGGTAGTACGTCAGCTTCACCGTGCTCCGAATCCACGATTGGGCGGTGACGGTGTCGTTGGTGTGACCTGGTTCGCGTGCGGATACCCGCGCCAGCATGTCGGTTGAGACTACCGGATAGTGCACGTACGCGCCTACCGGCAGGTCGCGTTTGAACAGCCGTGCGACCGGATAGGTAAACGCATACCCCATCGTGTCGATCCATACATCCGGGATGAGGGTGGAGAGCGCTTCGAATCCACACCACACCGACCCGTATGACTGGCCCAACAGCGTCCAGCTCTTCCACGCGGCGTCTTCCACCATCCACCGCCTCTCCAACGGCAACATCGCCACCCTCTTCGTGTCCAGACTGATCCCGAATCGCTTGACCGCTTTGTCCAGGATCTCCTCCTTACTCGCCGCTGGAAAGTCGCCCGTGTACACTACAACCACGCACCTCGGATCGTGGCTGAGATGCCACTGCAGCGCTTCGTAGAGCACCCGCTCGCCTCCACCCCCGGCATTGCAGTACGGGTGGAAAAAGCCGAGGATCACCACCGGCCCGGTTTCCTTCTCGTTGACGCCAAGAGTGGCGAGGAGTTTGCGACGGCGCGTGCGGTTGGTCTTGCGGATTTTGCGCAGCGTTTTGTCGGCCACTTGGATCGCGCCCACGGTGAAGGAGAAGGCGACGAGGCTGAGAGGCAGGAGCAGCGGGGTGATGAGGCTGCGCAGGTTGGAGAGGAGGGTGGTGTTGGGAGGGTAGGGGAAGAGGGTGGTGGTTGCGTCCGGGTCGTAGGTCGGTGAGGAGGGTGGGATGGACGAGGCGGATGCGGATGGCATGATGTGTAGGAAGACGACTGCGAGCAGGAGAAGATATGCCGAGCCGGATAGACCGCGTGCTGAGGTGACGTTGGCTGTCATCGTCGTTTCTGACTGTATCGTCGCTGGCGTCGTCGTCTTGCGCCTCTTTGTGGGTGTGGCCTGCTGCCGTCGGATCGGTGCCACCGTCGTGTCCTCCACCTTGCTCTCCCTCAGACTCTGCGCGATGAAGACGTAGCTATCCACCATCAACCAAGCCGGAATCACCACCCAAACCAGGTTCATAAACACCAGATAGACCCACAGCAACAGCCAATCGCCCGTCTCCAGCCCCTGACTCCCCGTCAGCCACTCCGGTGCGAAAGTCATCCACCCACCATACAGTTCCCCCGTGCTCAACACCACCACCCAATAATGGTACGCCTTATCCCCGCTCCCCAGTAGCCACGCGCAGTACCCCGCCAACGGCCCCGCCATCAGCACCGTCAAAAACTCCATCGAGGCAAGCGTCGCATCGCCCGAACCCCAGCGTGCGTCTGCTGCCGCGTATTCTTGCCAGAGGTAGCCGAAGAAGGAGCGAGAGGTGTTGACAGAGCGGTGTTGGGTGGAGAGGTAGAGCCAGGAGCCTTCGAGCGTGAGGTGGCAGATGCAGTCAAAGGCGAGCCAGAGGTAGATCGCGCGGGTCTTGCGGGAGGAGGACGGCGGGAGGATGTAGAGCGAGGAGAGGTAGGCGGCGGCGACCATAGAGCCGACGTAGCCGAGAGAGAGGGCCGTTTGGACGTTGAGTAGTCGGTCCATGGTGGTGGATCGATCGCTCAGGGAGAGCGCGGTGATGGTGTGGGTGAGCAAGAAGAAGGAAGAGAAGCAAAGAAAGGAAGAAAGGAAGGTGGAGAAGGGTCCGTGCAGATTTGGCGTTGGAAGAGAAGCGCTGACATGGCGGAATTTCAATTCTGTGCCGGCTTCCAAAGGGTGCGGCGCTGCAGCCTTCGAGACGGGCCGCGCTCGGCGGTCTCGGCGGGAGGCTCTTGTCGAGGAGTGCAAGCGCGGTCAGGGCTCGTATACGCTCATGCTTCATGGCCACATCGATATCGACCTCTTCTGCTGCATGTCAACATTGTCTGGAATTCACTTGTAGGATCTGTCATTCGACTCTTGTCGTCTTCTTCTCTTCACCTCTCTCTTGTCGCCTGCTTCTAGTCCCTGCGCCGTGTTCTTTCTTCTTCTTTGTCGATCTCTTGTTGTCTACCTCCTGTCTTTTGCCTCTCGTCATCTACCACCTGTTGTCAAGCTCACTTCTTTGCATCTGTATCGCTTCTCGATGCCGATCTACGCCGCTCTTCCCTTGTTGCATTCTTCTTACCGCCCTCCTCGCAATTTCTACCTCTTCGCAGCATGACTGCTTCTGTCTGTATCGTTGTCGTCGTCGTCGTTGTAGCTGTCGTGGTCGTCGTCGTGGTGGTCGTCGTCTGAGACCTCCCTCCAAGCCCATTTCGATCGTCATTCGCCTCGAGAAGGATGACCTCGAGTCGGTTGCTCTGTCGCCGCTGCGTACACCTCGCACGGATGCCAGCGCATGCATTCGTGGATCCTGCGACGCAGAAAGTTGGCCTCGTCCTGGTCGCTGTCGCCGGTGGACGTCTCTGCGAAAATCTCGTCGTAGTGCTCGTCGCAGAGTCCAAAACGAAAGTCATGTTCGTTGACAGCTGCGTCGGTGGGGCGTCTTGCGCTGCGACCGGCGGGCTGGTCGGAAGGAAGCGGCGGCGCCTCCACCCCCGTCTGACCCCAGAGCACGCAACAACGCGGACAGGCCATGTGAGCGCACTGCAGGTCGCCCTCGGGAGTAAGCTTCGATCGGTCTTGACATCCGTGCCAGATCTTACTCTCTGCGCCGTGTCGCATCTCGCATCTTGGGATCTGTTTGCCGTAGCCGCCGCCAGTCGCAGTGAGAATGCACGTGCCCAAGTCACGATGGATGACGCGGCGCTGCGGGATGTCGACTCCGCACATCGTGAATGCTGTGAGCTTCGCACGCGTGGAACCAGTCGTCAAAACGGTGCGGATGATGCTCGGGGAGAGGCTCTTTGTCGTCGAACCACTGAGGATCAGCGACTTCAGGCTCGGTAGTCCCGCGATCAAGTTGACCGTTTCCTCGTCACATCTGAAACCGCTGAGGTGCAGCATGACGAGGTGGTCGAGCCAGTCTCGACCGGTCGGGCCCGTCCAGAGATGATCGATCGAAGTTCGGAGTGCGACTTCTGCGAAGGCTGGTGCTGCGAAGAGTAGTTGCTCCATATCGGTCGCGTTGTGCTGCCATTCGAGACGGCTTGGACGGATGTTCTGGATGGACCATATGGCGAGATCGAGCTGCGCGGAAGAGGTCGAAAGGTACAGCAGTTGAATTCTCTCGTTGCGACGATACTGCTGATTGAGGTCGGTGGTTAGAAGCCCAACGAGGTGGCAAGCGTCGACACAATGTCGCCAGAACGTTACGAGCTCGACTTCGTGCACGTAGGTGATGTACTCCGGGCGGGCAGAGATGGTGCTAAGCAGCGAAGAAGAGATCAGCCAGGTGTACCAAAAGATGCGCTTGTAGAGGTAAGGTACCAGCAGTGAATGGACCTTTGAACTGACGCTCAGCAGGTCTCGCACTTCTGTCCAACTTCTGCTGTCTCGAGGGATGGTGCGAATCTGGTCCAAGGCGCTGACGAGGATCAACTCTTGGATCTCTATGGGCAGACGCAAGAAGGCGAATGGGATGTATCGATGGGGAGTGGAGCTAGCTGATGGCTCTGAGGTCGAATTGTTGATGTTCGTCCTGAGCTGAGACTGCGGTTCGTTCTGCCCATGAAGGTTCTTTGCATCACCAGACGCCGATACAACGTCATCACGACGCTCTTTAGCCCGCCTCGGCGTCCGATGTCTAGAGGCAAGGTTGCCCATGCTTTCGAGAGGTCACTTTTGGACATCTCGAGATCGGCGGTGAGTGATGATGAAGACGACCGAAAGAAGGAAAGGAGGGGCGCAAGCTTTGCGGCGGGTTCAAATACTTTCCAGGCTGAGTTCTGCGCAGATGCCAAGCGGAAGAGACTTGCGCAGAGCTGCGCCGACTGCTCCAAGCGGCACACCGCGTCAGACGAGAGGAGAAGAGTCCGACGACGCGCAGCGATTCAACATAAATGCTGCAGCAGACAGCGCATTCAGGGTTCGTTTCGTGTGCGCGCTTGGCGTTCACTCATGCGCACAGGCTAGAGCTCAGTCTGTCGGGCAGCTTCAAAAGACCTGACATTTGCGACATTTGCGATGATAGAGTTACGAGGGTAAGTCAGCTGTAGCGCCTAGTAGATCTCTTGTTCGAAGCCGTCACTATCGTACAAGGCATCGTACGGCCCATCGTAATCGAAGTACCGATGGGCATCGGGATCAGCATATTCGTAGGCATCGGGATCGCGATCATCCTCTTCGCTCTCATCAGCATGGTTCAGAACCCATCGCATACACTCCAGCGCCCGTCGTCGCAACCAGTTGCTTTCGTCGCGGGCAATCTTGCTACCGAAGATTTCGTCATTGTGACGCTTGCAGAGATCGTAGCGAGTGGTTCTGCCGGAGCAAGGAAGTCCAGTGGTAATGTGTCCGGTCTCTGCGTATGACAGCTTGGCCTCGAACGAGAGCTTTTCGATTTGCACCTGGTTCGCAATGACGCAGCATCGTGGGCAGCGCTCGCCGGCCGTGATTGGAAGGTGCTCGTACTTGTCCGATATCTTCATGTAGAAATCGACTTCTTGGCAACCGTGCCAGACTCTCTGGTACAATTCGATGTCTTGGGTACTCCTGTCATCCCCCTGACAAGACGTCAAGGGGGGCTGGGTGGGGATGCACACGCCAATGCGTTGCTGGACAAGACGACGCATGCGCAAGGGATACCCGTGCACGAACAAACGCTCTAGCTTGATACCATTGAGGAGCAGCTCGACGGATTCGACTGCTTCGGGCTCGAGCTGCTGGCCGACTAATTCCAGGTTGAGCTGGATCAGATTCGGCAGCTTGGACAGCAAAAAGATTGTGGGAAGGTCGATTGTGAAGCCGTCCAAATGCAGGTGCGTCAGACGCGAGAGCCAAGGCTCGTCGCCGCGCACCACCTGTGCCAAGTTGGGTTCCGTGAGCTCCACATCGTCATCGTCGTCGTCGAAGCCTTTGTTGCACCCGGTCTCCATGATCAGATGGCAGCGCAGAGGCTGCAGTGCACGCAACACTGCAATTGCGCGCTCCAGCGAGACCGAAGGAAAGGTCAATAAGACACTTCTCATTTTCCTGTCCGAGGGAGGCAGGCCTTGTAAAGCGGCTTTCATAGCGTCGGTCACCTTGAGCTCTTCTTGAAAGAAGCGGCAACCACACCAAGAAGAAGGTGGAAAGAAGTCGCGCACGTGCCGAGCATACTCCGGATGAACTTCCAACGTGTTTGCGAGGACATCATTCGAATGAGGGTCCCACATGAGCTCTTTGTACAACAGTGGAATGGCCACTTTGTGGATTCGAGAACAGACGCAGAGGACGTTACAGACCTGTCGTTGTGGTAGCGCGTGATGCGATCTTGTTTGAGCGTTTCGTACGTATTCAAGCACATCGGCGATGATGCACGACAGAAGCTCGACCGGAAGATCCAGAAGGCCGGGCGAGCTGGATGAGCGCTGGCCGACTTTGGCAACCGACAGCGACATGATGGAGGGCAGGGGTCACGAGATTGGGATAGAAATGGTCAACTGGGGATGGTGGTGGTCGACGGAAAGGACGCAATGAGGTCCTGTGGCGCGAAGCAGATCGGCGCCAAGTGGCCTGCAGGAGGGCTGCACTGAGTGTGAATGTGACCAAAGCTGGCAGAGCATTTCATTCCGTCACACGAAAAGCTGAGTTGAGCGCTTAGACGGATTGGATGCGCAGGCTCTACAGCTGCGGGTGCGGGTCTGCACGCGTACCTCGATTCTTGGAGGCAGAAGGCTCGATCGTTGCATCGCGACGCGCTGATGAGTCACACACTAGAAGTGCATTCGGTGACCGCTCCTTTTGCTGAAGTGCACAACTGCTCGCGTTTCCTTCACTTCTCGCCGACAGCTCCTATCTTCTCACCGACAAACGCTTTTGCTTGATAAAGCCGAGGCCTAGAACAAGGTGATACGACTTGACTACGTCCAATCTTCGATCGAGTCGCCCTCGTCGTTGTCGTGCGGAATCCAACGCATGCATTCGAGCGCCTTGCGTCGCACGAAGTTGAGCTCCCGCTGAGTCTCTGAGACTTCCACCGCACTGCCGAAGATTTCGTCGTAATGCTGTTTGCACAAGTTGTACCGATGTCGTTCGCCCGGTTGAGTTTCTCTCAGAGGCAAGCCGTCTCTCAAAGAGCAGCACCGGGGACAGGGTGTGCAGCCGGTAATCGTGAAGAACTCGCGATTGAAACTGACCTTCTGACAGCCGTGCCACATCCTCGAGTCGGATTCGACATCCGGGATGGTCTCGCGTGCTTGAAGGGCACAAAGTCCAATCGACAAAGCTGGGATGCAGATCCCTAGAGCCTGCTGAGCCTGGCAGCGATCGCTGAAAAGGCAATTGCCGACCAATAGAGACCGGAGGGTGCTTTTTGTCTCGCCTTCGGAGAGGATGATGAGGAAAGCGTCCTTGGCGACGAGGTCCAGGGGCCATCTGTGCCCGGAAAGAGTGAGTGTCGTCAAATTCGGCAGTTTGGACAGCAGCTTTGCAGTCGCCCGGTCAAGTTGGAAGCCGTCGAGATGCAGCGTTTGCAGACGCGAAAGCCAGCCCTCTGAGGGAGTGTCGATGGCTGCAGCAACTGCAAGGTTGGGCTCCACTATTTCGAACTCGATGTCTTCGTCTTCTTCATTGTCGGAGACGATCTCGTCGTCGGCCGCACGTTGGGTTTCCAAGACAACTTTGAAAGGCTGAAGGATCCGGAGAGCGTCGACGGCCTGCTCGAGCCTGAATGATGGAAACGACATGACTGCACTTTTGAGCTTATCGAGAGGAAGAACCAGGCCTCGACGGTTTGTCCTGATGGCCCAGACCATATCGAGGGCGCATTCGAAAAGGTATCCGTCGTTGTCGCAACGAGGCAGCCTGATATGTCGCAGATGAGCTGCGTATTCCGGGCGTGATCTGAACGTTCGCTCCAGCTGTTGAGACTGGCTGAAGCTGTGCCATTCGAGCGTTCTGTACAGATATGGTATGGCCAGCGCATGCACAAGGGAGCTCACGCATAGTATGTTCCCGACCGGTCGTTGCTTTTTGTTGCGCCGTGACTTCCGACCAAGCGAAGCTCTCGCATCGTCGATAGCACATGAAATGATGAGCGATTGCAGCTCTACAGGCAGGCGCGGAAAAGGGAATGGAGTCCCAACAGGATCTTCTCTCGCCTGTCTCGCCGATTCAGCATCCTGGAATCGATTGCGTCTTTTCTTCCCCATTGTGAGAAGTGGTCGAAACGACCAAGATGTTCGAGTTCGAAGACAGGACGTGGAGAATGGTTAGGTCAAGTGAGATGTGCAACGACGATGTACCACGACGGCGTCAAGGATGCGGTCAGGTCGCAGCGAGGAGGAAGACTGGGAAGCGACCGACCCAAGCTTATATGCAGCGCTCTTTGCAGGCTGAGCAGCTGCTCGATTGAGTTGGCTTGGATGGCTGAGTCGAGCGCCGAAATGCAAAGCGGCACGCGTGTGGACAGAGCGAGTGTTGGTCGGGGCGCAGCCAAAAAAGTGTTACTTTGCCAGCGCTGAGGCTGCGCAGGCTTCAATTTTCAGCGCATCACGTGAATCGCGACGCGCAATTTTGTAAAGTCACACACTGAGATTGTGCCTGGGACCGAGTCCAACACTTTCGACCATTGTCACCGATTCCGACCTTTCCCTCTGCGACCATCACATTCCTCCATCATCACCGTCACCTCGACTGCACATCACTGCACTCGCCACCACCATCATGTCGCGACAACGAACGACATCAGGTCCGATGCCGACCACACCTCTGCGTCGTATCTCGCGCGGCTCTCTCAACGCTCTCTCCCACTCGGCCTCCAAACAGCTCTCTGCCGGTGCTACACCTCTCTCGTTCCTGCAAGGCGCCATGACCGACCTCGCCGAAGAAGTCGGTGTCCTGCAGCTCAACCTGGAGAACGTCGAAGCAGTGCACGAGAGTTTGCATAGCTTCAACGAGAACTTTGCCATGTACATCTACGGTCTCAAGATGAACGCGTACTGCGTCGAGTGGCCCGAAGCACCGCTGCACGACAACTTTGAGCGAGCAGAGAAGAGGATCGCGCAGCAGGCTCAGCAGTATGCGGCCCAGCACAACTTGGATCTCGCCATCGGATCGCAGCCTTATGTCCAACAGCAGCAGCAGCAGCAACAGATGTACAACCCAGCAGCCGACCAGACGTACGTTACAACGGACGACGAGAGCATCTATCGCAACGAGGCACCCGTCGCCGCTCCAGCCAAGCCCGTGCTCAAGTCTGCGCTCAAGAAGCCATCCAACGCAGCAGCTGCTGCGCCTGCAAAGAAGCCAGCGACAGCAGCAGCCGCACCGGCAGCAGCAGGAGGGGCGAAGCCAAAGATGACACTGGCACAGAAGAAGAAGCGCGAGGCATACACCGACGAGATCATCGAGACGCTTCCTCTCGAGTACCGCGGCGGTGGAAACGATCCCAAGCAGAATGCAATCGCCAAGCACGTCTGCATGGCGCTGCTCGCGGCGGGCGGCAAAGGCGTGAGGATCGCGGATATTGTCAAGAACCCAGAGATGACGCAGGCCAAGATCAACAAGACGCTGATTGCGCTGGTGGCCGCCAAGCATGTGGTCAAGACGAGCAACAATGTAAGTGGCACAGAGATGGATGAGGTGGATCGATACGCAGAGAGTCATATGCTGACAGCCACCACTTTAAAATATCGATCTTCCGTCGACACAGGGAATCGTCTACAGCCTCGACTCGGCGCGACACCCGGCACTGCCATAAGAGGGACACCCGACGTCTGCTTTTGCACGCCCGTGTCTCGTTGGCGTAGGACACGCAAAACCCGGATTGCGTCTCGACCTCTTCACCCAGCCTATGCTTTCTCCTTTGAACTTGTGTATACTTTCTCGCCCCGCTGCTCTGTATTGTACTTGTATCTCACCCTATTTGTAAACCTGATCCCAACCCCGCTGCGCCTCACCGCACTCGCCTGACCCAATCGACCGTCACTCTGCTCCTACCTGTCATCACATCTTTCGCCCGACTCACATCTTCTTCTTGGCCTTCTCGTCCTTCTCCTCCCTGATCCCCTCCAACCTCTGCTTCCTCTTGTTCTCTTCCTCGATTGCCTCCCTGGTCAGTTTCCCATCGGGATCATCGGCGACCTTGGCCATCTCGTCAAAGTCGAGGTCTTCGGCTTTGGTCTTGAGGCGTTGCTGCTGGTTGTGGTCGAGACGCAGTTCTTTGTCCTTGACGAGGTGTCGACCGAGGAAGAATACGGCGAGACCGACGATGGCGCCGGTGAAGAGGAAGAGCGGGGTGATTTCGGGTCTGTTAACTACTTCCTTGATCTGTGGATGCACACGATGCGGACGGTGGAAGGAGTCAGAGACGGGACTGTTGAGTAACGATGAAGGAAGATGGAGAGACTTACACCTCCGGCCTTGGCGCGGGATTGATCGTCTTTGCGGACGGTGGATGTGGTGAAGCTGCGTTCGAGTTGGACGTTTGCGCGGGGAGAGGCGAGGGCGATGCGCGGTGTTGCGAGCAGCCTTTGGCCGAGACCTACGCGCAATGGCGAGGCGAATGTCGCGGTCGGTCGCATCTTGATCAAGCTTGCAATCGCTGAAAGTGAATTCTGCTGCAGTCGAGGGGCCGACGATCAATGGTGGTGAGAAGGAGAGACGTCGAGGAAGCGACTACGAGGAGAGGCCGGCAAAGACTGCCCGATCTGTCATTCGTACCGCCCTCGTCAATGACTTCATCTCACAGCTCTTCTCCCTGCAGCCGTGACTGCTATTTAGCCGCCTGGACTCTGCAGTCCCTCGAGAAATCTCAAATTGTCAGATCGCATCCATCTCCCCGAGTCCGCAAAAAAAAAGATTCAAGGAGGTTCTTCTCAACTTCAGGGTCCTCCCTCGCGCATAAAGTATCCTTCCCTCCTCGTCCTTCCACCCCCCCACCAGTCACCACCCCAATGCCGACCACACTCACCCCCCATTCCGTGGACGTACGAGCCGAGCTCGAGCGCGAAGAGCAACTCGACCTCGTCGACCCTCTCCGCCACTTTCTCGCCATCGACGACGATGTTGAAGACTCTCCCAAACCTTCCTCTGGCGACATCCGTGACCTTCCCAGCAGTACAAACTACAGCATTGTCCCACAGCAGATCGAGAGCATTATCGATAAACGTACAACCATTCGATACTATGCTGACCTTTCGCGGCGGCCTACACTTCTCGACGAGCCCACCGAGGAAGGGGGAAGGTGTTGGGATGTGCAGCTGAAGCTAGACATGACGACGGGATGTGGGGGGAAGATCTGGCCCGCGGCCGAGGTGTTGGGTGCGTATATCGCGGGTCGATACTCATCACCACCCTCACCGCCGGTGAAAGAGGCGAATGGGGGTTTCAACAACCACAACTTTGACTGGCGTGGCAAACGCATCATCGAGCTAGGCTCAGGCACCGGTCTCGTCGGGTACCTCGTCCACGCCTTCCATCTCGCCGGGTGTCAGATCTGGGTTACCGATCAGGACGTTATGCTGCCACTGATGCGCGAAAACCTCGCTCTCAACTTGCCGCTCTCCCCCACCTCCACCTCTTCCACCCCCAGCTCCGACGACGGCTTTTGCAAAGTAGAAGAGCTCAACTGGGGCGAACCTCTGCCCCCCTCCATCCCGCCACCAGACGTGCTACTGCTCGCAGACTGCGTATACCTCGAATCGGCCTTCCAACCGCTCATAGACACAATGCTGGAGCTGTCCACTCCGGACACCGAGATCCTGTTTTGCTATCAGAAGAGGAGGAAGGCGGATAAGCGGTTTTTTGCGCTGCTCAAACGGCAGTTCGTGTTCGAGGATGTCAAGGACGATGATCCGACCAGGACGGTGGAGTACAGAAGACAGGGCACGCAGCTGTTGCGCATACGCAAGAAGTAGGTTTCGGTCGAAGGCGAAGATGGATACAGCATGCGAGCATGGCAAGGAGGCGGAAGGCGTCGGCGTGGACGAGTAGAGAAGGCAGGGTATGCAAGTGTTGCGCATTCGAAAGAAGTAAGGGCAGTCCGAGGCGAGAGGCGATGGTCACAGGGTGTGAGGATGTGAAGGACGATGATGCGATGCAGAATGACTGTGGAAGGCAGGGGACGCAATCGTGGCGTGTACGCAACAAGTGGAGGCGGTCGGGCGGTGGGTACCGCTCGGACGTTGAGGCCGATGACAGCGTTGAGAGGGACCAGTACAGATGGCAAGGCACGCACCTGTCACGCATACACAAGAAGTAGGAGCCATCGGAGGCGAAGGGTGACGAATACAAGCTTGAGGACATCTGGGGCGACGATAGCATCAGCATGGACGTCTCCGCACGCCACAGGACGCACAAGCGTACCAAGAAATCAAAAGTCACGGGTATACATTGCGCTCCTTGGCTGCTAGCAAATGACACAACATCCCCCCCTCCCGCCCTCCCCTTCCTCTCCCTCCTCTGCCACGCTACCTGTCAAACTCCTGATCGAGAACCCACTGACATTCCTCGCCTGCGCTCCTTCCAAACTGACCGTCCCTGCACTCCTCCCTCCTGCCCTCGCCCTCCTCCTGCCCAACGTACCCGTATCCTTCCCCCTTCCTTCTCCCTCAGCTGCGCCTGCCTCCTCGAACTTACTATGCACGTCCCTGGCCGCCCTTGTAAACGCTTCCACGACGTTGTACCCCGTTTTAGCGCTGGCCTCGAGGAACAGCAGACCCTCCTGCTCGGCGAATTCGCGCGCTTCCTCGGTGGACACCTCGCGCTTCTTCCCTTTGCTCCTACGTCGTCTCCGCCTGCTTTCCTCCTCATCCGCCTCGCTTGTTGGTGTGGAGTCTTCGTCCTCTACAAGATCGTACATATTCCCCACGAGTACGACACTGACCTTCTCCTCGGCATGACTCCTAACATCGTCCAACCACCCTTTGACGTTCAAAAAGCTGGCCCTGTGCGTTACGTCGTACACCAACAGTGCACCAGCTGCACCTCGGTAGTAGCTGCGTGTGATGCTTCGGAAAGACTCGCTACCGGCCGTGTCCCACACCTGCACCTTGACCGTTTCACCGTTGTCCAACCGGATAAGGTGCGAACCGAATTCTACACCGATAGTGGGGTCAGGGTCGGTGAGGAACCGGTCGTCGGTTAGACGGACGAGGAGGGATGATTTGCCAACGGAAGAGTCGCCGATGAGGATGAATTTGAGGATGTAGTCCCAACCGGAGGAGGGTGGGGCGGTGGAGGCGCCTGAAGTCACCGTGGGCGAGGCGTAGCTGCCGGATGGAATACGGATGGGCGCCATTGCGAATCGGAAAAACGAGGTTGGAAGATGACTGTGGCTGTCGTGGCGTTGGATGTCGGCGTGGGTTGTGCTTGGATGTGCCTCGACGAGAACCGTCGATAATGTGATGTTGCGATGACCTGAGTATAACTGCGATAGAGACCTTGCGTCTTTTGCACCCGATACTCGCTGTCACTGAGGTGTGTGCGGATGGTGGTCGACTGGATCGAGCAAACAGTCAAAGCGCTTTGCTGCGTAGACGGTGAATGTCGAACAGCTGTCTCGTCGGCGTCAATCGTGGTGGTAGAGGGTCAAGAGCCAATTCGGCATCCGCTCCCCAAAGCCTTGGACTGTCCACCGCGCAGCGCCCATGTTTTTCACACATGCGGCCAACCGCCCACGGCTAATTTCTGCGGCTCGAGCTCCTGAGTGGAGGCCTCACCACCCCAACGCGGAACGCGGGTGCCTCACTTTACGCCTCGTTCACCATCCAAACGCCTTGCTCACTCGATCCACACAAAAGGCAAGATCCGAGGGTAATGTACATGTTACGCGTTTTCCGTTTGATAGAATACAGAGATGCGCCGTGGCTTACACCGCAGCGGTAGGACGATACTTCTCCGCCTTGCTGGGACTCTGGGATCCCGCTCGGCCGGATGTCATGCTGGGCGACCCTCCTCCCCCACCGCTGTTGCCGGCGTGAACGCCAGCGCCGGGGGCCGAGACGAGCGGCGCACCACGTCCATTATGATTCAACAGCGCCTGTTGGTGTTGGGCAGACGTAACGCCGCTGCTCGAGTGGGCGAGGTCGAACAGTCCCCCTCCGTTACTCGTCGGTGCGGGGGTCGTGCCAAATGCCTTCCCGAACAGTCCCCCACCACCACCACTTGCAGCCACTCCATTGACAGCCGCACCCCCATTAACACCGTTGGCGGCAGAAGGGGCGAAAGAGTAGCTCGCCGACATGGCCATACTTCCATCTAGCCATTCGGGCTTCTTCACCTCCCTATCCTTGCTCCGCGGTGGCGACCCGATGCCACCCGTCCACCCGGCTTCGCGAGCAGCGTCGAAATAGCCCATCTCGTTGAAGAAGTCCCACACCTTGCCAAGCTTGTTGACGTCGATCTTGACCAACGTACGGCATTCGCGTCGGGTGAGCTTGCCGCCGCGAGCGATGAACTCGGCGATGAGCGTCGATTTGATCAGCAGGAACGGCTGGGGCAGGATGCGGAGAGCAGAGCACAGCTGCGCCTCGGCGGGAGTGAGCAGGTTGAGCGACGGGGCTTTGGCCAGGTTGAGCGGTTGCGGTGGTTTGCGCGGCGTCTTGGGCTCGTCCCCGTTGGAGCCCTTTTTGGACTTGCCGTCCTTGTCCCTGGCATCTTTGTCCTTGGCGTCTTTGTCCTTCTTGCTCTCCTTGCCATTGACGGCCGTGGCTGACGCTGCTGCTGTCGCTGACTGGGCCGTCTCCTCCATGGGCGTCGGTGTGCTGGTCTCGCGCTGTCGTGCGCGAGCAGCATCGATGCGAGGTCGCGCAGACGCTGCGATGGGTGTAGCTGCTGCACCGGATGCCGGGAAGGCCGCGAGACCCCCCGCTGCCAAGTCGGCCGCCTTGCGCGCACGTTCCGCCTTCTCCCGCTCGTAAGCACTCGCATCGTCGAGCGTCAAGATGCCCATCTTGCGATAGTGCTGCAGCTGCGCCGCCGCCTTGCGCAGCGCCTCCTCGTAGCAGAGCCCGTTCAAGAAGTCCTCGTAGTCGAGCGCCGTCTGCATCTGCGCAAAGTGCTTGGTCCTCGAGAGCAACTCCTTCTCCTCCTTGGTGCGACGTCGCTCGGCTGCCTGATTGCGGCGGTAGTCGATGAGGTTGCGTTCAAACATGAAGTGCTTGCGCCGCAAGCGTCGATCGAGACGTTCGTTGTACATATCGATGACGGTGAGCTTGAGATGCAGGTCGGTGGGGTCTTCGTCCCAGTCGAATGGTTTGTCTTCGGGCTCGGCGTCCTTATCCTTGTCTTTGTCCTTGTCCTTGGCGTCGGCTGCGGATTGCTCGTCGGCCTCTTCATCCGCCTTGCCTTCCTTGTCGTCTTCGGAGTTCTGCGTCGCCTTCTTGCTGGTGGGCCCACCACGACCGCTCGCTTCCATCCTCGCGTGCCCCTGCGTCGCTTTGCTGCCGAGCGCCTCCCACTCGGATGGCATGTCGGCACCACCAAACTCGTAGACACGGCCGAACTCGATATCCTTAATGAGGTGTTCAGCGTCCTGCTCGTACTCGTGTTCGAACTCGAGTCGACCGGGCATGAAGCCGCTCAGCTCGCTGTGATTCGTCGGCGCGCTGACCAGAGGTTTCGCCGACTTGGGCGGCGAGTACGATGCTTGCGCTTCTCGTAGTGTCTCGACGCGCCGCCTCTTGCGTCGCTGGAACTCGTCTTGCGATATTGACGGCTCGAACGACATGGACGGCCCGACGACCGGTGGCTCTTCTGTTGTGAGTTGGCATGCGACTCGGCTGCCCGTACCTTCGCCGTCGATTAGCGGATCGAACACCGACTTGGCCGTCTTGCTGTATCGTTGCAATGCCTGCTGTGCACGCTGTTCGCCGCTCTCGCCTCCATCGCGTCCCTCGACGTAGACCTTGATGTAGTGTTCCTGCACCTCCTCCTTGTTGCGGTTGCCGATATGATCTGCAATATCGGCCCAGTTGCCCAGTCCGTACGTTTGACAGCCATCAATAAGAAGCAGCTCCTCATCTGCACCCCAGTCGTCACAGAAGATGGGATAGGAGTGCTGCTCTACGACGCGGTAGTCGTGCCACGCCTTGTGCTTGCCCGGTTGCGCACCCGAGCAGAAGCACGAGGCACAGAGGTCAAAGTCGGTGCAGCCGCCTGCACATCGGATGCGGACCGTGAGGGTGATGTCGGCACCGCATGCATCGCAGTGGTAGCGCACGCCTGGCTCGGCAGCAGCGGTATTGGTGCCATCTTCAGACTTGGGCGTGGGCTTGTTTTTGCGATGGCTGACCGTCATGGTGCAAGCGAGCGACGGCTGGGCAGGTCCAAGACCTTGGCAAGCTCGTTACCCCAGCTGCAGTGAGTTGCTGTCGATGCAGGGCGAAGAGATGCTGGTGGTGTGTTGTCGAACTGAAGTCAGAGGTGTGTTGATCCGTTAATCCGAAGCAGCGTTGCTGCTGATGACGACTAGCAACGACGACGACGGCGTCGAGAACGATACAGTCGACCGTGCCTATGATGAGTTGGACCGACGACGCTTTTGATGCTGTTGTCGCGCCGCTGTCCACGTCGATGAAGCCGAAGGTGCGCTGGCGGTGGTGTGGAGGCTCGTGCGTCAGGAATCCGGCCCGGTGACGATGAGAAGAGTCGGGTCGACGACGACGATGACCACGCTGCGACGCCAATGTCAATCCCGCTGCGACAACGACGAGCGCTTTGGTCGCGTGGGTATGTGACGCCCTGGTGCAGCGTCGATCACGACGGCGACAAGAACCAACAACAATGCCGATGGGAGGGTTCTGCCGCGGCTATCCAGATGTCGAGTGGAAGCAGATTGGGTTGTTTGTTGCCTCGATACTGCGCCGATTGCGGCAAGCGAGGGCGTTGTGAGAGCGAACAGCAAAGACACGCGTGTTCAGTGGGCGCGCGCCGTGTCAATTCCGCCCTGCAGAAGCGCAGTGTTTCTCGGCCGTGATGCTGCAAAGGACGCCGTTTTCGAATCGATTTTGTCGGTGCAAATGGGCTTTTGACCCCAGCAAAGTGGGCACGAGAATGAAGACAAGAGACCGAAGAATGCGATGATGCCAATAAAAGGGATGAACGAGTGACGAAGAGGGACCGATATGCTAGGAGAGAAATGGGGCGTCGACGAGAGATGGCGGGAGGTGGTGGCAGAAAAGGTCGCGCGACGTTGCAACTCGGCGGAAATGCTCAGCAATTTCCACTCATTTCAAGCTTGTTTGGCGCTCTGGCCTAGCCTCCTCTCTTTCGCATGCTTGCACTCTCTTTGACTCCTCGACACTCCAAAGACAGCTCGAAGAGATTTTCACAGCATCAGCAATCGACCAAGATCACGCAGATTGAGTCGTGTGCTTAGCATGACCGAGAATCAACGATCATGATGACGAAAAGCCCTATGCCAAAAAGAGGTCAAACGGCGACCGAGAAACTCAGCCTCACCTTGCAGCCTCTGCGATTCCGCCTCTGCATTCCACCCTGCATCTCGCGATGCGCTGTTTTCTTTTTTCGGTTGATCTGGCCCCGATCGAAAATTCGATGTGCTCCAGATGTTTGCCCTGCCGGCTCTTTCGTGCGAGAAAGGTCACCAAGCATGGAGTGTCACGATCGTTACGCTGGCATCCCCCTCGACACTGACGTTCTCCCTCTCTGCACCTCGATCTCGCCTGACTTGACACTCACTGTCGGACCATTCAGTAGAATGTGCACAAGATCAGACAGCAGCACAGAGATGATGAGAACAGTGCAGATGATTGACAGTGAAAAGTGTATCGCACAATCGCACTATCGTAGTGACTTGGGCAGGCGCGAACGGGGCAGTGTTGGGTGATCTCGAGGTGAACTTGATGCGGATGACGAGCGGTAGGGAAAGCGAAAGTCGTGTCGAGGCGACGAGGCCAGCGGATGACGGAGGCGGGACAGGATCGGATAAGAACTTGATGCGACTAGTGCGAAGTGTAGAACAAGTGCAGACGCTGGAGACGACGCCTTCTGCTGCCCCACGAATGGAAGGTCAAGGCCTTCCGATCAAGCAGGAACGCATTCGCAGTTGGTGTTGCATTCGAAAACATCGTAGAACGCGTCGTTCGGTGTGCACTTTCCGAGGCCTCGATTGAAATGGCAGGTGCCGCCGCCGTGCATGCAAGAGCTTCGCCAGCAGGTGTGGCCAGGTTTGTTCGAGACGATGCATCGAGTCGTAGTGACAGGACGGCGACGAGGTCGGCGAGCATCGGGCAAGACCACATCTTGGCCAGGCTGATCGTCTTCGAGCGGCATAGCGAGAACGAAAGGGAGGATGAGGAGGCAGATGAAAAGCACGAGTTGGGCGCCTGGCTTTTGAACCGAGAACGACTTCATCGTTGCGAACTTGAAGGCTTTGCTGCGAAGGTGAGGCGTGCTGGGTTGCGGATGCTTGGGGCTCGAAGAAGGATAGTCGGGCTAAGCTTGGCTGCTGAAAGAGAACTGGCTGGAATGGTGGGCCAAATGGTCCGCAAGGTCCTCTCTTTATACGATGCAGAACTGAGAAGATGCAGCTGCGACAAGCTCACGTCTCGCATCTGAGACTTACCAGATGAGATCGAATTCTTTCTCTGTTGATCCACTACACAAGACGTTCGTGCGCAAGCTGTTCGAGCGCAGGCTGTTTGTGCGCGAGCCACGGCAGCCATGACTGGACAGCATCTTGCATGATTAAAGTTTAGGCCAAGACGGGCCGCTGGCGCGACGTTGAGTCCCTCGAGAGCCGAAGGACGTTGACCAGGCAACGTATGTATGAGGCAAATGGGCATCTCTGTCCTTCCAAACCGAGCTTCGGTTCCACCCGCCTCACGCTCCTGCTGAAGCCCACCACCATCTGAATGTGAGCGCCGATCCTTTTGCAGAATCGAGTCTTCGAGTCTAAGTTATCGAAGGTCGGTGAGGACATCGACTGAGCGAATTTCATGAGGCTTGTGGGATTCTTGCACCTTCCTTCGAGGTTAAATGCACCTGCATAAAGTTCTGCAGTAGCTCTCCGTGTCGTTGACTAGAGTGCCAATTCCAAGTCTGTCGGGATTGGGAGCTCGTTGAGTGGGCAAAGTCCCAGGCTTTTGTCCCAGGCAACATGTGGGTCCCTTTGATTGTCTCGCAAAGCAGTCGCTGGGTGACTCAAGTCCATCGAAAGCCGAAGGACGTCGACTGGACAATTGCTTCATGTGGGACTCTTTTCATTTCCTCGCCAAGCATCGCTTTTGTTTCTGGAACTGAAATTGGCGAAATTACAGTATTAACACCGGAATGAAGTGCACGCTCCGCGCAGGACCGAATCTGTCAACACGACCACCATCATACACCGTATCAAGCACGAGCCCGCAAGACATCGTCGTCTCGTCTCTCCATCGATTCTTACGACAGCGGTACAAATTCAGATTGTCAAGAGCGCAATGTCGAGCCCAATTGAATCGGAAGATCTCTTCGACCGCGCGGGCGTCACCATCTTCGTCCTTCCTCTTGGTCGACAATTCTACGTTGACGATGGTTGCAAGTCACTTCAGCAGTTCATGGACAAGCTGCGTGAGTACGGCAGCAATCCCAACCTCAGGATTGAGAGCGCCCACTACGAGCCAGCTGCGCCAGTGATCTTCGTCAACGATCTCACTATCAAGATCGAACCTATGCCAAAGAGCTTGATCGAGATCCCCGACAATGGGTCTTTGAGGTCGATTCGACACCCTATCATTGGCGAGAATCTCGAGTTCATCTACAGATTCAACATGTTCGGATCTCGTGCTAAGCAGTCATCCTGGCACGACGGGCGCAAGATTCTCGACCAATTCATCGACCTTTGCCACGAGTACGGAAGCGACCCAGACGTCGATCTTCAAAGCGCTCACTACGAACCTCGTCCTGATACCGCAACCTTTTTCGTTGAAGATCGTAGAGAGGATACTGGCAAGGTGATCGACTCTTCTGATGAGATGCAGGACGCGGACGAGAAGATGGTCGAGGCACCTGGAGCCGGAAATTCGGAACAGAAAGTCGAAGGCGAGCCTCACTCTGACGATACGAAGCAGATCGCGGCCGAGGCATCCAGCGCCAGCAAGTCGGAACAGCAAGTCGGAAACGAGCTTCACTCTGACAATACGAAGCAGATCGCGGCACAGGCAAAGGTGACGGGCGAGCAGCAGAGGGTGTAGATAACAGAGCCGGTGACGTTGATATTAATAGTGAATGCAATCACAAAAAAGTCGAGATCTAGTCGAGAGCCATCTGCGACTGTGTCGATCCAAGGCGGGATGATGAGGCAGCATCGGAAGCTCCTTTCGCTTGTTTGGGCTCGCGATGCTCCGCCGAGCGCCCAGGCTGGGCTCCGTCATTGCGAATATTCATGCTGGTAAGCAAAGAGGTGACTTCGAGCCTTGACTGCGAGCTCGAAGGCATGTCGATCATGGGCTGCAGCCTTTGCCGATCCTGAATGTCGTGCTCCCACATTCGGAGCACCTCTTGTCGCTGTTGGCTCTGAAGCTCGTTCTCCTCCCGTTGATGTCGCATCTGCATCTCTGCTCGTTGGGCTCGCTGTTGCGCGATGAGAAGCTGCAGTCTAAGTGTGTCCACTTCTGAAACCTGGTCGGTCTGCGTTGAGACTTCGACCATCGCTGAGGAAGGAGTGTGGTCGATCTGCATCGAGTTCGCGACATCAGCTGTCAGAGGCTCTACTTCGGGACCAGCGACGTTCGAAGTTCGAGACCTCTTGGAAGTTTGGGCTCTGGGCGAATTGCGTGCCGAACCATCGTCGCCGTCATCCTTGCCTTCGTCTTCGCTGGCGAATGCAGTGCTAGCAGTGCGACGGCGTTGATGACTGTCGGGTGTAGGCGATGCTTCGTCCGTGGTGCTCCGCTCGGTGAGAGGCGAGGAGACGGCTGATGACGCGGCAGAGTCATCTCGCGGGTCTTGAGCCGGGAGGTTGGTGGCCGTCGAGGGACCAGGGTGAGAAAGCATCATTTCGTGGTATCGCTCGAACCACGGAACCTCATAGTCAATCTTCCTGCGCAAGCCCCAATCCTGATGAAGAGCAAAACGATCGTCAGCACGGCTGCAGAGGCGTCACCACGAGTTGTCGAGTTCATTCACCTGGTGGTTTGGCGTCATTTCTCGCAGAAGCAAGTCGGCTTCGTTTGGCGAGAAGTCTCGACTGAGATGAGCATGTTTCTTCGACAGCCAAATCAGCCTGTTTGTGATGCGAGAAATGCCTGTGTTGTCCGATTCCAGGCCAGGGAAGATGACCTTATACAGGGTTCGTTTAGCTGTGTTTTTGACCGCGCCCGGCTCATCGGCTGGCAGCCCATGGAGCAGAACTCTCTGGAAGTCGAGATTCTCGTGGAGCAATTCGACCAGCTGAGCGGTGGTCTGCGTGTTCCAGAAAGTCCAGGTAGAGTAGGAGCTTCGCCGCCCGACTTCGGTAGATCGAGGCGCCGTGAGGATGCGTGAGCTGCTGCCGGGGGAAGGTTGGGATCCGCTGCCCGAAGCTGCGACAGACCGTTCAACGGCAGCTTGATGGCTGGAGTCGTTCATATCGTCCATGAAAGTGTCTGACTTGGGCAATGTTTCGAGCGAGACGTCTTCCTCCTCGACCTTGATCTGGATCGAGTCGGCCATGGCGAGTGTGAGCTGCAGGCCGAGGTGAGGAATCGTGATTGGACCCTTGACAGGTGGGCGAAGCGGAGGTCGAGAAATTAAAGCGCTCAGCTGAACCGCTTTTCAACTCAGCTTCTTCAAGAAATCTCGGGAAATGGACTGAAATCCGAGATTTTTTTGGGATTTGACTTTTTTCCTCTTTGGAGTGGAGAAACGGAGAGCTTCTTCTCTTCCTCATCCTTTGCATCCTATATCCTCGTCGAGAACAGTCGCGCATCCCATCGACTGGACATCAGTGCTACACAACATGCCGAAAGGTCTCACTTCGCCACTCAAGAAGGCGGGTTCCGCCTCGACCGCATCTCCGTCCAGCAGCAAACTCAAGAAGAGCAAAGCACCATCACCGCCACCACAACTCTCGGCAGAAAGCGCAAGCGAAGACGACGATGACGATGACGAAGAGGTAGACAGCGCAGAAGAGAAGGACAGCGAAGCAGGTAGCGCCAGCGGTAGTGGCAGCGGTAGCGACGATGGAGATAGCGCTGACGACGACGACGACGACGACGACGACACAGCCTCCAGTAAGGAAGAAACAGCAGCAGGCGAGGAAGAGGACGAGAAGAAGGGAGCCACCATCGCTGAAGATGGCAAAAAGGTCACCTTTGCCGACCTCGGTGTCATCCCACAGATCGTCGAAGCGTGCACCAACATGGGCTTCAAGCATCCCACTCCGATTCAGGTCAAATCCATCCCAGAAGCATTGCAAGCGCGCGACGTCATTGGTCTCGCCCAGACCGGTTCAGGAAAGACAGCAGCCTTCACCATTCCTATCTTGCAGGCACTGTGGGACAACCCAAAGCCCTTCTTTGCATGCGTGCTTGCACCGACACGTGAATTGGCCTACCAGATCTCGCAGCAGGTGGAAGCACTCGGCTCGACCATTGGCGTACGTTCTGCAACCATCGTCGGTGGTATGGACATGATGTCGCAGTCCATCGCGCTGTCCAAGCGTCCACACGTCATCGTCGCCACACCCGGTCGTCTGCAGGATCATCTCGAGAACACCAAAGGATTCAGCCTGCGCGGTCTGCAGTATCTGGTCATGGACGAAGCCGATCGACTGCTCGACATGGACTTCGGACCCATCATCGACAAGCTCTTGCAGTCGATTCCACGCGAGAGGAGAACGATGCTCTTCAGTGCCACCATGACCACCAAGGTCGCCAAGCTCCAGCGTGCTTCGCTCAAGAACCCCGTCCGTGTCGAGGTCGACACCAAGTACACCACCGTCTCGACGCTCAAGCAGCACTACCTCTTCATGCCCTTCGCCCACAAGGACACCTACCTTGTGCATCTCGCCAACGAGCAAGCAGGACACTCGATCATCGTCTTCACCCGCACAGTGCACGACTCGCAGCGTCTTTCGATCCTCCTGCGTCTGCTCGGATTTCCTGCGATCCCTCTGCACGGTCAGCTCAGCCAGCAAGCCCGTCTCGGTGCACTCAACAAGTTCAAGACCGGCGGTCGCTCGATCCTTGTCGCGACCGACGTAGCATCGCGTGGTCTCGATATCCCAGCCGTCGACCTCGTCGTCAACTACGACATCCCCACCAACTCGAAGGACTACATCCACCGTGTCGGTCGCACCGCTCGTGCCGGTCGTTCTGGTCGATCCGTCACCCTCGTCACCCAGTACGACGTCGAGCTGCTGCAGCGCATCGAAGCGGTCATCGGGCTCAAGATGACCGAGTTCCCTGGCGGCAACGACAAGGAAGCGGTGATGCTGCTCAGCGAGAGGGTGGCCGAAGCGCATCGTGCTGCAGTGAGGGAGCTCAAGGACAAAGGTGTGGGCAATGCAGGTGGTTCGGGCAAGAGGAAGAGAAAGATGGACGGGAGGTACGGCGACGACATGGACCGAGACGATGACCAGGTTCAGGCGGGATTGCCTGTGTCGGGCAACGGCAGGCATCAGAACCAGAACCGAAAGAAGGGTCGTCGCTGAATCACCTTCAGCTCAGAGTCATTTTGTATTTGTAGTCTTTGCATTCTCGTTGTTTTCTGATCTCGTGCCCGTGCATCTTGATGTCGTTGAGCCTGAGTCTGGTTGAGCAACGTGGGTGCAGGTGTTGGCATCGACTCGGGAAGATCTGAGGGCGTAAGAGACAAAGGTCGGAACTCGGCGTGCTCGATTCGCCCCTCCACAGTGGAAATTTTGCCGACCGCCCAAAAAAAGCAAAAAAGTGACACTTTTCCGCTTCTTCCTGTCCTTCCATCATTCGTCCTGCTCTTTCCCTCACCATCACCCCCGACGACATCTCTCGACATGCCCAGCACTTCACGATAGCAGCATCAAGCCTGATTCAGAGTCGACCCGCGCTCGTCGCCGCTGAAACGCACTTCCCGTTCGCAAACATGCCACCAGCCTCGACAGCACTCTGCATGCAATGCGCAACACAGCCATCCAAATACACTTGCCCGTCATGCAAAGCTCGGACCTGCTCTCTGGCGTGTACAAAGGCGCACAAGTCGGTCGATACGGCTGCAGACGGCGTGCTATGCTCTGCTGCTACCCCCGGCGATGCCACTACACCATCTTCGTCCCGAGCCGGACCCTCGACCCTCCCTTCAGCCACCGCCTCAACCAGCACCAAGCCTAGCACACAGTTCGTCCCTCTGACGCAGTACACCGAGTCTCACATGATGCAAGACTTTCTCTTCCTCTCCTCGATCTCTCGCACCGCCAGCGAAACAGGGCGTCGGATCATGTCGATGAACCTCCTTCCCCCACCCATCAGCACCTCCGACCACTCCAACAAGCACCCATCCAACACAGGAGGACAAGTCAGACTCACCAACCAACAACGACAGCGTGAACAGCTTCTCAAGCAACTGCACTACCGGAAGTTCCGCGTAATGGTCCTCCCCGATGGTATGGCAAGGCGAAAGCTCAACCAATCGCATTTCATGCCCAAGGAGAAGAAGTTCGGGCTGTCGGTCGAGGTCAAATTCCCTGAGACGAATGGAAAGGGGAAGGAAAGCTGGATGCTGCACAAGCAGGATTCGGAACGAACGCTCGAGGATGTTATTCTTAGCGAGTTGCAGCATCGAAGTTTCGCCAACAAGAAGGAGCTCGCCAGGCTCAAGTCTCAATTGCCTTCAGCTTCTGGCAAGACGAAGTCGTGGATCATAGCTGCTACTGTCATCGCCGAGGTGGGGCTGCCTCTGCCTCGCACTCCGACACAGCTGCTGAAGGACGACAAGGAAGAGGGTGAGAGAGTGGTGTTGCACTCGTTCCCGAAAGAATGGGCGATACTCGTGCCGGCTTACTCGGCAAGGTTGACGAACGAGAGCACCACGAGGTATCTAGAGTGGTGGACCAGGAAGCGCAAGTGGGAAGAGGCCAATCCCGAGCTGGCCGAGAGGCAACGGGAGGAGGTCAAGGAGGGCAGACGAGACAGCAATCATGGTCACGATGAAGGGTGGGAAAGACATCGATCCAGAAGATGGCAGAACGGCAGCGAAGGGGCGAGAAGAGATTCCGGCTGGCAACGACGTGGTGACGAAACGTCCCAACAACCCCTAGCAGGTGCGAATGGGGCTCCGGCCGACACGAACGACACATCTTTCTCCACCGCCCCCTCAGCCCTACCCACAGAAAGTGCCGTTCCGCAGGGCATCATCTCCAACAGCCTCCTATCGATGCTCAGCCAGCGACTTGGACGCAATCCCCAACCCGATCCCACCCCTCCTTCGACAGCGTCACCAGCAGACGCACCGTCTACCGACCCACGTCCACCCTCCCCACCAGCTTCCACCGAGGAGTCCACCGCCAAATCCATCCTAACGCACATCACGCACCCCTCGCACACCACCCTTTCATGGCTGCTGCAGACTCTGCCGGAGGGGTATAGCGTTGTCGAGTTCCCGGAGCTGCGCGTTGTCCCAGTGGAACAGCTGGGGGGTTTGGAGGTGGTACCGCTTGTCGGCGAGGGTGTGGCTGAGGTAGACGTGTCCGAGGATCACAAGGAGGATGCGAAGGGAAAGTGCGGTGCAGCGGAAGTGTCGACGGTGACGGTAGTACCGACAGCCGGCGCACTTGGATCGCTCGGCGGGCTGCTCGCCGGATACGATAGCGATTCGGACGACGATGCGGAGGAAGAGCACGCGCATGCAGCGCTCACCGCGGAGCCAGCAGAGGATGCAGATGGCGCAGTAGCAAGCGATGAGCCAGCAAACGAAGAGCAAGCAGCCGCAGGAGGATCGCTCGCATCGCTCGCACAGCAGTTGGGTTTCCACGCGCCTTTGTCGACGTCCTAGTCTTGCTATCACAATGCACTCGTTTAGCACACATTGTGTCTGCATTCGCGACTGTCTCTTGCGTCTCGTCTAAAGTGAGGATCGGAATGGACGCGAGTCGACTTTCCTCATGCTCGAATGAACCGTCCAAGATCCGAGAGCTGGCTCACTCCTGTCGACCTTTTCGCGCCATCACAGCCTGGTCCTGGCCAGCAGCCTGGAGGTCAATAAACTCTATCTCGGAAACCGTTACTCTAATCTAATGTACAAGTGAAGGGGCTGAACCTGAGAAAGGTACTCTTAATCTAGGCGAGGTTCTCCACCTCGCTCGGCCAAACCCACGGCAGCGTCGCATTCTTGGTATACAGACTCACCCTGGCACTGCCGCCACAAGCACTCCTCGCACTTCCCTGGCACCTCGTACTACACCCTCTCGCCAGAGCATTCGTATTCCCCGTGTTCGGTGCGATCTTTGACCCGCCTATCAACGCCTTTGCACCGAAGCACTCGTATCCATTCTCCACGCCGCATAGCGGCAACTTCATCTGGTCGCACCTTGCCAGACAACCTTCCACCGTCCTATTGAGTGGGGTTAAGGTGATGTTGAGTAGACGCGGGGATACGGGGTCTACCCAGCAGTCACTGAATCGCCATTGAGCGGCTTTGGTGACGGTGAATAGGGTCTGTTTCCAACTGAGATCTTGGGTGATGGACATGCGCGAGGTCCCACCGCAGATCTGTCTCGCATTACCAGCACACGGCGTGGTACAGCCAGTCGCCTGACCAGCGGTGGAAGTGGTGGAAACACTGAGGAAATCGTCACAGTAGCACGCAAGTCCGGACACTCCAGAGTAGCGATACCCGCGAGAAGAGCAGAGAGCAGAACAGCCCGTGACGCTGGTAGTGCGGTTATTGAGGTAGGCTTGCACGGTAAGCGGTCGAAGGGCGACGTCGAGGTAACAGCCGAGGGGTTTGAGAGTGGAGGGTAGGGCGGAGGCGGTGAGCGTCTGCGCACTCGCGGAAAGGGTGGTGGTGGTGGGTTTGATGGAGGAGCTGCTCGAGGTGGCTCGGCTGGTGGTCGAGGTCGTCATGCTGCTGCTCCTGGAAGTGGAGGAGGCGGTGGAGGTGGTACTGCTGCTCCTGGATGACGTCGAAGAGTTGGTGCTGCTCCTGGAAGAGGACGAAGTGGCAGAGGTAGTCGTGCTGCTCCTGGACGACGTTGAAGAGCTGGTGCTACTACTCCTGGATGTTGTCGAAGAGGTAGAGCTGGTGGTGCTGCTGCTTCTTGCCGACGTCGAAGAGGTGGTGCTGCTGCTCCTGAAGGAAGACGATGTGCTAGAGGTAGTGGTGCTGCTCCTGGCCGATGTTGAAGAAGTGCTGCTAGTACTCCTGGACGACGTCAAAGAGCTGGTGCTGCTACTCCTCGAAGCGGTCAAGGATGAGGTGGTTGTCGACACCGCCTTTGTCGAACTGCCGGAGCTCGAGCTGCTCGACGACCTCGCCGACGTACTTGTCGCCGCTGAACTCTTGCTCGAGCTCAACGAGGTAAGCCTATACAACCCCATCCGACTAGCCGCACCGCAGTACATGCTCGCGTTCGCTGCGCAGGGCATGTTGCACTGCGACAGATCAGTGTTTACAGCATCAGCACGTAATGTCGAGCCACAGTGACACTCTTGTCCGAACTCGACACCCATATAGCTGTACCCCTTACACGCTGCCGCGCACGAGCTGACCGAGTTGTTAGCCCCCAACGCCGGCGTAGCGTCATTACCGATGATCCTGTTGCTGGCATCGTCGATGTAGCATCCCATCGAGGTGTAGCTCCCCACGACCGGTGGTTGGGTGACTTGGATCTTGCTCATGTCGGCGGCGTCCGAGTAGATGGATAGTCGTGAGGCTCCTCCGCAGATTTCCTTGGGGTTGTTCGAGCAGGGTAGATTGCAGTCGGACTCCGGTGCTCGCGTAGACGAAGCAGGAAGACTGTTGGAGCAATAACACTCTCCGTAGTACTCGAGACCGGCGATTTGGTAGCCGCGAGCAGAGCAGGACGCTCGACAAGCACCGATGCTGCCACCGGTACCCGGGTAAGGAAGGGCGCGTCCAGAGGTGGCTTCGGTGTAGCAACCCTTGTACGCCGCCGCGTTAGTGGAGGATGGCGAGCTCGATGAAGTCGTCGAGGTCGTTGTGGTGGTGGTCCTCGAAGACGTCGTTGTGGTGCTAGCGCTGCTCGTCACCCTGCTCGAAGTGCTAGTACTGCTAGGCGCTGTATTGTTGCCCGGTTTGGCATAGTAGACCGAAAGGCGGCTGCCGTTTCCGCACACCTGCGGTGCGCTCGAAGTGCTCCCCGAGCAAGGCTGCGAACACTCGCTGTCTGAAGAGGCCCAAGTGGTATTCAGCGCGAAGCTAGGACCGCCGCACCAACACTCACGACCGTACTCAGCACCGGCCAGAGCGAAACCCATGCTGTAGCACGTGCTTCTGCAGAGCGAGATGGTGAGGTTGTCCGTAGCGATCCCCAGCTGCGGCAGCGTCCTGCCTTGGGTAGCCTCGACTCGGCATCCAAGGTAGTTGGCCTTATCGTCGGCAGAGAGACCTGACGAAGGCGTCGGGGAAGACACAGAAGAGGTCTTCGACGTGGTTGAAGTGGTGCTTGACGAGGAGCTTGTGGTGGAGGACGACGGGGTGGTTCCATTGCCGGCGTTGTAGACTGAGAGACGTCCGCCATTGCCGCAAATCTGGGCTGTGTTGCCAGCGCATGGTTGCGAGCAGTCGCGGTCTGAAGAAGCCCAGCTGGTGTTGAGAGTAAAGCTAGAACCGCACCAACACTCCCTCCCGTACTCGGCGCCGGCCATCGCATAGCCCATGCCAGCACATGTACTGCGGCAGAGACCGATCGTCAGGCTATCGGTGGCGATTCCGAGCTGCGGAAGCGTCCTGCCTTGGTTCGCCTCGACTCGGCATCCGAGGTAGTTGGCCTTATCGTTGGCCGAAAGGCCGCCTGGCGCTGTCGATGAAGCAGTCGCCGAGGTTGTCGTGCTCGTCGCTGACGTTGACGACGTCGTCGTCGTTGTCGTCGCCGGGAACCCAGCGGTAAGGTTCCCGTTGAGCGCGTACAGGGAGATCCTCGATGCACCACCGCACAACTGCCCCTTGTTCCCGGGGCACAGTACCGAGCATCCGGTCTGATTGCGTTTTGAGCTGCTCGAAAGGGCGCTATCACAATAGCATTCGCCTCCGTACTCCACCCCTGCCAGCGAGAACCGCATAGACTGGCAAAAGTTGACGCAACCGTCGACGGTCATCCCTGTACCGTTAATATACGAGGCGCCTCCCAGAGCGCGCGGCTGGGTCTCGGATACGCAATCTACGTACTTATAGCTTCCTACGCTTGGCACGGTCTTAGGTCCCTGGTATGCACCCGGCTTGAGCGCACGCGTGACCGGATCGTAGGCGAGACTGTCGTAGAAGATGCTCAGGTATCCGCCGGCACCGCAGTACTGGGAGGTGTCGCCGATGCATTTCATACTGCAATACTCCTCCGGCACACGGCGGGCAGGGTCAGGGACGGTGATGCCCACCCAGCATTCCTGGCTGTACATGGAGCCGGCGAAGTTGGCACTCCCACCCTGTGCTGCAGCGAGGGTCTGACACTGTCCGTTTTCGAACGACTTGTCTGTCCCCTGCAGCAGCGTCGGCAGCGTCTGGTTGCCGGCGACGTCGGCGTAGCAGCCCAAGTACTGGTATCTCGATGTGCCGTTGACGTCTCCAGCGAGAGGAGTGGGCAGTTTGGGTCCAACCATGCGAGTGACGATGCGCGCGGACATGTTGATAAAGTGGACGCCAAAGGTGGGGTCGTTGGCGTTGAGCACCCAGGTACCGGACACGTTGTACGGCGCGAGATTGACCTGCGTGATGGGCGACGAAAGCTGGATCGCAGCCGCTTCCGTTTCTTCGGGTTCGATGGCTTCACCCTCGGTGAGGTCGCCAGCCGGGTTGAGCGCGTGGAATGCCTCACTGGTAGGCGGCTTGCTCTTGCTGATGATCAGCGCCGATTCGCCATCATTCGTCACTCGAAGCGATTGCACCTTGGTGCTGCCCGCGAGCACGTTGCCATAGTCCATGTAAGGGACGTCTTTCAGCAGCGTACCGTCGAACTGCTCGGTAGAGAAGGTGAGCTTGGAGGCACCGGCGGCGCTGCCCGTGATGATGGCGGTGAGGTTGCCGCCGTTGGTGTAGATCTTGAGCAGCGCTGTGTAGGTGCCGTGGATCGTCGGGTTAAAGTTGATGACCAGGGCGGTGGAGGACTGGGCGGAGACAGTGCTGGGCATCGAGAAGAGGGTAAAGTTGCCGGTGGTGGTTTTGCGGTCCATCTCGCCGTCAACGTCACCGGAAGGAGCAGGGGTAGGTGCATCGTCGTCGTCGTCGTCGGCAACGGCGCCGTACGTCTCGTCAAAGTCCCACGTGGTGATCCTCAGCGGCTGCAAGCCTTGATTGATCAGCGAGACGGTTTTGTTGAGACCACCGACCGTGTCTGCTGCGCCCGGGACAAGGCCTCCGAAAGCGATGTTGGTGGGCACCATGGAGAACGAGGCACCGCTGGCCACGGCCGTTCCTCGCAGGATGATGGGGACAGTGTTGACGTAGCCGTTGACGCCGTTGGTGGTGTTGAGCGTCACCGTACCGGCCACGATGCCTGCGACGCTGGGAGACCAGGTCACGTTGAAGCTGAAGCTCTGCTTTGCCGCCAGCGTGACATTCGTGATCGGCGACGTCTTGAAAGTGGTGGCATCGGAGATCTTGAAGCTCGAGACGGTGGTGCGGATGGTGGCTTGGCACGTGACGGGGAGCGTAGCATTGGCACCTACGGTCACCGTGCCGAAGCTGAGCGACGAGGTGCAGTTGAGTGGGAGGTTGACAGGCGCTCCCCACGCCGTGACGTGTCCGCTGGTCGAGACGACAAACATGCGTCCGTTGCCAGGCACGGGACGTTGGTACTTGGAACCGCCTTGGGGAAGGTTTCCGACGAAAACGTGTCGCATGATGCCGTCGGACGGAGGCACCGCCTTGTAGACCCTCAAGTTGCCGTTCTGGATGTCGGTCACCCACAAGAGACCCGATCCAGGCTGACCCTGGTTGGAAGTGACGGTGGTGTGACCGACGCCTCGATAATTGGTCGATGAGTCTTCCGTTTGACCGACCTGGGCAAAGCTCGGGTTGCCGTTGCTGTCTGTGCCGAACTTGAGCGCCATGGTCGGCTGCCCGGTCGCCGAGATGTAGACATATCCGCCTTCGAAGGGATAGGCACCGGCGGTGGAGAACGACTGACCGCCGAGAGGGATGATCTGCAGAACGCCGTCACCGCCTCCATTACCGGTCTTGTAGCCACCAAGGTTGTCTGCGTTCATCACGTAGGCCTTGGAGTTTTTGCCGTTCGCGATCGCCAGACGACCCACATTGCCAGCCGAGAAGCCTGTAGGCAGGAAAGCAACACCGGAACTGCCAAAGTCCTGATCGGCCGCATCGAGCGCTCTGTAGTCGGAAGGAGCGAAGAAGTCGACCGCCGTCAAGTTGGGGCGCATGGCCATCTTGACAACCGCCATGCTGAGGGCTCCGGGCGGGTTTCGACCCTGACGAGGCATGGCACCGAGCTCCTCGCCGAAGCCGTTGCCGGTGGCAAACCACATGTTGGTGCCATCGTACGAGAGACCACCTCCTGCTTGCCAGACGCCCGAACCGGTGCCGCCAAAGGGACCGGACTGCGTGCTGAAGGAGGTGACGTACTTGCCCGAGGCAGCGTCCATGCCGACGATCCAGCCAGTGTAGTTGAAGTTGTCGCAGTGACCACCGAAGCCGGCGTAGACGATGCCGTTGGCTAGCAGGAGACCGGTACGTTGGAGGACTTTGCCGCCTTCAAAGTACTCGTCAGCGCGGTTGCCGGCCTGCGTTCCTTGAAGGTCGACGGGCGGGAATCTGTCCTGGAGGGTGACGGGATCGACACCGTAGAATCGATACCTTCCGTTGAGGAGGCCAGCGGTAGTGCCATCCGCATAGGCCTTGGACCAGAAGTAGAGCGTGTTTCGTGATGGGTCGAGAACAGGCGTACCTGTAATGCCGATGTACGGCGCGAGATCGGCACACTGTGCATCGATCGAGGTGAAGGGAGGATAGAGCGTGCGCTGCTGGCGAATCACGCCGGTGGCAGCGTCGAGCACGGTGACGCGGTTCAGCTCAGAAGCAACGATGACACTCTGCGAAGCGCCAGCGGGTGTGAACGTGATCGGCTGAGCAAGGTACTGCTCGCCGTTCTGTGTTTGGGTGGCCCACACCTGACCCCATGTAGGCCCACCGACAATGGTGGGATCGAAATTGTAGCCGTCCAAGTAGCCCGATTGACTCTGGAGGCAGTTCTCCATCAAGCAGTCGCCTTTACCGTACGTGGAAGGCGAGTCGACTGCCAAAGTGGACGAGATGCCGCTTGCCAACAGCCCGAAGAGGACCGCGACGGAGCGGCTTTTCGAAACGAGCCTCGAAAGCATCTTGCTGCTGAAGGTGGCTCGTCAGCGTAGCTAGCGCATTGACTTGAACCGAGAGGATATGATGGTGGTGAGGGAAGATGGTCGTCAAGGTAGACCTGTCGGAGATGGAGGCCGGCTAGTCTTTTCATCCACGTGTGACAGGCCGAGTCGGTCTCACTGCCAAGACTGGACACGGTTCGACCTTGAGACACCTGTACCTGACCATGATCGATTCAGCTGCCAATAAGGATGAGCAAATGCGGAAGTGAGCGAGGAACATGGCAAACAAGCGTGCCGAAGACCGGATGGGTTGTCCGTCGGAGCTACACCAGCGAGTCACATTGTCGCTTGGCGGCTGAAGTTCATCCAGCGAGTCAAGCGCAGGGAAGGCTTCCCGGTCAAGGATTGAGTATCTCTCTGAATGCTGGCCGAAAGGAGAGGCGCAGAAAGGGGGACGAACGAAGCGGAGTTAGATGGAGCAAGCCACGCTTAGAGTGGTACAAGAGGGCCGTCCCGAATGGAGGAGCGAGAAAGCACATCCGGATTCGATGGAAGAAACAAACGAACGTTCTGGGCTTGAAAGCTCACATCGACGAAAAGCTGGGTGTTGGTGGTGGTGGTGGTGGTGATCTACGGAAAATCCATCCTGACGCCTTCTATCGGCTAAGTGCAACCGAGGCAGCCACGAGGATTTGCAATCTTCGGCATTTCGTTCTCCGACGTCGACCAACGATGGACCGCAAATGTCTCAGCGGCGTACCATATTATACGCATGTGAGGTAATGATTGGGATCACGCGCTCGCTCATTTGACACTCCGCACAGAAGCATCGTCTTGAGACACGCTCCCGCGTCGGGGTGCAAGGGGGCGCTCTTCCGAATGCAGACACAAACTCGCAAGCATTCGATTACGGGGTCGGGGTTCTCTCGCTTGGCACAAGGATTAGCCGTCTCACTTTCTTGGTCCGAGTGATGCGCTCGACGATGGGATACTGTATCGCAGTGCACGGAAGATGACTTTTCGGTATCATTACTGGGCGTAGCGTCGTAGGTTCAGCCACTCTACATGTCTTGGCCAAGACGGATAATCAGCACTTCTGCCACATCTTGACATAATCGACCACCATGCCTCGCTGCGACGGGTCGGTCGGCCAGCTCGGCAGCCACTGATCCTTGCCCTCCCAGAACTGTGTGCGCGCATTGACTGCCGAGTTGGACCACGGCTTGTTGTCGCGCTGGTGGTCCTCGAAGTAGCCGTTGGTGCCTCCGACCGCGACGTTGAGGATGAGGTAAAACCTTTGATCGAACGGTGCTCTATGACTCGCGGCCCAGGGATTTGGAATGGTCGTTCCGTTGGCTGCCATGAAGGGGAACTTGCCCAGCCGCCAAAAGTTGGTCTCGGCGAAGCGATGGCGCAGAATCTTGGTAGCCGGAGAGTCCTCCCAAGTGAAGAGCTCCTTTTCGGTCCATTCCAAACCGAATGTATGAAAGTCTTGATCGTAAAAGTTGCGCCAGAGCTTTCGCTCCTTGGTGCGCTTCCAGAATCGATCCAAAGACGAATCGCCAGCGAGAGGTCCCCAATGCAGTGTGCTCTTGATCACGTTGTTCAGCGTATCGCTGCGCTTCTTGGCACGGTTGCCTTTCGACTCGACAATGTCAATCTCGCCCGACATTGGCCACTCTCCGTACTTGCTTTCCGAAGGCAGCATCCATATCGCAGGCCAGAGCCAGTCGCCCGTGGGCATACGAGCTCTCACCTCGACTTTGCCGTATTGGATACCACGACTGAACTGAGTCGTGAGCCTCGCACTTTGCACCGGTGGAAGAATGACGCCCGTGGTGCGATTGCTGACCACAGCACAGGATGCATCGGTCCAGTTGCTCGCCGTGCAACGTCCGCTCCTAGTCAGATTGAGGGTATACCCGTTGGTAATGGCAGCCGATCCAAAGCGCTCCTCGGAGAGCGTAGGTACGATGTGAAGCTTTCCGTCCTCGACGTACGAGTTGTTGGTGCTATCGGTGGTCCATTGGAACTCGTGATTGCCAAAGCCGCCTGTTTGCACCTCGTGTGACCAGATGGCTGGATCGATGATGCCCTTGGAAAAGTCGTCGTGAAGGATCAAGCAGTACTTGTCTTTCGGTAAAGCCTTGAGAGCGCTGATGGCCACGAATACCGCCGACCCTGCGATCCCGAGCAGAACCGCGCCAATGAACAGCCAGTGTGATAAGCGGTCGTTGAGGGGTCGGAACTGCTCGTCGTCGGGATCAGCTTTGCGTGCGGATGGCCTTCGTGCGAGCATCGTGCTCGGCTACGATGTCAACGACATGGTGGGCGTTGGTGGGACAAGTGCAAGTGATGGTGTCGAGCGCGAGGACTCGATCGTCAAAACTCCTTGTAGCGAGCTCGACTCAGCCTTCTTCGAGATCAAACTACTCGATCCACATTCATACCAAAGCCTCGTCCTGATCCTCACAGCTCGTCGGACTTTTCTCTTCGTCGTTCGATGGCTTCGACATCACCAGATTTTTCATTTTTTTTCCCTAAATTAATTTTGGTCGGACTTGGAAAGGCTACGTCGATTGAAACTGCGTCTGCTTTTCTCGAAAAAGTTTCGCGAGTTTGGACACCGACTGCCATCGAAGCAGAACAGCTGCTGAGGCGTGCCTGAGACGAGGCTCTGCATACTGTAGCCGTCGGAAGAGCTCATTGTTGCGAACAAGGCCTCGTCCTCATACATCTGTTTCATCGTTAGGATTGTTCTCAAATTGTGTTAGGAGGAGATTGGCACGAATTCATTCTCGGAGTTGCTCGCCCTGACCGGCAAGCTGGTTCGAGACCGTTTCAAAGCAACAATGAGGAGCTTGAGCGAGGCTATTCAGATGTCATGATCGAGAAAGAACGGGTCCAGGGATGAGAGAACAGGGCGCACAATTGTCATTGTTACGCTGAGAACAAAGCCTTTCAGGGTTGGCCGGCTGGTCAAGTCCGACGTCCCCGGTCCAAGCAAAGCAATGCTCTTGACCATGACTATCATGATGAGCTCCGTCAAATGATGAGCTCTTCTTCTTGATCACCATTCCCTTTGCCGTCATCGTCCTCGATCATGTCAAGACCGTCTCCAACATAGCAAAGCGCCATGCCGTGCTCGACCAACCCTGTTCACGGCTCCACCCAACTACCGCCGAGGCTGCCGATGGACCCGTTCCTCAACATTGCCACGCACCTCTACGACAAGTTTCAAGAGCAGCGCTGGATCGACAGCACACTACCCCTCGGTGCCGTCTCTGTTCGAGTCTATGCCGGGTCTCACATCACCGTCCCAAGCAACCAGGCACACACGCACGCCTTTCGAGATGCTGTGGTGCACCTCAACTGCGAGGCTGCGGCGATCCTCAACAGCACGCTCATCCGCGGCTTCATCGCCAAGCTCGGTGAAGGCACCTCGGAAGTAGCCTTCAGCGCTTCCGACCGCGTCCAGGTGGTAGAATGCATCGAGGACCTCTGGATGGCAAGACAGGCGCAGCAGGCGGCGTTTGTGAGGAGGGAGCAGGTGCTGGTGGTCTGGGCGGATGAGGTCTATCATCTGCACGAGGTGGCTTCGAGCCAATTGCGTATGATCCTTCACTTTGTCATGGATCACATGAGCACCAAGGGCAAACGTAGACGCGATCGCGCCACTCGGCTGTGGGAGCTGCAGCAGGACCGGAGTCTACAAGCTTCGCGCTCGTCCCTTGCTTCCTTGCACAGTCGGTCCGACAGCGGGCACACGTCCCTCAACGAGGCAGAGCTGGCGGATGCAGTCACCGAGAAGACTTCGATCGCACGGAGCGAGAGAGTCTCTTTCGACGACGACGACGGCGACAAGGAGGCCCTCATCAGCAAGCCTCGCCCCACCGTTTTTCTAGCACCGCTCATTCACGGGCTTGGACTGGCAGTCAACATCTTTTCCATCTGCAAGCTGGTCGCGGCGCTGGTGGCACGCTCCATCCTCGACGGACATTACACAAGAATGGCCTTCCTCGCCGTCCTCCCGGCGCTGTTCTGCCTCAGCGCGTTCCTCTTCGATCGACTCGTCTGCCTGCTCTTCTTCCTCATCGGACCGGTCAAGCAGATGAAGTCCAACTCGCGCTACTACTCCGCCATACCTCCTCAGCGGATCACCTCCGATCTGCCCCACATCTCGGTGCTGATGCCCGTCTATAAGGAGTCGATCCAAGGAGTCATTGCGCCGTCCATCGAGTCGATCCAGGCCTGCATCCGCAAGTACGAGCTGCAGGGCGGCACCGCCTCCATCGTCGTTGCCGATGACGGCTTCAACGTCCTCCCCCCCGACCAGCAGATCGCGCGTTTGCAATTCTACGACGAGAAGCACCTCGCATGGGTCGCCCGACCGGCTAGTGGTCAGCAAGACTATCTGCGTCTCGGCCGCTTCAAGAAGGCTTCGAATATGAACTTTGCACTGCACGCCTCGATGCAGGTCGAAGCACGCCTAGCCGGAGCGTACGCTGCACATCAACGTGGCAGCACCATGTCGGCAACAAAGACCTCAGAGATGGCTGCCGAGCTGCTGCCCGAGATTCTTGCCGAGACGCATGTCAGTGCACGAGGCAGGGGTGATATCCGCATGGGCGAGCTGGTTCTGCTCGTCGACTCCGACACCCGAGTACCAGAGGATTGCTTGTGGGACGCCGCCTCAGAGATGCACGCCTCCCCCGAAGTGGCCGTCCTGCAACACTGCTCCGGCATCATGGTCACCGACGGCAACTACTTTGAGCAGGGCATTGCGATGGTCTACAAGCTGATCAACTTTTCCATCTCGCATCTCGTCTCCTGTGGGGACGTGGCGCCGTTCATGGGTCACAATGCCTTTCTCCGGTGGTCGGCGCTCAAGAGCGTAGTCTACCGCGATGATGTCGAGCCGGGCGTGGACAAGATCTTCTCCGACCGACATGTTTCGGAGGACATGGAGATCGCGCTTCGCCTGTTGGCTGGAGGGATGTCGATTCGATGGGCCACCTACTCGCGCGACGAGTTTCTCGAGGGCGTGTCGTTGACCGCGGAGGACGAGATCAACCGCTGGCAAAAGTACGCCTTTGGTGCGTCCGAGCTCATGATCAACGAACTGCGCCGCTGGTTCACCCGTGGACCCATCAACAAGACCATGCGTCGATTCTTACTCTCCAACGTACCCATCCACTACAAGTATTCGCTCTTCACGTACCTCGTCTCGTTCCACGCGCTCGCCTCAACGCTACCCTTCGCATTCGCATACTACCTCGTCTGGGGGTGGTTCGCACCGGTCCTCGATCTACCTCTGTACTCGGTCTTTGAGATCTGGGTCACCTCGCTGGTCGTCTTCAACATCGGCGGTTCCGCAGGGACGATGCTCGGCCGTATCCGCTGTCAGAGCACCTCAACGTTCGGTGCGATAGTAGAGACGATCAAGTGGCTGCCCTTCACGATTGTCTTCTTCACCGGGCTGGGTTGGCACGTGCTCATGGCTCTCCTAGCGCATCCCCTCGGCGTCAACATGACATGGGAGGCGACGGTGAAGGATATGGAGGAGAGCAACTTCTTCATAGAGCTTCCGAGAACGATGAGGAGGTACTGGGTCGTGCTTTTGGTGGCGCTGTCGATGGTGGGTGCGATCGTGGTGCTGGCGACAGGGGCGGTTCCGATGGAGTATACGATTGACGCACCGACGCTGATCGTTCCTCCGGCGTTCTTGGCGGGGGCGCATGTGCTGTTCCCAATCGTGCTCAATCCGGGCTTGCTGAGATTCTCCTTTTGATACCCTCGTTCTAATCGCTTGTATAGTAGAATCTTCGTTGGCAATTCATCTTCTGCAACGCTTCTTGACCGCGGAGAGCAAGCCAGGGAGGCTTCAGGACACGATACAGAGCGAGATGATGCAAATAAATGAGATTATACAGTAGAGTACATATCAACGCAACGGATACAAATACAAATGGAGGGCAATGCGACGTCTAACACTTCTGCCACATCTTGACATAGTCCACCGCCATCCCCCGCTTCTTCGGATCGGACGGCCACGTAGGCAGCCACTCATCCCTGGCGTTCCAAAAGTCGCTCTTCGGATTCGCGCCGTAATTCGACCAAGGCTTGTTGGGCGTAGCAGCGTCGTCGTCGGAGAAGTACCCGTTCGTCCCACCCACAGCGACATTGAGGATGAGGTAAAACTGCTGATCGAAGGGTGCGATGTTTCTGCTGGAACTGTTGCTCCAGGGGTTCGGCAGATGGGTGCCGTTGGAGCTGTAGCTGTCGAACTGCGAATTGGCGTATAGGTCGCCGTCGAAGCGTTTCTCGAAGAATCTTCGACTCCGGGACCCTTGCCAAGTCCAGATTGACGTTTCGTCCCATTCAAGCCCGAAGGTGTGGAAGTCGTCGTTGAAGTACTTGCGCCAGAGCTGCGAGATGCCTGTTGCGCTCCACCACCGGTCCTGCTCGGCGTTGGGACCGTAGTGGAGCGAGGAGCGGGCGACGTTGCCGAGCTGATCATGACGTGATTGGGCAACGTTGCCTTTGGACTCGACAATGTCGATCTCGCCCGAGGCTGGCCAGGCACCGTACACCGAGTCGGTGGGCATCATCCAGATGGCCGGCCACGTCCAGTCACCTTTGGAGAGTCGCGCGCGCACTTCGATGCGGCCGTACCTGATGGAGCGTGTGCCACGCGTGGTGAGCCGTGCGCTCTGGACGGGAGGGAGGATGGTGCCTTTGGTGGAGTTGGAGACGGCGGCGCAGTCGGCGTCGGTGCGGTTGAGAGCGGTACAGGTGCCAGAGCGGGTCAGGTTGAGCGTGTAGCCGTTTGTGATGGCGGTGGTGCCGAGATGGTCCGAGGTGAGCGTGGGAACGATGTAGAGCTTGCCGTCCTCGGTCTAGGTTAAGGAAAGGGGGCAAAGGTTAGTGATTGCTCATGGTTTTCAGTGTCACTCCACGACGGACGACTTACAAAGCTGTTGTTGCTCGAGTCGGTGGTCCACTCGAACTCGTGATTGCCGAACCCGCCCGTCTCGATCTCGTGCTTCCACACCGAGGTATCCAGCGGTCCGTCAAAGTTATCCTCGAGCACCAGGCAGTAGTTGTGCCGCTCAGTAGTCAGATAGCCTTCCACGATGACACCTATCGCCCCCAGCAACCCGAGCATCACGCCGAGGAGGAAGAAGAGGTAGTTGCGGCGCTTGAACTTCTTGCCATCGCGCGTCTTGGTCCACACCTCATCCGAGAGAAGCGGATCGGTCTCCTTGAGTCGGGTGGAGATGAAAGCAGGTCGTTTTGGCTCGGCGGTGGTTGGCGTGCGGACGTACTGTGGCGTGTTGACCGCGGTCGTTGAGGTGAAGCGGGTTGGATGTGTGCTTGATGAGGCGATCGTTACGACGGTGGTGGTTGGCGAGTGCGGCTCGGACCAGCTTCGTGAATGGCCTTTCGACATGTCTGCGGTCAGAACATGAGCTCGTCGTGGTGATGGTGGTGACTGGAAAAGAAGGTTGGCGCGATCACAGCTGGTGAAGTGGTCTCTTCGAAGAGAGTCTCGGGAAGATTGGGGCTGCTACTCACCGGGTAGACGCCAGAGACATCACTTGGATCCCGCTATTGGGCTCATACAAGATCGCTTTCGGCGCTGCAGTCAACGCAAAATCTGTCATTGCCGTCCGCGGACATTTGGAAGGCTCCCAGTACATGCAGATCGGGGGCTCTGGGCGCAAATTTCAGCCCCTAGAAGCGGCCAGATTGCCGATCAATGACGGCTAGGTACGTACATGTCGGTACCTGCATGAACACAAGATGGAGTCCGCTGCCTCCTTTGTGTCGGGACGGTGACGGAGCTAGAAGGCCGGGTTGGACCGTCAAATGTCTCAGCTGTGGCTGGGCGAGCATGGTGTGGTACTGTGCTTCTGGCGGGCTGAACATTCACGCTGGTCGGCACTGTATGACACGCCTTGCGTATGCTCGAAAGGAAAAGCTTTGCGTCAGGAAAAGGCCAAGCGGAGTATGAACGGGTTTAGAATTCAGCTACCGTTAAACAAAGCGATCTCGGGCGGTGAGACCAGAGAAGCCTCGTCCGTTTGTTTATCCATCCAGACATCCATGCATCCCATCGAGACATGCTCTGCTGCTCGCTCTGTCTGCCGGTCATTGCTTGATCTGCATTGCCGCAGTCTACCGCCCCCGTCAGAGCCAATTTGCGCGACGCCCCTTTGCTTGGCGCGTCACACGCCTCGGTCAAATTGGTTCTAGAGCCCCGCCCCTGTTCCGCATTCGACCTCGACCCATACGCAGGTCTTTGCCATCCTGGAGCATGCTTGGTCTATAGCTCTTACCGGCTTTCTTGTGCCATCGTGTTGTTCGAATGCGGATTCCCTGGTTTCAATAATGACCATCGTGAGCGCTTATTGTACCAAAAGTTTGAGACCCAAGACATTGGTCCCGAAGTGACTGGGTTGGCCGTCTAGACTCCCTCACTGCGTGGTGAAACGGCGACACGGCCCATCAGGCGAACCTCGGTGCACAGGCATCGGAGACAAACGCTCTATGACCTGCTGATCGTGAGCACCCTGCAGCAACGTTGGGTGGTACACAACAGGAAAACTTGGGCGAGCCAACGCTGGCTCGCTAGTGGATGTGACAGCTCGGCTAACAGACCGGCCTGCACGCGCATCGCTTGTGGTCCTCAACCTCGAGGTCTCAGACATTAGACTCATTTCACCTTTGCAACCGAGCAGCCGCTTGCTCTCGTACTACCATCAACTTTGCCACCAACCCTTCCTCGTACCTTTCGCATACCGAGAGCAGTAGTGAGGCTGGGAACGGCGGTCTAGCCGCTCTCTCCTCAGCTCCTCCACCTGTGCTTCAACAACCATGCGCAACTTTGACCGATCCGAGGACAACGACGACATCGAAGAGATCATCTCCCTGCCCGGCTCTTCAGATCACGACACCGAGAACGACAGCGCATCCGAGCTCGAAGTTCCATCACGCAGATCGGTGTCGAGCTGCAGCTATGCCTCGACCTCAGGCGCACAGAGCGAGTACGACGGCAACCACGATTCGAGGTACGGCGCATCGCTTTCGGGATGGCTCGCAAAGGAGGAGGCGTTTAAGCTGGTAGCCGAAGAGCTGTACTGGCAGGCGAAACGCGAGAGGCTCTTTGCCGAGACGGCGCTCGTGGCGAACGGCGTGGCGATCCGCGCAGGCAAGGCAGACTACATCCACTTTCCAAGAGAGGATCTACGGCTTCAGTCATGGGTCTACGCGCTGCACAGTGTCAACTGCGAGGCGGCGATGACGCTCACTTCGAGTGTCGCAGCCGGCATCACGGGAAGTCTGGCACCCGGGACGCTCGAAGTGTCGCTTACGGATGAGGATAGGGTGCAGGTGGTCGAGACCATGTCCGGTCTGTCCAAGGCGCGCAAGGCACAGGGCGCTTGCTTTGTCCGCTCGCAGGGCTGCCTGGTCGTCTGGGCAGACCACGTTCAGGACCTCATCCCAACAGGGCGGCTGCTCGAGGAGAAGATGTTCAACTACATCTGGACCAGCGCAAAACGCAACCAGGCCGCATCCATCGCATCCAGTCGGTCGACGCTGTCTCTGATATCCAATCGCTACTCTTCCAGTTCGTTAAGCATTGCCGCCTTCCCCACCAAGGAGCCGGAAGAGAAGATTCCCGCGCCTAGCCGTCCAAGCTCGCGGCAGACCAGCATACGCAACATCTTCCTGGGCAAAAGGAAGCAAGCCGGCGAGGACGAGAAGTCCGCCTCGTTCCGGAGCTCAATCACAGAAGACTTCGACCACCACCTCGAGTCGGGCGATTCGTCCCTCGAAGCGAACCGAAGCATCAACATGCTCGCTCCCACATACACCGGACTCGGACTCGGGCTTAACATCCTGCTCATGGGTGCCTTCGTCCGACGTCTACTCGTCGAATCCCTGCTCGACGGACAGTGGACGCGCATGGCGCTGTGCGTGGTCATCCCTTTCCTCATGTGCATCGTCCAATTCCTCTGCGACAATATCATCGGCGTCATCGCGCAGATCCTCATGCCCATCTCGCAGCTCAACCGCAACAGCCTCTATTACAGCGGAAAACGCAGTGCTCGTCTCCCGCCCGACCACCCGCTTCCTCACTTCACCGTAGCCATGCCCGTCTACAAGGAGGGTCTCGACACGGTACTCGCTCCCACGATTGAGAGCGTCAAGAAGGCCATCGCGGTGTACGAGCTGCAGGGTGGCACGGCCAACCTCTTTGTTTCGGAGGACGGCATGCAGCTGCTATCCCCCGAAGAGCAGGAGACGCGCAAGGACTACTACGATCGCAACAACGTCGGGTGGGTTGCGCGCCCTGGTCACGGCACCGACGGGTACGTGCGAAAGGGTCGATTCAAGAAAGCCTCCAATCTCAACTTCTCCTGGGACCTGTCGCTGCGGGTGGAGGAGATCATGGACGAGAACCGACCCGCGGCGATGGAGAGGCACGGCCAAAATACGTGGTATCAGGACGACGAGAAAGCTTTGTACGACCGAGCGTTCGCACAAGCGATTACAGAGACGCAGGGCAAGGCGTGGGCAGCGGGGGATATCCGTATTGGGTCGTACATCTTGCTGATCGACAGCGATACGCGTGTGCCCGCGGATTGCTTCATGGACGCCGCCTGCGAGCTGGAACGCTCCCCCGAGATTGGGGTGCTGCAGCACTGCTCCGGTGTCATGTACGTTGCCGACCACTATTTCGAGCGGATGATCGGGTTCTTCACCAAGATTGTCAACCTCAGCATCTCGTGGTGTGTCGCCAACGGTTCCACTGCTCCCCTCGTCGGGCATAACGCTTTCCTCCGGTGGAAGGCGGTGCAGGAGGTGATCTTCACCGACAACGACGGCGAGCGGTGCGTATGGTCGCACCAACACGTCTCGGAAGACTTTGACATGGCGCTCCGCCTGCTGATGAAGGGCTTCCTGGTGCGATGGGCGACCTACTCGAACGACGAGTTTCTCGAAGGCGTCTCACTCACCGCAGACGACGAGATCAATCGTTGGCAAAAGTACGCCTTTGGATGCTCGGAGCTCGTCTTCAACCCGCTGCGCTACTGGCCTACGAGGGGTCCGATTTCGCCGCTCTTTCGAAAGTTTCTCTTCTCCGACTGTCCGACGGCGTACAAGTTCAACGCGTGCTCGTACATCTTCTCGTACTGGGCGATTGCAGCGGGTACACCGCTGACGATCGGGTTGTTCTTCGTCCAGGGCTTGTTCTGGCCGGAACTCGACCCGGCATTTTTGCCACCGTTCCAGGTTTGGGTGGCGGTAGTGGTTGTGTTCGTGGCGGGAGGTACGGTGGGGCAGATCATCTTCCGAACGCGCGCGGGGAAGGAGTCGTTGATGCAGGCGACGTTTGACCAGCTCAAGTGGATCCCAGCGCTGTCGGTGTTCTTCTCGGGTCTATCGTATCACGTGCTGCTCGCACTGCTCGCTCATCCGGTCGGGTACAACATGACATGGTCGGCGACGGTCAAGGATGTCAAGGAGTCGAACTTCTGGAAGGAGATCCCGGCGATTATCAGGAGGTTCTGGCATTGCTACCTGGTGATGGGGCTTTTCGCGGCGGCGATGGTCGTGCTCAGTACGCCGCTCGTGCCGATCGAGTGGCGGGTGTCGGGTTTCAGCATCTATTGGCCAGGAGCGGTGCTGATCGGATGTCACTTGTTGTATCCGCTGGTGCTCAATCCGTGGTTGATGCGCTTCGAGTTTTGATCTTTGTACTATAGTGTCTTCCGAAGAGTTTTCTTTCCATCAGCTGGTGTGGGCAGCATGATCCAGAGTGGGTGTAGACGCCACCGTCTCGGACGGTGTACACCCGCGAGACGCTCATCGCGATCGCATGAGGATCCTCGGACAGGTGAATCAAGCTTCCGTCGGATCCACCAAAAGCATAGATTCCCTTGCATCAAGCTAGCGCCGATACGATCGTCTGCAGTGTTGACCAGCCGGCTAAAGTTGCCCGCCAACTAGCAGGGAACGGGACTCGGCGATTTGAAACAGGCCGAGCGGACATGCGCGCCCCAGCGTGTGCCCTGGGCCCGGATCGCAAATAGAGTGGATTCAGTCGTGGGACGAAAGCGTGGGCTCACGGGGGACGGATGTGAGACATCTGACGCAGAGAGTGAGACCTGGGATGTAGGGGGAAAAGGGCGGTACGAGTGCGGCCTTGACGATTGCGGAGCTTGAAAGCAAAGCTTTGGAGCTTGACCGAGAGAAGAGGAAGGGTTGGGGACGGTCTAACACCGTCACTTGTTCTCGTCGACCTACAACGTTGTGAATGCTTCGGTTCGATGCGAACTGTATCGCGGTCGAGTCTGAAGCAGCCAGCGCGACAAGGGCAAGCTACACGCCCCGTTCTGGCCTTTGAAACGAATACAGCGTCGATACAAGGACCTGTCTCATTCCAGCAACGATCACAAGGGTTCAGATCTCGGCATACAACAGGGAGGAGATCATACGGCCGCGGGAGTGATCGTGGGAACGATGTCTTTGGACGGGATGAAGAGCAAGACATCCAACAGGTCCAGCTGGCATCTTTTGTTGGCGCCACGCCGCTCGACTTGCGCCTCGTCGAATGGATAGCAGCGCCCTCGGTCCAGACAGCTCCCATTCATTGTCCTGTTTGGCTCATTGTTCCGCAAATGGAAGCCAGCATGACGTTGCCCAGCAACAATATGGAATCATCCTTGACAATACAATGACGATAGCCACGACGACAAAAGCCAACCGATGGACGAAGCGCTGACGCTGAGCTGTCGGATAACGAAAAAGTGCACCCAGAAAATGTGATAAAAAATTTGCCGAAATTTGATCCTTTGTAGCTGCAGCAGATCTTGGCAGATCTTGACTAGAATGCAGCAACGCGCGTCGACGTACGACCTCTGAAGATGGAGCGAAAGAGAAAGAGAATTCGTACTCAGCGACGGACCATTCAAACAGCGCCAAAAAAAAGTCCAGAAGCGGCGTTACTAGAATGAGAGAGTCAAGCGCCTCATTCCGTCGATCAGCTGCTGCTGCTTGCTTCTCTCGCTTCCAGTACAGGCGAGTCAACTTCTCTCCACATGATCCGCCTGCAAGCCATGCCCGGATTATCGTGATCCTTCAAACACCGCCGTTCATAACGGGTGAGCTTACGCTGCTCCTCCGAGGTCTTTGTCTCAGTCAACAGTGAGATACTCACGTTGTTTGCTGCGCTCCTCATGTCTCAGAGCTTGCTAAAGTCGACGCAGAGGGGGCTTGGACTCACTCAGCAGGTTCATCCGCGGAATCTCACTGCCCTGAGTTTGGTCCCAAGGACGGTCAAGAGGGATTACGTCTGCTGCCTTCACCGAGGTCATCGTTGTGCCTGCTTCTCCGCTGCAGCGAAGCCTATGGTCGACATCGTTCCTGATTCACAAAGATTCTGCTCTTCTCCAACCGTGTGTTCGAAGTCCAGTCTGTTTGTCTCGGTGAGCCTCGACCGCAATGACCGATGACCTGTCCCTTTTCGTCGATACTTGTCCAGGCGCTCTCCTTGCAGCACCAAGGCGCTCTTGAACCGATCAACGTATGATGATGTACTCAAGCGCCTGCCTCGGGGTTAAGAAACACACTTCTGCAGCCCAGACATCTGTGTTTCAATAAGGATCGCATTGACCTGCCAGTCGGCAAACATTGTCCTGTCCCCTTGGCAAGCGCTGTCCCACGGAACAAAAGAGTTGGCAGCCACGATCGATCTGGTACCTGCAGCCAAGCCGTGCGCCACTTTCTTCAGCCCATCCTCTGGCGTTCGCTTTCGGCGTCAATAGAGTGTCTGCCTGTGCCCGAAAGAGAAGGCTTCTGCGCACAAAGACGATCTGCCGGTCTCGTCCCCTTGTTCCGAGCTTGTCCTTCCACCAAAACCCGGCAGAATCTCAGCAGAATCCACAGCCAGAGGATCGGCCTCGCAGCTGTCTACTGCTAGGTCAAGTTCAGATCTCCCTATAAACAGCTTCTGTGGTACACGCGCCGTACCATACGTATCCTCTTGTCCGTTGCCCTCCTCCTACATCCACCGATACGCTTCCGTATGAAGCTGTACGCCCCCCTCCTCTCGGTCGTGGCACTTCTGGCCACGACCACCGTTGCGACTCCTGTTTACCAAACACGGCGGCAAGTAAGCTTTGATCAAATCGTTGCGGATACCAGGCCGCAACAGTCGACGATCTCACCCTTGTGGGCGCTTGGCTCGGCTCCCTCAAGCGAGTCGAGCTCGAATGCGATTGTCTTCAGCAATTACGAGGGTGCATCTCCTGCTCCTGCCAAGCGTCTGTTCGGTATCACCCTGTTGCCCTGCCTCACCTCCCCTCAGACCACCCTCTACACCGGTCCCAACCCCTCCAGCGACAGCGGCGATGGCTTCCGCGGCTTCTCCACCTTCACCAGTACCGCCAACGCCGCCGCTGCCCCCGCCGGCTTCAACCGCGTCTATGCCAATCTGCAGACGTTCACCAGCCCCACGGGGTGGTCGCAGACGATCGAGTTGAGCTCGTACGACTTCACGGCGTGTGCCAACGCTTGCAAGTCGAACTCTGCCAACTGCAAGGGTTTCAACATGCTCTACCAGCGCAAGCCCAAGAACGACGCTGGCTTGGCGATCAGCCTGCTCGACGCGTGCTATGTGACGCCGCCCAGTTTGACGCATGTCTACTGTCTGCTGTTGGGCAACGCGCCTACGGCGAGCTCGGCGACTACGTCCGGGGGGAACTATCACAGCTATGATTATGCGATTACGGGTTCGAATGGGTATGCACTGCTGCCTCCGGTGAGCACGACGACTACGCCAACGGCTACCCGCACCACGACTACCACCATCGCAGCAGCCACTACCAGTAGCACCGTCGCAACCACGACCACCACCGCAGCGGCTACTACGACGAGCAGCACAGCAAGCTCGGCGGTCACCGGAGGCGGTGCAACCAGCAGCTCGACGAGCACCACCAGCGTAGCTGCGACCACGTCCAGCACCACCTCGGCAGCGCCAACCAGCACCAGCTCGAGCAATGGCTCGCCCGGTCTCTCCGTTTGCCTTGCCATTGGTGGCTCAGGCTGCTCGACCATCAGCGGCGCTACTAGCTCCACGACTAGTTCTGCTCCGACAGTGACGAGCAGCACGACTGCCTCGACTACATTCACCAGCTCGGCCAGCTCTACCACCAGCTCTGCTGCAGCTGTGACGAGCACCTCGAGTACAAGCACTTCAGCGAGCAGCAGTTCGACAGCTACCAGCACCACAGCTACCTCCAGCGCCGCCCCCACGAGCACCTCGAGCACGACCAGCAACGGCATGACCAGCAGCTCGTCGAGCACCTCTTCGGTGAGCAGCACCACCTCGGCAGTCTCAACCAGCACCAGCTCGAGCAACGCCTCGCCCGGCCTCTCGGTTTGCATTGCTGTTGGCGGCTCGGGCTGCTCGACCACCAGCAGCGCTGCTAGCTCTCCGACTTCTTCAACAGCGACGAGCACGACCAGCAGCAGTGCTACTAGCTCCACGACCACTTCTACTTCCGCCACCGCAACGACTACCTCGAGTACAAGCACTTCGACGAGCACTACGACCACCTCTAGCACGACCAGCAGCTCTACTAGCAGCAGCACGTCGAGTACCTCGTCGAGCAGTGCCACATCGAGCTCGTCCAGCACATCCTCCAGCGCCTCGACGACCACATCGAGCAGCTCATCGATGAGCAGCAGTGCTACCACAAGCAGCACCCCTTCTACCACAAGCAGTGCAATTACAAGTAGCAGCTCCAGTGTCAGCTCGACAAGCAGTGCTACGTCGACCTCGAGCAGCTTGTCGAGCAGCGCTCCGACGAGCACGTCAACCAGCAGTGCTGGCAGCGTAGGAGACGGCTCGAGCAGCAGCAGCAGTTCGACGTCGAGCACGGCAAGCAGCTCCTCGAGTAGCACCACATCGACATCGACGAGCACGTCGAGTACCGCGAGTGCCCCGACCAGTACAAGTACCTCGACCAGCGCCAGCGCCTCTCCAACTAGCAGCAGCTCCAGCAGCAGCAGCACTACGAGCTCGAGCTCGACCAGCGCTTCTTCGAGCAGCATCACCTCGAGCAGCACGTCGACTAGCAGCTCAAGCAGCGACTCGACCACCACGAGCAGCAGTTCCGCCAGCAGCACTGGCACGAGCAGCTCGACCACTTCCACGAGCAGCACCTTGAGCACGGCAACTTCAACGAGCGACTCTGCGAGTGCCACCAGCACCACGAGCTCCACGAGCAGCTCGGCAACCTCCACGAGCAGCAGCTCCACCAGTGCGACGGCCAGCAGCACCTCGAGCGCGGCCACCTCGAGCGACTCTGTGAGCGCTACGAGCAGCAACACGAGCTCCACCGGCAGTAGCAGCTCTACCAGCTCCACGAGCGATTCTGCGAGCGCCACGAGCAGCTCTGCTACCTCGACCACAAGCAGCAGCAGCTCCACCAGCTCGACTAGCAGCACCTCGTCGGAGAGCAGCACTTCCTCCAGCAGCTCTAGCTCCGCAACGAGCACCACGACGAGCAGTATGACGACCTCGGTCCGCGCCACTACCAGTACCACCACGTCCTCCTCCACCAGCACCTCTGCGACTCCCGTTCGACGCTTCACCCGTCCCCACGATCTGGCCAACTGCATGGTCAACGCCCCCGCCAAAGTCAATGGTGTAGACACCTACATGACCGGCTGGCTCTACACCGACACCACCGACCCGTCCATCTGCGCATCCAACTGTCTAACCATGACAGACCAGAACAAAGCCTGGGCCCAACAACATAATTTGGCAACGTACAAGAGTTGCAACTACTACGTCGCTGCGATGCAGTATCAAAACGGTACTTATGCGGGTGTCAAGTGCGCATGGTATACGAAGGATTGGGCGAGCGTCGAGGGACAGAGACAGTATAAAAACTGCGGTCAGGGAACACTGACGTATAAGGGCGTCACCAGTTGGATCATCGAAGGTTACAGCGACCCTGGGAGCCGCACGGAGCTCGCATAATCGTCTTCATCAATCAACGGTATCATTCTTCCCCAACTCCCCCCCCGTGCGTGGGTAAGTCGTTGATCGCCTTGCCTCAAAAGCCTGTATCATAATCTTCGCTGCCGAATAGATGCGTTATGGCACTCCTTCCCCCCCTCAGCCTGTCCCACCCTCGTCTGCTCGAATTCACGCGCGATCCTCATCACCAACAGCCACACCTTCAAAGTGAAGACGATTGCTTCCATTCCGTGCCTTATGCATAATGAGACATTTTCATACCCGCCAGCTGATCGCCAGCCAAACCAGCAAAACAAGGTGACCCGCCCAGCACGCCCTCCGCACGCCCTGTCTCTGCGGACCCTGAGCCACAAGCCCGACGAGGGCGAGCACGAGCACGAGTAGACTGGGAGCGTTCGCGGGCAGAAGGGCGGTGTTGACGCTTGTCGTGGCTGCTGGGCGGTAGATCGAGAGGATGTGGCTGAGCAAGGCGGGTGAGAGACATTGGAGGAGTGCGATCAGAACCGCGTCTGTTTCCGATGGCAGGCGTCGTGAGAAGCTGAAAGATGGCCACGAGGATGTGGAGCCGGAGTGGGCGGCCGCGATGTGTCGAGGCGGAGAAGTCGTCGACGAGGACGGCAGCAGAGGCAAAGCGGACGGCCGGTACAGGGCCAACGACACGCCTCTGTTTGCGGCGTCGTCCTCCTCACCGCCCCTGCCCTTTCTTCTCCAAGAGTCCTTCTTCTCTTGCGGTCCACTCTTCGCCTTGGCAGCGGCGAGCACCTTCAGCACCTCGCCGCAGCTCGGCCTCTTGACCGGGTCCACCTGCAACATCCTCTCCAACAACCCCAGCAGCACTCCATCGCTCCTCCTCCCCATCGCCACCGCATCGGCCCTCTCGAACCCTGTATACTCGGCCATCTCGCGACGCAGCGCATCGACATCCTCCACCTGGCTGAACGGCAGCGTGAAGAACAGCAGCAGATGCAAAATCATACCCAGCGACCAAATATCGGCTTTGCTGCTCAGCTCGTCCAGTCGTCCCGTCACGGGGTTGACGAGGATCGTCTCGGGTGACATGTACTCCATCGTGCCCGTATGGCCGGAGCGCGTACGTGTCCAGTTGTCGTGGAGGAGGAGCGAGGAGCCAAAGTCGGACAGCATGGCGCGTGGGAGGAGCGAGTCTTCGTCCCAGTGGAGGAGGACGTTGCCCGGTTTGATGTCGAGGTGGAGGATGCCGCGGTCGTGCAGGAAGGCGAGACCCGAGGTCATGTCGGTGAGCAGACTGTAGATTTCGTCTTCGCGGAGGAGGTGGACGCCGACTTCCATGTCGATCTGTGCGGACGGGCGACTTGCTGGGTTGGTGGCAGATGTCGGAGCAGCGGTTGTGGAGCGACTGGCCCTTCGCTTGCGCAAGGCAGCTTTCAGTCGCTCGATCTTGACCCGTTCGGCCCCACTTGCAGTTCCGACGTCACCTTGGTTTGGGTCTTGCTTCTGCGCGTCGCCGGTGCGGGTGCCTGCCTGCTGATCTCGAGCATCAGAGACGGTAGTGCCGGTCGTGCGTGGAGAGGAGGAGCTCCCATTCTCATCGGCAGCAGCATCAGCGTCTCCTGCTCTGGCCGAGATCCAATCGGCCAAGCTGCCACCGTTGGCTGCCATCATGAGCACAAATAGCGTCGGCACCTCGGGCGCAAACTTGCTCAGTTGACATCTCTCGATCCAAGCGTGCTGATAGTGGATGAGATGCGGATGATGCAGCGTCTCCATGAGATGCACCTCGTTGAGGCTCTGTAGCAGACTCTGTGCGTGGTCGCCGACGGGGATCTTCTTGATGGCATACTTGCCGAGCTTGTTGCCGTTGAGGACGTGCTGGCAGAGAAAGACCTGACCGCGGGCGCCACGTCCGAGACGCTTGATCTCGCGAAAGAAGCGCGCATAGTAGCCCTGTGCTTCCGAGGAATGGTTGATGGGCTCGGGTGGAGTCGAGGCGCCAGAGCGGAGTGGGGTAGAGGAGCCAGAGGCTGACTCGAATCGATTGCGAGGTAGGAAGTTGGGGGTATCGGCACGGGTGTTGAAGCCGCTGCTGCCAGGATTGATGGGCGAGGAGGACGATGGCGCTGTGGTGATGGCCTGTGCTAGCAGTCGAAAATAGTTGGGTGCAGTAAACGAGGGTGCCTCGCGGTCAGAGTTGTCGGACGGAAAGCGGGGGTCAAAGTCGGTTTCGAGTGGATCTGCCTCTCCGCGTGGCCAAGGACGGGCGCAGGTGGGACAGACTGCTTGCTGTCCATTGCTAGTCGACGATCGAGTGAAACGATTGATGACGCTGTGGTAGGGGCCAGCCTCGCTAGCGTGTCGCACAAGGCGGGCGTCGTTCGGAGCAAGGCTTGATGCAGGTGAGCCAGCCGAGTCCGGCGGAGTGCGTTTTTGGAGCGACAGCTCGTTTGAAGAAGGATCGTAGTAGGCTGCATGATCTCTGGTGCGCAGCACGATTTGCAGGTCGCTGGGTCGAGGAGCCGGTACCAGGTCACGACTTGACGAGCCGGGTCCTGCTGGTGGAAGCGGTGGATCAAACACCTCGGTCGTCACCCATGCAGTGTCTGACAGTCTGAGCGGCGAAGGTCGATGTGAGGACGACATGTTGTGATCGTAGCTTTGCCCTAGCCTAGAAAGGACGGAACAAGGCGATGCCCTGAGGTATGAAGGAAGGTGGTCGATGGAGAATCGCGCGGTTGGTGGTTATCGAGGATGGAGGCTGTGGCCAAGCGGCACTCGATCGCTCTCACATGACCAAGAGGCAGCAGCGAGCGATGGACAAAGCGTCGCCGCTCTGAACCTTGAAAGCTGTGCCTGACGAGGATGTGATGGATGTCGGGAGGAGAGGTGGGAGCAAGCGAGCATCGACGCACAGTCCCACACACGCATCCCAAACTGTGATTAAGCTCAGCGTTCCCAGGGTCCACCTCGGAAATCACTCAGCTTCGAGTCGGCACATCCGCGCGTCCCTCTCTCTCTCCCAGTCGGCAAGCTTCCGATGCTGGATGCAAAAAGCCACCTTTTGCTCGTCACGCCCTCTCCTCATTGACCAAGTCAGCGTGACACTATCAAATGGCACCGATCAAAGACTGCAGAAGACTCCGATTGATAGAGAACAGCACGACAAGGAGTATATGACAACGTTGAGCGCTGCACAGCTAGCATCGACCTGAAGGCATGGCTTCACGACGACCCTGCTTTGCGTGCAGGCGCAAGATCTCTACTTGAGGTTGATGGTAACGCTGGCCAGAGTGCCAGGCAAGTCTTCCGAGCCCTGCGCATACAAGAAGTAGACGCTGCCTGCACTGATCAGCACCAGCAACAGCACACTCGAGCCGAGCAGAACAAACTCGGTGCTGACGTCCTTCTTCTCGCAAGCGGCGCCGGCCCAGTAGACCTTCTTGCCCTTGCGCACTTCAGTAGGCTTGCACTGGCATCGCCAGCACGGCTTGCCACCTCGCGAGGTCTTGACGCCCTTGCCGTGACCGGAGCAGCTGCGCGTCGCATCCTCGAGCGACTGCTGCGATATGAAGCAGGTGCCGGTGAGGTTCTTGGGCAGAGGCGACGGGTTGGATGGCTTTTTCGACTTGAACAGGTCAGCAGGAGTGGCTTGGCCGCTCATGAGCCTGGAACCGTCCGTGTTGCTAAAGAGGTCCGAGGGGATACCGCCTGTGTTGGGGATCACAGATGTGCCGAAGGGGCTCAACAGTTCGGAGCTCTGTCGCTTGCCAAGAAGCTGAGTGATAGAGGCATCCTCGGTCTCGGTGACGACAAAGGCGATCGAAGCGGGGCGTCCCTGCTCTTCCGATCGAGCTCGGAACAGCGACGTGATGTCCTCAACAGCAGAGCGGACGAGCTCCTTCGCCTTGATGTACTCGTCGCTGTCTGCGCCGTGCGTGCTCTCCACCTTTTGCAGTCCAGAGAAGCGCAGAGGTTGCAACGAGAGGTCCGATGTCACCTCGTCCTTGCTCGAATCCAACTTGGCGAGAAGCGCTTCGGCCGATCGCAGCTCCTCCTCGAGCTTGTCGAATGCTGTGGACTTGAACGAAGCCGCCTGTTGCGACCATGTTGCCGCCACGCGATCCGACTTGGCGCTGAGCCACTCGATGCTGGCGCTGAAGCCGTCCAGGAAGCTTCCGGTGAGGTGAGAGAGCGCCGACTCGGACGCCTTGAGTGATTGCGCGACGCTTTCCATGTAGCTGTCAAAAAGGGCGTCGAACGAATAGGAGTGAGGTGCATCCTCGATGTTGTGTGTCGCATGCACGTCGCTTGGGATCACATCTGTCGTAAGCAAGGTCAGAAGTTTGCCAGGCCGAACACGAATCAAAGCTGTCAGTGCGCCGTCCTAGAAAAGCACCACAATAAGCTTATACTGAGCAACTCACCATCGTGCGAAGATCCGTGCATGAGCACGAGCAAGCGGTTCTGCTCGTCCTGGTGACCATCAAAGAGGCGTTCCACCATCGCCCGCTGATCTACCTCCACTGCTCCTGCCTTGTCGCTGCGCAGCACATGTGCCCAGATTGCCGAGCTGTCCGATTCTGAAGCATCGCCTACGTTGATGTGGTGGGAAAGAATGCGATGTGCCTCCTCTGCGTTGATGCTGATGGGCGCAGCGGCGAGATTGTGGGCAGGCGAGAGGTAGAGACTTGTCTTGGCCGAGACGCTTGCGATTGCTGATGTCGCTGCCAACGCCAAGGGCGCGAGCGCTGCTTTGGTGATGCGGACCATCCTGTCGCTGTGGCCGCACTTCGTGCTTGGTGAGGTGAAGCGTGGTTCAGGTGAGGAGAGAGGTTGACAAGAAGAAAGGATGATGGATTGCGCATGCGACGATGACCATCAGCGTCAACCGCGCACACTCACCCACTCACAGCCGCACAACTTTTGGATTTCGGTCGCTGCGCTGCTGCTGGTCCCGAGCTTGCCTCTACCGCCCCCCTATGCAATTCGCTGCGTCCGTGCGACGAGAAATTGGCAAATCATCCGTCTTTTTTTTTTTTTCATACTTGTTACACCGTCAACGTCGATCGACGACGAACTTTCTCAAACACGCTAGACACACAGCTCGCAGCACAGTCGAAGGCTTGGCCTGGGACGACGAGAAGACTTGTTGTATGGATTCCGGATATCGAAAGAGGAACGACGAGCTAAGGAGCGGTAGGGCGCTGCTTCCAAGAATACGAGCAAGACGCAGCGAAACCAGCGACAAAAAGAGTGTGGATGTATATAGTGTGTGTATCTCACATGTGAGATGAAAGGAAAGACGTCTACGAGGCGTACGGCGGGCTGATGGGCGATGCTCCGGTAGCAGACGTTTTGCCTGTGGACATAGAGCTGTCGGGTCCCATCTTGGATGCATCCTCGTCGACGCCCACCTTGAGCGAGTCGAGGATCGCGACCGCACTGGCACCGTTGCTGCCGTTGAGGCTGCCCACGGGAGGACCGCGGCGCGATTCCCTTCGGCTGGCACGACGACCGTCCAAGTCACCAGTACTCAGCGAAGCGTCCTGACTCTGGCCGTTGGCGGACGGCGCAGAGCCCAATGCCTCGCGCAAGTCCCTCACACCTGTCGAAGGCACTTGCATGCTCAACCGGCTGTTCTTGTTGACCGAGGCGGACGAGCCGTTGCTGCCATTGACGAGCGAGGCGCCGCCGCTCACACCGTTGATTGGCGTGTACGAGGGTCGACGCGAGGGATTCTGCGAAGGCGGAGCAAGCGAAGCTTGCGCATACGGACTTGCGCCAGCAAAGGCTTCGTCCACGGCGATGTTAACGTTCCAGTCACGCTCCAGCCAGCGCTTGAGCACGGTGGCATCGAGTTGCGTAGCCGACTGCAGCTTGGCACTCGAGACGAGGTTGCTGACGACGGAGCTCGCGTTGATCGAAGGAGAACTGCTGCTGCTCGACTCGCCGAGATCGTTGATGCTACCGACGGCCGAGAACGGCACCACTTCAGGGGGCAACGTCAGTCCACCAACGGGCGTCGGCCCTGGTTCAACGCCGAGCGAGGGAACCTGAGCCAACACGCTCTCGGCAGCACGAGCGACGGCACTGACGTCAAAGGTTTCGCCGATCTTGGCCAGCACGCGCGCCGCCACCATGCGCGACGAGATGCGACGCTGGTTCTCGAGGCCAGTGTTGGGTGCAGCACCATTGACGGTCAAGCGGCTACCCGCATCCTTGTCGAGGGCAAGCAGCATTGGTGTGAGAGCCAGCGCTGCACTGCAGGGAAGGGCCGTGACAAGGTGCTCGAACGCTTGTGCGACTGCGACATAGTCGACGGGAAGAGCGGCGGCTGATTCGCCGGCAGCAGCACCGGAAGCGTCGCTGGCGAGCGAGCCGGGTCGGCCAGGGTCGGCGTGGATGCGATCCAACTGAGGGAGCAGCTCGAGCGGCGATTCGCGCAGGTTGCTGAGAAGCTGTGCGGGCGGCGAAAGGCTCTTGCTCAGGCACATGACGTGAGCTGCGGCACCGAGCGCATGCACGACGCCAATGGCATCGCCCACCTTTTCGCCGATGGGAGCCGCAGCGAAGACGGAGCTCTCGCGTTCGAGCTGCTCGCGATCGAACTCGTCACGGAAGAGCATGATGAGCGTCTGAGCGTAGGCGAGTCGCACACCGTGATTGGGCGAGGCTAGCAAGCTGGCGGTAGGCAGGATCGACGAAGGCGCGACGCGGTTGCGGGTGCCTGCGTGGGCCAGACCGATCTTGCTATCGTTGGGCGTTGTCGATGCCTTGCCCTTTTCGCCTTCCGAGCCGTTGGCACGCTTCGACGAGGCCCCGCCGCCGTTGACCTTGACATCGAAAGCCTGGTGGATCTCGCCGCTGGACTGATGCGTGGCTCGGAGGACGCCTTGCAGACAGAACAGAAGCACGCGAATGCTTTCATCGCGTTGCTCGGGGCCCGCATTGGCGAGACGATGACGGTGAAGGTGGCTGTTGAGGTCCTGCTGCTGACCGCGGTGCACGGCACCGAGGTTGTTGCCCTTGACCGAAGCAGCTTCCGAGGCATTGTCGGGCATCTGGAGGGCAGAGATGCGTCCTGCGATCTCTTCGACAATGTCATTGATCTGATCGGCATAGTAGACGTGGGTGCCGAGACCACTGATGCAGTCGACCAGCGGGGGAAGGAGGCTGTCGCGGGTATCCTTGTAGACTCTGCGCACGGCAAGGGCACAGAGGTTGCTGAGGGTATCGGAAGTGCTGAGGCCGATCAGGCTGAGCTGACCGGTGAGGATGGTTCGTGACATGGAGATGAGCGAAAGATGCTTGGTCGTAGCCTTGCCTTCGCAGTTCTCGACGAGGTGGTCGACAAAGGTGTCGAGCACGACGAAGCGGTATTGGAGCGGTGTCCAGCTGCACAGCGACTCTGCAAGCCAGCAGCACCATTCGGTGTCTTCCCACTGCGAGACGGGCTGACGACCATCGGCTGCGGTAGGGATCTGCAGAGCCGCCCTGCCGTCGAGCCAGGAGATGACATGCTGTACGGTGATCTGAACCTGTCCAGCGTCGGCATGACGAAGCAGACCTCGCAGTGTGCCAATGGCGGCCGAAACGACGTCTTCCGCTGAAGGACCCTTCTCTCCGGCGACGTGAGCCGAGATGGAGCGGGTTCGGCGAATGGCCAGCGGCTTCTTGGAGATGTTGAACTCGGCATAGCTTGGCTCGCCTTCGGAGGCCTTCTTGGATTCGCTGCGGAGCCAGTCGAGGGTGACGCGGTTGCCTTTGGTGTTCTCGACGAGAGCAGGAGTGATGAGGGAGATGTACTTGGCGGAGTTGGACGAGTAGACGGCATCGGAACCGACCGCTCCAGCTACAGCGCCGAGACCGATGAGGCGGGTGCGGTTACGCTGTTCAGCATCTTCGGCGGCAGCAGCGCCTGCACCGGTAGGCCGCTCGACCGCGAGCATGGCAAACGATCTCAAGAGGCGCTGGAAGTTGTCGTCGACCGAAGTGGTGGCAGGATCGAGGAAGGAAGCCAAGGCGTAGAAAGTGCTGGCAGCTCGAGCGCTGATCTCGAGATCGCGTGGTCGTGCTGAAGTAGCCTGGGCAGCATCGAGAGCAGCCGCGATGATGGATTGAGCTGGCTTGATAAAGTAGTTGTACGATGACTTGCACTCGGTGAGGAGGTTCTTGGTGATGCCCAGCGTGATCATCAAGGTAGCCTTGCCCTTGTCGGCAGCCGCACCCGAACCTTTAGCTGCGGCCGAACTGGCTTGCGCCTTGGACTCGAGGAAGGTGCCCACCTTTGTGAGCTTGGCAGGTTTGTTCTCGGCATAGTAAGTGAGACGACCGAGCTCGTTCGAGTTGGGACGATACTCGGGCGCCGACGTGAGGAGCGCCTTGGGAGCCGGGTAGCAGTCGTCTACGAGCTTCTTGTGATTTGACTTTGGGATGCACATGGCGGGCAACTAGTCGCCTCTTGCGGCTCGGATGGTGGTGAAGCCCAGTCAAGCGTGATGGTGGTGGCGAGGTAGTGAGCGAGGAAGGTGAAGGAAAGGCGGAAAGAGGGGGGGAAGACGGATGAGCCGAGGATGAGGAGAGCAGTCAGATCAGTCGTTCAGTCGGCTCACCCGCAATGTCTCATGACGGGGCGGGCGCACATGCTGAAAGCGACGCAGGCGAAGCGGTCCCCAAGCCAAGAAAGAGCGTCGCTCCAAATGACAGAGGCGCAATTCTCGTCAAAATTGGAATGCGGAGTCTGGAAAATGGCAGGGCAGCAGCCAGCCGGTCGGATGGTCAGTGCGGATCCAACAGATTGCCCCTCAGCTGTCGTTGTCGTCGTCGAAATGATTTGCATCGTGCGTGAGCGGTTGAAAGCGTCCTCCCACACAGTCGCGAGAGCATGCCCGTTGCCCCTTTCTCGCTGAGCTGACCCCAAAAACAAAGAGAAAGCAGACGTCGGCTTTCGTACACGCAAGAGCCTGCGTGACGTCTAGCGTGCTTTGTTCGCAGGCAGGGAGACAACCGAGCGTGGAGAGCGAGCAGACCCGCGGTAGAAGGACAGACGAGCTTGGTTCTCGCAAACATGTGCGGGGCAAAGTTGAGAACGAAGGATTGATGTCACCAAGCGGTGTAAATTGGCAGCGGGCGGTCCATGGTCTCGGTTCTGCTGCAAGAGGCAAGAAGCAAGTGTGAAAGTCAAATGAGTGCTAAACGAGCTCTTATGTCAGGCTTACATTCACGTCGTTCCGCAGCCGGATTTTTTGCACGATCTTGTTCTTGAGCTCTATAGGTCTAACATGGCTGCATTCTTTCATCTGTAACTCAGCCAGACACGTCACCTGCAGCTGCACACAGCCTTGGCTGACGATCCTTCCTTCCTTCTGCCTCGGCTCATTCCTTTAACGCCGGGAGGATCACGAGAAGAGCTCGGCTCAGTTCAAAGCAGAGCATACTTTTGAGCGGCGGCAGAATGCGACCTGCATATTCAGCACAGCTCCACCTCAAAGTTAGCCACGTCAACCGATCCAACATATACACATCACTACCATCCTTCGGCCTCCTCGTCGACGTGGACTGCTCGATCATGCTTTCCTTGTCACCGCGACAAGCATCCTAGCGACACGACTTTCTTACTTTGCTTGATCTCAAGGTTTCCTAGACGACAGGGACAAGCCTCCAGGCACTCTTGGTGACTGTTAGCTTGTTGCATTCCTCATCCTTCGGTGCATCCGGGATCGATCAACTCAGCCGCCGAACACACCGGAGAAGCCGAACATCGATCGATATGCCTTCCCACGCTCGCTCCAACTCGGTCAGCGGCGAGCTCTCACATCGTCGGTGCTGGTCCGTACGCCGATTCTTGATGCCCATCGCCCTGTTCTTGCTCACCACAATCACACTGCTTGTGCTGTCAGGATCGGCAACAGCCGTCGCTGCCGCAGCAGGAGGCTCGCCACCCGCCCTCTTCCGTTCTCCAGCATCCGACAGCTCGCGCGGCGCCGACTTCCTTCAGCAGGTGCTCACCAAACCACGACACAAAGGCGCTTCCACATCAGCCTCCTCCTTAGACAGCGAATCAATATGCCGTCCTACGGGCCAGATCGAAGACGCCTCCTGCGACTACGAGACGGTGGAGACCATCAACTCGCAATTCTTCGACCGCCTCGACACGCTTCGCAAGACCGACTTCTTCAAGTACTACAAGGTCAACCTCTTCAAAGAGTGTCCCTTTTGGAACGAGAACAGCTTCTGCATGAACCGTGCCTGCAGCGTCGAGACCGAGGACGAGTCCAACGTGCCCGAAGAGTTCCGCGTCAACCGTCTCAGCTCGGTCACCACCGCCTCGCCCGGCGATGTGCTCATGACCGGCTCCGATGCCAGCTGCTCTTGCTCGTCGACCGAGTTCTGTCATTTGGACGACGAGTCGTCCGAAGAAGGCGTCTACGTCGACTTGCTCAAGAATCCGGAGCGCTTCACCGGATATGCTGGACCCAGCGCCAATCGCGTATGGAAGTCGATCTACGAGGAAAACTGCTTCAATGGTGTCAAGTTTGTCGAGCCTGCCAGACCCACCTCCTCCGGTGGCACTGGCTTTGTCGACAAGGGCTTGCTGCAGAGCTCCAGTCCTGCTGCTTTCAACGGCCTATCTGGCGGCTTCAGCGGCCTCGTCTCGTCCCTGCAAGCGCCTCTCGACAGTGGCGACAGCGAGCAGTGTCTCGAAAAGCGCGTCTTTTACCGCATCATCTCGGGCCTGCACGCCTCCATCTCGATCCACATCTGCCACGACTTTCTCGACACCAAGACGGGCGAATGGGCTCCCAACCTCGAATGCTTCATCACGCGCATCGCCGAGCACCCGGAACGTCTGCAGAATGTCTACTTTGACTACGTCCTGCTCCTCCGCGCGCTCTCCCGTCTCGGTGACTCTTCCCAGAACTTCTCCCTGCGAGCAGGAGACTCGTTCGAAGACCCCTCGGCAGTAGCACAGCTCGACCAGCTGATCAACGACGCCCGCGCCTGTCCGACGACGTTTGACGAGGCGCAGATGTTCAACGGCCAGAACCGCGAGTCGTTGGAGCTCAAGCAGGAGTTTAGGCAGCACTTCCGCAACATTTCGACCATCATGGATTGCGTCGGGTGCGACAAGTGCAGGCTGTGGGGCAAGTTGCAGGTGAACGGTATTGGTACAGCGTTGAAGTTGCTGTTCAACAGGAACGAGATGGACTCGGCGGCAAAGGGAGAGGTGAGGTTGCAAAAGTCCGAGTTGGTCGCGCTGGTCAATGCAGCGCATAGGATTGCGGAGAGTTTGCGAGCGGTAGAGAGGTTCAGGGATATGTATCAGGAGCAGCGTGCAGTAGGGTCCTCAGACCAAGCGAAGGTCGAGGAGGCGGTAGGAGCGGCAAGACAGGGGTCAAGTCATACAACTCGCAGATTCAACGCGACGCAGCAGAAGGCGTATGCGGCAGAGGTAGAGGAGACTAGCGCGAACCAGTCGACGTGGACCCACTGGCTGCATTGGCTCGAGGAGCGCGCCGAAGCATGCAAGCGCTCGCTCGTCCACTGTCTGCATGCTTTGGGCTTCAACACCGGCTGGTCGGAAAGCGCCGCTCGCACCGCCACCAGCAAGCATTCGGACTTGTAGCGGATTCGTACCATCATTTGTATTTCTATCACATCACGATCCGGCAGCATTGTGGATTCTTTATTCGCATCGCCCCTACGATCACATGACTGTGTGTGTCTGTACCTGAGTAGGTTGGCCGCGCCGACTTGGAGCGGGAACGCGATTGCGCAGCAAGGTGTGATCTGAGCGACAGAAGACCATTGACGGGTGTGTTGGGTAAAGAGATAGATACAAGGATGACGAACGGAAGGGTTCATGAGGGGTGCCTGAGGAAGCTCAGCACCAACACATCCGCCATCCCGATCCTAATTGGAGGGTCGCTTCTGAAGATGCCGACGAGTCTCGCCGCGACGAAGTCCGAAGAAGTCGAGGGCCGCATCCAACCATCACTTGTCACGAATCTCGTGCCTGACGACGGGAAGAGCAACTCGCGCGCTCCGTTGGTCAGGCACGCTTTCCATGCTGAGTCTCGCCATTTCACAAAGCATCGCAGTATCGACGTGGGTTCATACTACAGCTTGGACGATGTCTTGCTGATGCTCTCGCGCACCTTCTGCGCCCTAGCCGCCAACACCTTGCCCGTGCCCGCACCGCCCAGATACCCTGCTCCTGACCAAACAGTTGTTGCACCCACGATCCACATGAACACCGTTAGCGTCCTATCGATATACCTCTTCGTTTCATCACTGATCTCGACCAAGCCCTTCCCGGCCAAGCTCTCGGTCTTTTTGGTGGCTGTGAAGTCGAGACCTGGACTAGGCTGACCCGGAAACAAAATCGGATACAGCGTGAGGAGACCGAGGAGGAGGAGCTGCAGAAACGTGTTGTACTTGCTGATCTGCGTCGGCGTCACCGTCGCACTTGGCAGCCTTGGATTCCAATACCTCGCCATGGTCTTTGGCGGTTCCAACGTCCTATACCTAATGATAAACGCCGATATCACCAACGCAACGTCTCGTCCCAGGATGACCGTCGCCAGCGTCCACGGTAGCATACCGCTGACCGCGAGCGAGATCACCATCGTCGTGACCAGCGCTTTGTCCGCAGCGGGATCGGCAATGCTGCCGAACACGGTATATTTGCCAGTGCGCCGTGCGAGCCACCCATCGAGAATGTCGGTTAGCGAGGCGACGAAGAGGAGCGAGCAGGCGAGAGGGAATTGGTGCGTCGAGACGAGGTAGCCAATGTAAGGGGTGATGAGAAGGCGTGAGATGGTGAGCATGTTGGGGATGGTGAGGATGTCTTCCGAGAGCGGCTGCTTTGGTGTTGGGGTTGTTTGTGATGGCGTTGGCGGCGAGGTTGGCGTGGAAGGCGGTGATGAGGGATTGGAGACGAGGGAGGTAGACGAGAAGGCTCGAGACCGAAGGAGCAGAGTTCGTATGGATGGTTGACAGCCCGAATGCCTTGCTGAGCCAGGTGAGAGCCGTGACAGCATCTCAAATTGTGTGCATGGCGCCTGTTGAGCAGATGGTGCTCGCCGCAAGCTCGTATGGAAGGATGCAGCCGAGAAGTACGTTGAGGAAGAGGCAGGCGAGATGCAACACCTGGAGGCGGCTGACATCGACCTGTTAGCCGCAGAAGCTCGTGCCGCCGAGAACATCAGTCCGACGTGCAGCGTCATCTTCGTATCGTACCACCTCGCTTTCGATGGCAGCTCGTTCGAGGTGGATGATCCGGAACGAGGACGATGAAGAGGCTGGTCGAGTTGGTGTTGCCGTCTCCTCCTCCACCTGCGCACGTCCAACAAGAAAATTCGGCTCTCGGAAAACCCTTTCCATCACACCAGCCCGAAACCAACACTCTCGGTGAACCCTTCCACCTTCCACCCAACCCTTCATCCATTGCCAACCACTCGCTCGCAGCACGGCCATTACGACGATGCACGGCGTCAAACGACAGCCCAAGACCACCACCTCTGCCGAGGCACGCGCCGCACGCAAGGCCAAGGAAGCCGCCAAGCTCGCGTCGTACCTCGAGATCGAACAGACCTTCTTCGCCTACAAGCGCGCTTCCCGCAAGGACACCACGGCGTTGGAACACACGACGAAGCTGCTGACGCTCAACCCGGAGCTGTATACCGTGTGGAACTTCCGACGCGAGATACTGCTGCATATCTTCACCACTGCGGTTGACGGCGATGATGGGAGGAAGGAGGATGTTTTTGCGACTTTGAGAACCGATCCTGCTCCAGAAGACGACGGACAAGGAAGGGACAGGGCAGAGGAGGAAAGGATAATACGCAACCAGAACCTACTTGAAGACGACCTCATGCTAACGGAGCACGCCCTCCGAGCACATCCAAAGGTCTACTGGATCTGGAACCATCGCATGTGGTGTCTCGTCCACTATCCCATCTCCCCCCGTCGACGCTCATCGTGGGTGTGGGAGCGCGAGCTCTCTCTGGTGGAGAAAATGCTCGATCTCGACCCGCGAAACTTCCACGGTTGGAACTGTCGTCGTGCCATCCTCCAACATCTCGCCCTCTCCATCCTCTCCTCCTTCCCTTCGACTTCGCAATTCGCCTCGAAACAGCCGACGTTCCCAACACTCCTCAGCGATCCAATCCTTACCGAGGTGGAAAGCGACGAGGTCAAATCGAAGCTGTTGGGGCTGGCGGAGAAGGAACTGGCCTACTCGCTACGAAAGATCGAGAGCAACTTTAGCAATTTTTCCGCCTGGCACCAGCGGACGAAGATTCTGCCGCACGTGTGGAACGCTAAACAGCTCACCCAGGTGCAGGTGGATGGCGAGGTGGACGGGGAGTTGGAGCTGGTTAAGCAGGCGATGTATACGGATCCGAGCGATCAGAGCGTGTGGTTCTACCATAGGTGGCTGGTCGAGCTGCTCCTCGCCGACAAAGAGGACGAGTCGAGGAGGGGGAGAAAGGTCAAGGTGTTACGCGAGGAGATTGGGGTGATAGAGGAGCTGTTCGAGCTGGAACCGCAGAGCAAGTGGTGCGCGTTGAGCTTGGCGCAGTATCAGATGCTGCTGGCTGATCTGCAGGGAGACGGAGGGGAGGGGGAGGAGGCGAGAGGGAGGGCAAAGAGGTTGTTGGAGCAGCTGATCGAGTTGGATCCCGATCGCGAGCAGAGGTATAGAGACTTGTTGGAGGGGAAAGCTCATTTCTAAAAGCACACGCCAGAACGCAGGTTCGAGCAATGGAATGAGATGAAAGGAGATGCTGGGAAAGAGACGTGAATTGGCATGCGATACGGTTGATGTGAATGGACATCAAAGGCTAGACTTCAAGAGCGATCACCTTCAGTAAAGGTGAACAAAGACACCCTTGCCACCGAGCGGGCCGGTAGCCTCGCACTGAGCCTTGCACTCCTTGATAAACTTGGCGTTGCACTCGACCGAGTTCTCGGTCTGGTGGCACTGGCCGCACGTCACGCCGTCCCTGCAGAAGGGCTTCTTGCCAATGCTACCCACGGTCTCGCCATCCTTGTTCTTGCACGACACCTTCATGTCGGGGCAGATATCGTCCTCGTCCCCCTCCATGAGTTCAACCACCTTGCTCTTGATCGACTCGGCGGAGCTCTCGAGCTGCTCGAGCTTGCCACCAAGAGGGCCACGGGCGGAGCACTGAGCCTTGCACTCGGTGACGTACTTGGTGTTGCAATCGAGCGCCTTCTTCTTGGGGTTGCACATCTTGCAGCTGAGTCCCTGGCGGCAGAAGTCCTGCTCGCCGAGGTCGCCGACGACTTTGCCGTCCTTGACACAGGACACGGGGAGGCGTGGGCAGATGTCATCGTCATCGTTGGAGGAGGAGAACCAGTTGGGGAACGTGAGCACGCGCGGGGTGGACGAGAAGGGGACCTGGATGGGGACCGAGATGGTGTCGTCGTCGGCGTTGAACGCGAGCGGCGTGGCCGAGGCCAGCAGGGCCGACGAGAGGAGGAAGAGAGAGGTAGCGCTGAACTTCATAGCTGTAGATAGAGTGGTTGGTGTGAGTGCAGGTACGGATGTCGTAATGTCGATGAGGGGAGGGGGAGGGTCAAGGGTTCAAGCAAGGGAAGGGATATATACGAGCCGCTACCAAGGCTACGAAAACACGGTCGGGCAGCACTGCGCAGTGGGAGAGGAGGGCATTCTCTGGCGCTCGCCTCGTCAGAGGACCGTCAGCATCACAGAGGCCAGAATCGAGCTCAAAATCTCGCTTAAGAGCCCCAACTCAGCTCAGCCCCCTCCGGCGTTGACTAAAAAAAGCATCACTCAGCACTTGCATTGACCGGCGCGCGCTCTGCAACGCCAAGGCTTGCGCCGTGATGTGCGTTAGGGATCTGCATTGGGATGAGCAGGCGGAGCCTCAATTCCACAGCTACACAGCCTGCCTCGACTGCACAGAACGCCTTCAACGCCTGCATAGCCCTCTGTCCTTCCTTCGACTTTTCGGATCGTGGAGTCAACCAGTCGTGCCGAGATTGGCTATATACTCATTGGGTCAATGCTTGAGCCTGAGCTTCTATTCAAGCCAACAGCGAGCGTCACAGAGCACAGACTCATAGCTCGTGCCGGAACAGTGGCAATTGGGCCTAAATTTGGACACAGCGACTTTTTTTTTTGCGGGGTTCTCCAAGCCCACGCGGGCTCTGCTTGACGTCAGCTTGCAGCCCGCGCTTTGCTGTAGTTGATGACGCCGTGCCAAAAATAAAATTTGAATTTAATCCTTGAAGCCCGCTCGGTCTGGAGCAGGAGAGAGACGTCGTCACGGATCTACTCAAAGCCCGCCCAAGTGTCGTGCACGGTGTGGTACCATCGGGCGTCGCAATGGAAGCGTTGACCACGATGGCAGAGTCGCATCACAATGTGTGTTGACACCTGTCAGGCCTCACGAGGCAGCAGCCCTGAAAGAGCGAGAATGCAACACTCGACACGGCTCACAGCAAGCCGAGGCACAGCTCATCCATCTCGCTCCGCCAAACTTGGCATGCACTGGGTCAAGATGAGAAGCTAATCGTCGAGAGCATTCTTATCTGGCATTATGTCTAGCTCGGAGTGTTCAGAGGCTGACTTTCGGATCAGCTTCATGTTCGAGCCTAGCAATGCCTCGCGCTACTCGGCGCTCGCCACGGTGGGCGCCTCCCAACTCAACGTATACAGCCCGGGCACGGTGGTGACATTGGCCACCAGCCCTCTAAAAGCAATCACGCTCGTTGCAGCCTCGAAATTGCCCGTCTCGTAGTGATCGTTCTGGTTGAGCAGCACCAGCGAAAACCGGCTCATGCCCGGTCGCACGCCGTCCTGCCGAAACGCTTGGGCGAGCACCCGTCCGCCCAATTCCGTCGTCTCGTCGGTGCTGCTGACGCCAATTCGACGCGAGTACGACTTGGATGCGCCGCTGGGTCGAACCGCCGCAGACAGGTGCGACAGGACCGAGAAGTCAGAAGTGCGTTTGAAGAGGAGCGAATCGTAGGTGGTGGCGCTGCCCGTCTGGCGCGCGTCGACGAGGTCGGAGGGTAGCACGCGTTGCGCTTCTTTCGTTCTCGCAGCTGGCTTTCTCGACGTCTTGAGCGGATCAAGACCGCGCTTAGCCTTGTTCGCATGGGTTTCGCTCGAATCCGCATCAGGCATCAGAAGCACCGCAGCATTGCAGTTGGTGCACACCTCGGGCAGATGCGGCGTCGTGAATCCATCCTCGTCCTTCTGCAGTACCATGTTCCACATCACCACGCTTCGGCTCATATACCGAATCGAACCGATGAGCAGATCGCGCGCGGTGTTCTTGATGTTCTTGTACGGCTCGTTGTAGGACTGAGTCACGCGCGTCATCTCGGTAAAGTACGTGTCCTTGTCAGGGAAGGCATCCGCAACCGTCTTCTGCGCCGAGGGGGCGCCTGCATAGCCGTGCCATGCAACCGCGTCCCAGGGCGCAGGGTCGACGTTGAGCACCTCAAGCGCGTACGAGGCGTTGTCCCAGTTGTGGTCCCACAGGAACAGCTTTACCGATCCAAACCCAGCCGAGTCGAGACCGCGGCGTAGCAGTGCGCCTAGCTTGATCTCTTGTTGGACGCTGAGCATCATCGTGGGGTACTTGGTGCCGGCGTATTGCGGCTCGTTCTGCGGGCTCATGGCAAAAACCTTGAGGTTCTCGAGGCGCTGGAGGTCAACGACGGCTCGGACGAGGTAGTTGGCAAAGACTTGTTCCATGCCTGGCTTGAGATTGCCTCCAAACAGCGGCTGGTCCGGGTTGGCGTTCTCCTTCATCCACCCCGGAGCGCTCCAGGAAGCAACGATGATCTTGAGCGCAGGATTGACCGCAACCATGTCCCTCAACGTCATCCACAGCTTAGGCGCCTTTTTGACGGTGAACAACTCGAGGTTCAGATCCTCCGATCCGTCTTCCGTGTCGTCGAACGAGTATGGCGAAACACCAAAGTCGCTCGCTCCCAACGGAACGCGCACCGTGTTCATGCCCACCCCACCCTTCTCGAGCCAGCTGGCATCGGTGGAGAAGAGCAGATGCAGCAGATCATCGTACTCCTGAGCATGCTTCGACTTGAACGCCTGCAGACTGATAGCGACACTATCGGTGATGCCACCGCCAAACGTATCCACCAGCTGGTGCGGCTGGTTGTCGAAGATCGAGATGCCGATGAGGTCGTGCAGGTTTTTGTTCTGCTCGGCTTGCTTCGAGGTGACGTTGACCGAGGCGGTGAGCGCAGAACCAGCGACGAAGCGGATGTTGGGGTTGCTGAGCTCCTGCACTTTGGAGGAGTCCCAGGTGGTGCTCCACAGTTTGTCGATCGTGATCTGTTGGGCGACGGAGGGGGAAGCTCTCAAGGTGACGAGCGCGGTAGCGATGGCCAGCACGGTATAGAGCGCCCTCATGCTTGTGAGCTGAGTGGCAATGAGCGCGGTGAGATCCAAAGCGGCAAAAGAGGGACGAGGTTTGCTCTCAAGAGCCGTGATAAGGGGATGGCAAATACTGAGGCGCTTCTCGAAGGGCCTGTGCCTTTCATAGTCTGTTGTCGGACTCGCTTTGACTGTCACTAGGACTAGCTGGCTCACTGTCCTCGGCACCACGCGCCGCGACTCCCTGAGCGACGACGATCTTGTTACAAAGCCTTCATCGAATGTCTGGCCACGCTGGAGGGACTCGCGGCGTTAGATACGTCCCACCTACTTTGTTGACCCTTTCAATGTGTTGTTGACGGGCCACTCTACTCTGTTGTCCAGTAGGAGCTCATGTATCGAGGGTCCCACGATGGTCTCGGGGCAAAGCGAGACCTGTGCGGCCGATTTCTCGGCCCGAAAATTGACTAGAGCCCACCTCGGTAGGCTGCTCATTGTCCATCAGCTTGAGGGTGCTGCTACCCACCTAGTCGAAGTGTGAGAACCCACTCTAAGGCCCCACACACCGACAGGGGCTACCTATCGACCCACTCGACGCCTCGCAAATGGCCACCTCACGTTCAAGTGCAAAACAAGAACAGACATACAATTGCAAGCGACGATTAACTGCGAACAAAGAGACAAGACAGAGAGGGTGGAATGTGGGTTCTATCGAGAGATTGAAGTGTGCGGTCTGAAAGCCGACTTGGTCAGCAGCAGTGAAATGCTTTGAAGCTGCGCTTGAGGCAAAGCATAGGCGACGGAAGCGTCGAGCCTCGCCGAGATGCTTCACGCCTAGGCCATGGCCGAACTGGTCTCGGTGGGATCCTTCGACTGGGCATCCTGCACCAACGAATCCGCCCCTGCCTTTGCCGTCTGCTGCTTTGTCGCCGACCCGGCATTCATCTGACCTGCACCGGGCAGATTCGCGGGCAGCGCCTGACCCGTCGCTGACTCCACCGCCCCCTCAGGCGGCAGTGGAGACCGCGACAAACGCTGTGCATGGCTGGCCGCAGCCTCCGAAGGCGTCGGCGTGTCCGTTGGAGAGAGCAGGGCCGCCTCGATCGACGGTGGCGTGTTGACGCTCTTTTGACCCGGGGAAAGCGATTTCGAGACGGGTGCGCGGGGAGAGGCAGATTGAGCAATCGCCTGCTCGATCGTCTTAGGCGGTGACTTGTCTCGAGATAGAACGGGTGAGGCTGATTTGGTGTGCGGGTCGGATAATTGGCTGACGAGCGGCTTCTGCTGGCTGGTAGAAGAGGTGCGTCTAACTTTGGCAGCGGGTGCATCTGTGCTCGGCGATGCCGACTCTGGTGCCACTGCGGTGTCTTTGTTGGGACTCTCGTCTCGGCCGGACCGAGCAGCAGCAGGTGCAGAAGCACGGTCGGCGGATTCGGATCTCGAGATGCTCGCAGCCGAACGCTTGGTCGAGCCTGCCCTGCTAACTTTGCCGCTGCGAGCACCTTTCAAGCTAGAACCAGCTTTGAGCTTGCCCTTGCTCGTCGTCTCGGCCAACAGAGCGCCTTTGCCCTTGGCAACGAGCCTACCTTTGACCTTGTCCTGCAGCCTCTGCATGATCTCCGAATGCGATAGCTCGGTGTTCTGGATGGGCACAGAGGTACGGTCAGCTCGAGACGAGGAGGCGCGCGACGATCGTGGCTTTCGAGCTGCTGTGGGCGGCTTTGTTTCCGAGGCGGCCTCTTTGTCATCGATCTGCATGTTTGCGACACCGGCACGGGTTGATTCCGCTGCCGGATCTTCCGAAGCGCCGCGGGACGGACTCAGCGTGTCGCTTTCGAGTCCGAGAGCGCGCTTGCTGCTGTCCGGCATTAGCCGCGCTGACGACGATCCAGAAGCGCCGAGTAGCGGTGAGGGCGTCAACGCCGCTGCAGACGTGCTGGGCGGTGATGCGATCGAGGTAGCCGTCTCGGCAGCCGGCGAGCGCAACTGTGACAAGTTCTGATAGCGCTGTGGGTCATGCGTAGTGGGAGACAGTTTTGGCGACTCCGTGGGAGCATGCGCCAGACCCGCTGTGGAGAGCGTAGCGCCGTATCGACCACTTTGAGACGGATACGGATGATACGAATGCCTAAAGTTGGATCGGACATTGCGATCAGGCAGTCGCTCTTCTTCTGCCTCGACGAGAGCGGGTCCGCGCATCGGATACTGTGTCATAGACCCGCTGCGTGCGCGGTACCGCCGCTGGATAGGTTGCTGCTCGGCATAGTCGTCTATCGAGCGGACGCGGCGCTCGTAGATGGAGCTGTCGGGCGGTTGTCGGGCCCACTCGGTCGCGTAGCTTCGATTCGGGGGCCCAACAGAGCCGTGACTTGCTCGAGATGCAAGCGCGGCAGGACGAGGGCGAGGCGCCGGATCCAATTCCGATGCTGAAGGATTCGACGATCTGCGGTAGGCATCGTACGCAAAGGGAGAGGGTGATTCCGGCCGTTGCGGAGGTACCGCAGCAGCAGGTTCAGCAGCAGCTGAAGCCTCGTACCAGTGTGCGTCTTGGTTCGCAGGATGCGCTGAACGCGAGCTGGATTCCGGCAGTCTGGATTCAAAGGTGGGCAGCCTGGCGTCCGTTCGGTGGCCCCATGCGACCAGAGTGCTCCGATCTGGTTGCGGATAGTGGTGCGGAGGTGGCGGTGGTGGTCGGTTGGATGGACGATCCATGTCATGCCACGTCATGCCAGAGCTTGCGAGAGCTCTGTCAACCGCGTGCGAGCTGCTGGAAGCCATGGACTGACTCCGAAGGCGTGGATCGTAAGCAGCCTGTGCCGGCGGTAGCTGTGAAGCGCGGTCGGATTCGAGATCGTAGGCATCGAGCACTTGACGTACGAAGCCCGAGGGGTAGCCCATGGCCGGCGCAGCTGCCAAGTAGCCTGGTCCAGAGGCGGATGAGGACGCGCTGCTTGTTGAGTGTGAGGTGTGTCGAGATGCATATACATCGTGAACGATCTGTCGTACCTCATCGAGGTTGACTCCGAGGGCCACCGATGCACGCCGTAGCGCGGTCTCGTGGATCTGAGTTCGTCCTGTGGTCGACGAAAAGCTGTGTCGGGGGGAAGTGTATGAAGGCAGAGGTGGTGGCGGTGGCGGCTGCACGGCGGCTGATGTGGGAGATGGCTCCGGTGAAGCGATAAGCGCCCGATCGTCGAAGAAGGACGAGGAACTGGCGCCTCTTGTCATGCCAGCAGCAGCAGCAGCAGCAGCAGCAGCAGCAGGACCACCACTGCTGCCCGCGATGGGGCCAGATCGGTTCAGCTCGTCGTGTGTAGGCGGCATAGACAAGCCTGATGCCATCGAGCCCCTGTCCGCATAAGACCCACGATCATGATGGCGATCGTCATCATAAATGGAGGTTCGATCCAGCTCGCGTGACGGTTGTGAGTGCGATGGCGGTGGTGGAGGTGGAAGCGGATGTGACGGTGGGTAGGAGGGCGATGCCAAGGGTGGCCGCGGAAGAAGAGGAGGATCGCTCGAGGTCGGACCGGCGCTGGGCTCGGCGAGCGAACGGAGCGCAGCTCTTGCGATCTCTTCCTTGTCCGAGACAGGACGACGCCCCGAAGAGGGTTGGGAGCGCGAGCTGCTCCCTCTTCGATGAGGTAACATCTGGGAGATCAGACGCCGAGCGACCGAGAGCTTGCAGACAAAGCAACGTTACGCATCGAACGACGATCGAAACGTGGTTAGGATCCTCTGATCAATCGAGCCAGCCATTGACGAGCGTCATGGAGAGGTTGGCATGAGGAAGAGCGAATATCCGTGCTCCGAGTAGCAAAGACGATGATGCAAGCTGAAGTCGTGTATGGCAGCAATGCGAGACGTGTCCGATCGATGATACGAGAAGATGCGGGCGAGGTTGATGGTGTTGATGATGGTTACAGCGGAAGTCTAGAAGATGCCGGGTTGGTTGGTCGAAAGGCGATCAGTCGAACAGCTGATGCGCCGAAGTGCCTGGCTGAAGAAGAGAGAGAGAGAGAGAGAGAGAACGGTAGAGACGATCAACGATGGGGAACCATCATGGAGCTTTCGGATGGTGCAGGAGGGAGCAAAGGATCCAAATTTAGGCTCAGCATGAGAACCGTCTGACTGTGTCACTGTGATAGACGAGTCGAAATGACCGAATGATGGGCGTGACAGTCAGAATCGAGACCCGCCGCCGCTGCAGCTTAGCCCGTACACAGGCCTAAAAAATAAAGACGCCGGCTGCGTCACCGCACTGTTCCCATGCGAGCGGACGACGCTGTCTTTCAGCGACATCACCTTTTAAACCTTTAAAATTTTTCTTCCTCAGGCAGGCTACTTGAAGGCTCACGACTGAGCAGCTGCACATGGACTCTCGTCATTGTCGGCTTCCGATACCTTCAACAGGTCGACTGCGACGGCTCAAGCAAAGACGATCCTGCCGTGACGATGTGGTATGCCTGGCAGATCACGACGGTGAAACGGGCGGAGCTACCGGCTGGATTCACGTTGTGCAGCGGCAACAAGAGACTTGTGTGGAGGCGAAATGGCTGTATCGCGCTGTTGAAAAAAAACTGCTGCACAAAGAGGCGGTCGGTCTTACGCTCGTCTGCCAAGTCGATCCGGCTCTTCCGCGGCTCTTGAGTTGAAACAAATCGCAGCTCAGGGCAGGACAAGCGAGATGAACCGCCAAGAAGGCTATCAGATGAGATTTCGAAAAAGAAGAAGAAAAGAAATGAACAAAAAGAGGAAACAGACATTTCGGTCTGTGTCATGAGGCAGCCAAAAGCCCGTAAGCGAAGCAATCTCAGATGGGCGTGACGACGAAACTCGGTCACAACCATTGTGCGGCCTTAGATTCCGCGGCTCGTGATCGCTGATGGTCTAGAGCACTGAAGGCGGTGGAGACCACTTGTCTGGCCCTGGTGCCATGATTAGAAACACAGCCTTCCATTTTTGGATCAGACCGCTGCCGAGCTATTTTGGTCAGCGAGCGAGCCAAGGACAATGTGCGTGAGATTGCCACAAGAAGGTCATGGCCTCGCTCTTCTGTATCTCTGGCTGTCTGTTCATGCGAGTGAGCCTCGTTTGTGCTCTACCCCAGAGGGAAGCAAGCGTGGGCGAAGTGGATGCACGACTGCCGTCTGCGGTCACTTTTCACCGATGCTGCAATCGACATTTTCTCGCCTCTTTTTCGGTCTGCAATTGGGTTGCTTTTTCTTTGGCAGGCAAACGGGTGGAGCTAAGAAGACCATGTGTCTGGACCAGTTACAAGCTCCAGCGTGATTGACGAAGCGAAAGAAGGCACTCTAGGTCGAGATGATCTCCAGCTTGATGGCCGATCAGCTTCCTGCGGGGGGTTAGCGAGAACAGAGTGTCAAACCATGTCGAATCGGGCCCGATGGGACTCTCTCCCTTCAGTACGCCAAACGCAGATAAGCGATCCGCATGCAGAGAAAGAGGCCGGTGTGCCCTCCTGAGCCACAAATTGACACACCAGAGAACGCGTCGCCTGAGCTTGGCTGCAGCGCTTCGCTCCACATCCCGAAAAGATGAGTGATATTGCGATGCGTGTGAAGGTGGCTCGACAGGGTCCGTTCACGCTCGATCCAACTCAGCCTTGAGCTCAACGCATTGCATTCAAGTCAAGTTGCTCTCCCACCACCACCACCACCTCGATACACGCCTGGTGTTGAGGAATCATCCACGACTGTCTCGGCTTCTCGCGGGGACAGCGCCAATCGAGTCACCATACTCTCGACGCAATCCGGGCACCGGCTGGGCGAAACATCCATCCCTCCTCGCGACGCCTCAACTCTGACGATCGACGACACAGACCATGACTTCAGCTGGCTCAGCCATGGATAGCAACGATGCCGTGGCTCCCCTCCAAAAGCTGCTCAGCTCGCCCAATGCGCCGCTCAAATATAGCATAGCTCAGGCCTCGTCCTGGTCAGGCACCTACCATCCCAGCAACATCCTACACAATCGTCCGCATGAAATGTACTCGAGATGGTCCGGCTCTTCCCAGCACGCTGTCAACGCAGCCTCATCCGCCACCGCCTCTTCTACCGGCACTGGCATGGGCGTCAACCCGGCAAGCTATCTCACCAACTCGTCGAGCAACAACAGCAACAACCCGAATCTTGCACCCCCGACCTCTTCCAGCACAGGTTCATCCCCATCTTCATCCTCTGCGACTCTTGCAGGTGGTGGCGGTACGGGTGCGCAGTCATCCTCTAGCCGGCGTACTGCCACCGTCCCTGTAGCTAGCGGTGCCACACCAGGCCAATCTCAAAAGCAGTACATCATCTTGAAGCTCGACAAGCCCAGCGTCGTGCGCTCCATCACCTTTGGCAAGTATCACAAACCGCATCCGTGCAATCTTCGCGACTTCAAAGTCTACGGATCCACCAGCATCGACAGCCTCCTGCCCTCGTCCTCGGTCAACGGTCGTCCACCCGCCAGCAAGCGTCTCCTTCGCGGTGGTCTCAAGAACGATGCCATCCCTGAAACGTTTGAGCTGCGGTGGCTCGAGGATGCTGCTACTGGGTCTGGCTCAGGCTCCTCCATCGAAGCCTCCAGCTTCCTTCCTGCCGATGGCGAGCCAGATCGTCGTTCGGCCTCCACGGCGCTCGTCAACACCGGCAATGCAGTCCCTTTCGCCATTCGATACGTCAAGATCGTGCCGCTCGCCGCACATACGCCCAACTACAACTTTTCCATCTGGCACGTCGCACTAGCCGGCGTCAGCGAGCCAACTCTCGTAGCTCGTGTCGCGCGAAGCTACGAGCAGCATCGCCAATCCACCGCGACCCGTCTCATCCTCAAACATCTTCGCGAGCACGGTCATCACACTGCATTTCAAGCTCTCCTACAGTCTTCCCGCCTCGCACCTCCCAACCCGACCGACTCGACGACACAGCAGACCAAGACGCTGCCTTACAGCCCCCATCGCCCTTTCGAGCATCCTCTCATCACCAACCTCTTTGACGCTCTCGTCCGCCGCGCTAGCTGGGATGAGGTCGAGCTGTGTCTCAATCGTGCTGCCTACGGTGACCTCATCGATCCCGCCAACAGCGGCTCATCCACGCCCATGTCGCCCGGCGGTGGAGGCGGCATAGCTTCCCCGACCATCGCCAGTCTATCCCGCAGCGGCGTTTGGACACAACCCTGGCAGAAGTCGATGTTCTCGTCCTACATCTCGCGCCAGATCCCTAAAGCAAGCTGGTCTCAGATCCATCCCATGATCCCGTCTCTGCCCGAGTCTGGAGCTAAGACGCCCATCGCACCGTCAGGTAGAGGTGGCCACGCCATGGTCTTTGACCCCGACAAGGGCATCGCATACCTTTTTGGCGGCTGGGACGGTCAGCGAGACCTCTCGGACCTATGGGCATACCATGTGAGCGAGAATCGATGGCGCTTGATCTCGCCCGACACCCAGCTGCAAGGCGGGCCCAGCCCGAGAAGCTGCCACAAGATGGCTCTCGACGAAAAGAGCGGCTGCATCTACCTCCTTGGCCGCTACATCGACTACGAAAGTGCAAATCCAGCCGAAGCAGCACCAGCAGACTCGATGGCGTACGTCAATCGCAATGTAAGCGCTACATCGGCCTCTGCAGCGGCCCTGCCCGTGACCCCTTCGTCGTCGACAGCGCGGACGACTCGCGCCAACTTCCTTGCACGCTATCCAGAGTCGATCGCTCGCGACATTCACATGATCATGGCCGACTCTGCGCACCAAATCGACGACGTCGGCATGGAGGGAGCGGGTGTAGGCAACCAGAGTGCGTCTGCGCGTGGCACGACAACCGGAGGATCTGGGTCTGCTGGATCAACACCGGCGCCAGCTTCCAACTCCGAGTCCTCGCCGCTCTTATCGAGCGGAGGCTTCTCAGAAGCAACCGGACGGTCACCGAGAGCTACCTCGCGCCTTCAGAGCAGTGTACGCACCGACTCGCAGCAGAGACCCCCTACAGTCTCATCGCCTCCAGGTCGAGAAGCCGACTTCTTCCGCTTCTCGACACGTTCCGAGCGATGGGAGAGGCTCAGCGCCGACACGTACGCCGATGGAGGACCCAAGCTCATCTTTGATCACGGCCTCGTCATCGATGCGCAGAACCAGATGATGTACGTCTTTGGCGGACGCGTCACCGATCCGGATCCGGCCAAGTTCGAGTTCAGCGGCATGTGGCGCTACGACATCATCCAACGCAGCTGGACCTTCCTGTTCGACGACCGAACCTCGAACGGCGCCAAGATTCTCAGTCGGTCCGGCCACAGCATGCTGCTCGACAGCGGCAGGCCGGGTGCGTCTGGCATCTCGCCTTCCAACACGCGTCAGATCTGGATCCTCGGCGGCCAGCGCGGAGCATCGGCGACGTTCTTAGCCGACATGTACACGTACAACCTCGCCACGGGCGCGGTTCGCGAAGTGTCGCGCAACACCACGCATAACGGACCCGAGGCTGCTTTCACACAGCGTGCTACGATCGATGTAGCGGCGCGAGAGATCAGCGTGTTTGTCGGCATGATCGGCGGTCGCAACGAACGCAAGAGGAGTGCCTTTTGGATCTACAGCATCCCGAGATCGTCCTGGCGCAAGGTGTATCAGTCGGAAGGCGGGAAGCAGTCCGAGTTCGCCTCAGAGGCAAGCAACGGTGCGGTCGTGTCTGCGCTGGGATTGCTGGGCAGCGGCGACGAAGGCTTGCTTGGAACAGCTGATGGCGGCGATGCGGACGGCGAGATGGAAGGAGACGAGGTGCCGGAATTCGGCCCCCTCCAGGCGTTGCCGACCTATTCTGACGAGGCTGGCACGGACGACGAGGAGATGCCGATCGAGCCTCCAGCCAATAGCTGGACACCGTATGCTGGGCAGAACGCCCTCGACACACTTCGAAGCGGGAACATGGGCGCATCAGCCGCTGCAGCCTCCTCGGGCCTGGCCGCCCCTTCCTCTCCCTCGAACCGAGCGAGGCCCGGCAGCGGGTCAGGCTCAGGAAATGCAGCGCAAGCAACAGAGCCTCAGCCGCGTTATGCAGCCCAGCTAGTATTCGACGACCGCAAAAAGGTCTACTACCTGCACGGTGGCAATCCTGAAGACGCCTCCGACCGCTCGCACCGACTGGACGACTTTTGGCGACTGACCCTGCTCCGCCCTACCCCTGGCGAGATCCTGCGAAGGGCCAAGTTCCGTGTTCGGAGACAACGTTTCCTCGAGATGACGCGCAACCTGGCGCCCGCCATGAACGACTCGGACGAGGACGTCACTGCGGCGGCCTCGGCATCTGCCGTGCCTGCTACGGCGACCTCGACTGGATTTGCTTTGGATGGTGGACCCCGGTTCGGGCTCGAGGCGTTGATGTACCTGCAGACCGAGGTGGGAGCGGTGGTGGACCACTCGGACGAATCCGAGTCGCGTCTCTTCCGTCGTCTCATGTCGCACCTGCTTAGCGCCGAGACCGGCTCGGGACGCTTCAACGGTGACATGAGCGCGTCTGCCGACGACACTCTCGTGGCCACCGACCGCGTCACCCCCTCAACTTTCCCCAGCGCAGGTGGAGGCGGTATCGGCTCCTCCCCCCTCAACCCCAACCTTCATTCTTCCTCCGATACCTGGGGAACAGCAGCGGGCACCGGCTCAAAACGCACCCGCGAAGAGGCCGAGACGGAGGAAGCCGAAATGGCCAGCTCGGTGTCTTCGCTGATGAGCGGCGACGATGGTGGGTCCGAGATGATGCTCTCGGCGTCGCAGGTGTTGCAGCATCGGCTGAAGAAGGCGAATGTGCCAAGGGGTCTGCCGAACGTGCATGTGAGGGAGGATGAGGGGAGACCGGGTTCGTTGTATCTGGAGAGGACCAGATTGTTTAGGGAGCTGATCGAGTACTTTAATCCGGAGCTGGTGGAACCGAGGGCCGAGTTGGGCGGGTGTATCGAGGTTGCCCTTGGTGGGTGATGTGATCATGAGGGCACGACCATGGTCAACTCACTGCATGCCAAGAATGGAATGGAAGAGTCTTGCAGCAATGATGCAGCAATGACAAGGAGCGATCAGCAGGCTCGTTACAGTGTGAGTGTCTTATATCGTTGAGCCGGTTGAGCAGCCGAAGTCGAGCATGATAGATCTACCGATCCTTTCCCGATTCGGGGCATTGACCCGATCTAAACGCGCTGCAAAGCGCACGGACAGCCGCTCGTCGCGGTTACACTTCTCGTGTCTTTCTCCGCCTCTGCTTTCTTCCTAACCTCCACTCGCCCTCACCTTCCCGTACAACGTCGCTGTCACCGCTCGACACATCGCACCCACGACTAGCACTGACTCTCGAGGAAACGAAAAGATGGAGGCCAAGCTTCAGTCGCTCAAAGTCGCCGATTTGAAGGCGTTGTTGACGAGTGCGGGGTTGGCGGTGTCGGGTAACAAGCCTGACCTGATTCAGAGGCTGCTAGAGAATCCTTCCGCCACAGCCTCTTTGGGTGGGACGACCGAAACATCTGCGCCTGCGCCCGCCGCACCCGCAGTATCCACACCCACACCCGCACCCGCAGCTGCACCGTCACCAGCGGCACCAGCAGCGCCCTCAGCGCCGGCACCGACGGAACCAGCCGCATCAACGGGCCCCTCCGAAGAAGCCCGTCGACAAGCGCTCATCGTCGAGCTCGAAAAACGTAAAGCGCGCGCCGCCAAGTTCGGTACCACCCTCGGCGAGGCTGAACGCAAACTCGAACGTGCGATCAAGTTCGGACTCGATCCGGAAGACGAGGCGAACGTCGCTAAGCTCACACAGCCTCTCGGTAGCAAGCCCGCCAAAGGCGAGGGGAGGAAGGATGTGAAGAAGCAGGAGGCGGAGAAAGAGAGTGAGGAGGAGAAGCAGGCGAGACTGAAGAGGGTTGAGGAGGAGAAGGAGAAGGCGAGGAAGAGGGCGGAGAGGTTCGGGTTGACGACAGAGGTGGAGGGAGAGGGAAAGAGGAAGAGGGAGGAGAATCGGGAGGCGGGTGAGAAGAAGGTCAAGACGTAGAAGAGCTCAAGAGGGTAGAGCGAGATGCGAGTGGACCGGACGCTGTCAACACGATTCAGCCGCTTCGACGACGATACAGCATCACACGAAAAAGACACGTTTGGTGTCACGGACAGAAGTCGAAATGCAGATGATTGCCTAGATTCGTGCATTGCTGGCTTGACAAGGTGCTGCGAATCGCTTGCACTGATTGATCCAAGGGCGAGCGAGGCTGGGTCAGTTGCGGAAGGACCATTGTTTCCCATGAGGCGATCAAGGGCGACCGCCTCAGCTCGACTTTTTGGCCTTCTCCTCGCTCGCGTACTGGTCTATCGGTTTTCGATGATACTCTGGTCAGCTTCTCTTCTTCTTCTTCTTCTTCACGTTGCCTTCTTTTGGCGTTGTACTCACTCTTGAAAGGGAAGCTGCTCACACTCTTGTCCTTGGCCCCCTGATCGCCCGCCTTCTTCTTGTTCCTCGTCAAATCGTTCCCAAACATAAACACGCCAAAACCCCAAAACGCAAACGCTGCATGCGTTAGCCCGACCACCTTGCCAAAGCTTCCAATCCCCAGCTTTGCCGGGTCCTGAGCGTCCTTCTGCGTCCTCGGTCCGCTCTGGGTCCACGCGGTAAACGCCTGAGCCGCGAAAAACAGTGCTGTCACCACAACGGTGGGGATCCTGAAGGGAGACTTTCCAGCGGAAGAGGAGTCGGGCATGGGAGCGGTGGTGACCGGGATGGCACCCGAGAGGACCAAGATGAGCGCGGCGAGGGCGAGCATGGTGATGGCGTTCGAGTGGGAGCCGTAGCGTTCGAGAGGCGTGAGGTCGGGTCCGATGGCGCTGATCGCATTCTGATCGGCAGAGGACTGGGAGGGTTGGCCGACGGCGCCGCGCGGTGTGGAGAGGAGGAGCAGGAGGCGGGGGAAGAGGAGGAGGGGCAGGGAGAGCGAGATGAGGAAGGCGGAGGAGGCATAGGCGTACCAGTGCGCAGGGTTGCTGGGCGAGGAGATGGCGTCGATGGCCTCGGTGCGTTTGCTGCTCTCCATGGTTGCGATTCGAGAGATGGTGGTGATGGTAGTGGTGGTGGAAGGGATGGAAGAGCGATGGGATGATCATTGGGTGAAGGCTGTCAAGAGTCGGCGCACGGACGGTGGAGGAAATCAATGAGGAGAATGAGGTCACGATACCGACGGCTTCAGAAGTACATCCTCAAAGGTGGGCCCGATGAATCATCCTCTTCAGTCTCAGCCCCCCCCTTTTCGGATCACCCGACGTGGCGTGTCGTAGTTCGAAGCTCGAGCGGATCAGAAGCCGATGTGGCATTGTCTTTGTCGCGACATCCGAGGGGCTGTGTCAAAGACTTGGCCTTGCTCAGGTGGAGGGCTCCTCTCCCTCGCTCACCTTGTTGCCTCTTGGCTGCTGTAGACTCGCTCGTTCCGAAGGCTCGAGCGATCTGCTTCGCACAGCTCATCTCCAGACGTCAGCACAAAGACCACTCTTAGCGATCCGATCAGAAAGCATGGTCTAGTCGTTGCCTTTGCGTGCGGGGAGGAGGGAGGAACGAGAAGAATAGCTGCACGATCTACGTCATGTTGTCAACGCTTCTGCCGCCGCCACTTTTTTTGTTCTTCAATGTGAGGCCGGCTTCTCAACACACTCTGTGCCAATATTCGACTCGACCGAAGCCAAGCCATGTGATGTGGGCAGATCGGTCCTTTGCGAGCATCGATGTGAGAATCGAAGGCAAGGTAGGCCACGAGGAGGCAGCATGGCAGCGCTCGGGTCACTCGGGGTGAGCTGCATATCGACACCGAGCGGACGTCGAACTGCGGCTTCAGTTGCTTGCCCGCCTGTCTGTCTCTTGTCTGGACCCTGAGTCAAAGAACGAAATCTTTAAAATTAATTTCTCGTTTGGTCCAAGCTGAGTGCCGTCGAGCTCGTCATCATCTCAACGACCGCTCACCCTGTCGCAGGGGATCAAGCTGAGCAGGCATTGTAAGCTGCCAGCTTGTCGATGCTGAACAAAGACGAGGAGGTTCCGGCAGTGAGGGAACAATGCGACAGAAATAGAGAGCCAACGGCACAGCGCAACCGGGTGCCAGCGCGAATAATGAAGAAAGGGTCGCCGACATTCCGGAGCGCCTGAAGGATGGAATGACGATCCCGTCTGAAGAGATCGCCGCTGCCCACCGACGTGCATCTGCTTGCGCTACCAAATCAAGCAGCGTCGATCGCTTCACAGCCGAGCTGCCCACTTGCTTGGTCTGCCAGCGCTGCCATCGTCACCATTGTGCATATTGAGTCCATAGCAGCAAGGTAACATGTGCTCTCTCTCGCTCGGCTAGTCGTATTTCTCCTTGAGGCGAGCTGCACGCGTCAGAAGCTGCGAATCAACGCTGAGACATGCTACACGCGTTTCTATCCTCGCTTTCAGATGGCTTCGGGACAAGCAACGACGAGAGGTGCTTCGAGCAATGATCCGCCGGTCTGCCTCGTCTCCATCGATCCAATGAAAGCGGCGGTGTGCCAATTCAAGTGACAACGACTCGCTGTCAGGGCGCGGACTTATAATTCTCTGTCACCATCTGCGCCCCGGACAGCCAACGGCCCGCTGACCACCTCGGCAGACAAGCTCCACGCTCCCTTGTGTGCATGCTGCATTCAATGCAGGATCTGCAATGCGTTGACGATCCGGTCTGCATCCTCACGCCGAGCCTCCCCATCGCTGCAATGATGATCCTCTCGCCTACGTTTGACCGCTTCCCCAATTCCATTCGGACGCAGTGGTTGCTGCCGGCTTGTGTTGATACGTCGGGGTCTTGATGGGCTCTGGCCCCGCCCGCTTCCTTCGATGGACGATCCACAGCCTGTGCGGTGAGGCTGGCTGGTCGATTCACCCGCTGCCTTGCCTTTGAGGTCTCGCCGGTACATATACTCAATGCACCGTTTGACGTCTTCCATACTCTCTTCCACTCCACCATATCTCTCTCTCTCTTTCTCTGCCTCTCTATCCACTCTATCCTGCTCCCACTTCCCAATTCCCCCCTTCCTCCAGCTATCCACACAACAACGGCATCGCCAACTTACACTCTCTTTTAGATCCCAACTCAGAACACTCTTTTCTTGTCTCGTATTCCATCAAACCTCACCTCAAAGCCCTCGTTCGGATCTGCATCTTCGCTCCCACACCTTGGCTTTCTTCCACTCTACGACCATATTCTGCTTGACATCCTTCGAACAGAGCTAGTTTCCTATCCCAAACACGCATTCTCGCCGCCTCGACACCTTTGTTAGAAGCGCCAGACGTCGATCTATCACTTCCACCTCCCAAGACAACATCCCCGTAGCTCCTTCTCATAAAGATGCGTTTCAGCACAGCTACCACCCTCTCGGCCCTTCTCGCCATCGGTAGCGTCTCCGCCTCGGTCCTCCCCCGAGTTCTTGACAGCTACGACCTCGCTCAGCCCGTCGCTTTCGAGCAGCGTGAAGTTGCCCCGCCTGCCCCTGCTGCCGCCGCCGTCGCTGCCATCGAGGAGCGCGAAGTCCCCCTGCTCCAATGCGCCGACACGCCCATCAAGATCGGCCAGCTCAAGTTGGCCTCAGCTAGCGGCCGCGAGGTCTCTGCCGCCTTCGAAGGTCTTCGCAACGCCGACGGCTACCAGAAGCTCGACGTTCAAAAAGCGGGTCAATCGGCTCGCTTCGAAAACTTCGCCTTCACCCCTTGCAACAGCACCTTCCTCGGCTACCTGCCCGAGGCCAACAAGGCTGCCGAAGTTACGTTCGGTCGTCTGCAGCCCGCACACCTCGTCGGCAAGCGCTGCGTGTCGGCGGATAAGCTGACGGCTAAGGACGGTCGATTGATCGCCGCCAAGTGCGACCCCTCGGACGACTCGGTGCAGCTGACGCAGTTCTGGAGCTTGACCAAGCAGCCCGCTGCCGAGGCCGACAAGTGGGAGTACTACGTCAACTTCCTCGGTGCTACCGCTGGTGACACGCCCGACTTCCCCGGCTCGTACACGCTCAGTCTCGCCCACAAGGGAGCAAACAAGCTGGTGCAGCTCGAACACTCGCAAGAGCCGGGCAAGCGCAGCGCGTACTACCTCAAGCTTGCCTCGAACTAGGTGGCCGGTGTCGGTGTGGATACGGAAAGTCCGGGTCAGATCCGTGATCGACCCTGATCCTCCGACCATGCTAGCTAGGTCATCCCTTGTTTCTCTGCGTCCCCGTTTTGCCCGGTTTTGCGATGTGTTTCCCCTCCAACTGTATCTTAGTAGCTATGTCTTCCCTCTCCGCCTCGAGCCAAGCGGCACCGTCTCTCGGGCCAACTCGGGCGGCACCATTCCTTGCCGGCATGGATCCAGCATTGGTTTATGTGCCCCCGGACCACCTCCTGGACGTTCGCGCCGCGGGCCTATCCGACCATCTCCCCGTCTTGGTTTGTCTTGTGATCATATCGTTTCCCTTCACCTCAGCAGCTGTTTTCCTCTTCCCCCCACGAGGTTCCGGATGTCGTCAGTGTCAATCGAATCTTTCTCCTTTTAGGCTGCTGAAACACTCGTCGCACGTGTCATGTCTGAACGCATTGTTTGCCACTGAATCTGATCGAGCGAAGCACGCGCCGTCGGTGTTGATTGATGACCGTGGCGAACGATGATGGATGGTGATGCGAAGTCGATAACGTGATCGGAAATGTGACATCTCAGAGACAAAGGCGGTGGGAAAAGCGCTTCCACGCTTCACCGTGGTGACATTAGAAAAAGCTCACCTGGAATACAATTTCTTCAAATTGGTGCTGAGACTTTTGAATTCAAAAAGGTTGACGCGTACTCTAATGCAACCTCCACTCACGCCTCGGCACCTTCAAGGCTTTTTGCTGCTGAGCCGTTCGATTTCTTCTTGCCACCACGATCCATCGTCGACCCCATCACACACGACGCACATCGGCGCCAACACACACACACGGCGTCCATACGTATCGAGCTACAGGGCCACTCGTCTTCCTACAGATCGCCGCGGGCTTCCCACAATGAAGCTGCTCATCAAGTCCCTCGCAGGGGGCAACTTCCACCTCGACGCCGAGCTCACCGACACCATCGGCACCATCAAGTCCAAGATCCAGGATGTGCAGGGTCACGCGCCCGAATTGCAGAAGATCATCTTCTCGGGCAAGATCTTGACCGATGACAAGACGGTCGCCGACTGCAAGATCAAGGAGAAGGATTTCCTCGTGGTCATGGTGTCCAAGCCCAAGGCTGCCAAGCCTGCTCCTGCCGCTGCTGCTTCGTCGTCCAGTGCTACGGAGGCCGCCCCTGCCGCAACGGAAGCCAAGGCGACGTTGGAAGCCTCTGCCCCTACCGCCACCGCGGATGCTGCACCTTCTACAACGACGGATGCGTCTTCTACCACAGCTCCCACCACCACGTCAGAACCCACCCCGGCAGCAACCACGACAGACTCCCAACCGTCCGGCACCTCGGGCAGCTTTCTCACCGGGGGACCTCTCGAAGCGGCCATGTCGGGCATGATCGAGATGGGCTTCGAACGCGAGCAGGTGCAACGCGCCATGCGTGCCGCGTTCAACAACCCGGATCGCGCCGTAGAGTACCTCATGACGGGCATCCCGGAGCATCTCGCCAACCCTCCTCAACAGCAACAGCAGCCTCCATCGTCCGGCGCTGGTGCAGCAAGGACGCCTGCCCCCGCTAGTGGTGCACCTGCTACCCCCGCCGCGCCCGCCGCTGGTGCCGCGGCACGCGTCCCCGCCACTCCTGCTACGCCCACCCCCGCCAGCCGCGCGGGTAACCTCTTCGAAGCTGCCGCTGCTCAGCAGGCCGGTGGACGACAGGGCGGAGCTGCGAGCGGTCGCTCTGCTGGCGCTGCTGGTGGCGCCGGCGCAGGCTCGTTGCTCGGCGAAGACGACGGCTCTGGCGAACAGGTGATCGACCTCGGCAACCCGGCGATGCTCGCCCAGCTCCAGCAACTCGTCTCGCAGAACCCTGCCGCACTCCAACCGCTCGTCCAAGCAATCGCCCAGTCCAACCCGCAACTCGCCGAGGCGATGAATCATGATCCTCAGGGCGTGCTTTCGCTGCTCGCCGGTGGAGCAGCCGCAGGTGCAGGGGAGGAGATGGATCTGCCGACCATGGACGAGCTCGAACCCGAGGACAGGGCGGGAGTAGAGCAGATTGTGGCGATGGGCATTCCAGAGGCCAAGGCGATCGAGAGCTTTTTCATGTGTGGGAAGAACGTCGAGATGGCCGTGCAGTATTACTTTGAGAATCCGGGGGATTTCGATGATTAGCGAATAAGGGGAGGTTCGGGTGCAATGACAGGATGCTTTGGCTACGACGCGCACACACGAGAGAAATGGTCTGCGTGTGATGGCGGCTGCGAGATCAAAAGACGATGCGCACTGAAACCTGAGCGTTTGCGATCCTTTTGTGAATAGGCAAAGCAGCACCCCTTCTTCGCCCGGCTGGGTACTCCCAGCATCCGACGCATGGCCTTATCGTGCTGGCGTTCGAGTTGCACGACGAGAGCATTGAGATCCTCGAGCAGACCTTGTGGCCTGCTGTAGTCGGTGCGGCGAGGCTTGAGATCCGTTTCCTTGCCGATCATTGCCTCCTCATCGGCAATGTCGTCATGATCGTCGAGGAACAACACGTTGGCTTCAACGAGTTCTTCCAACTCGGCCTCGGTCATTTCGGCCTCTCCTCCTTCCTCAGGCGCCTTCTCCTTGGCCCTAGCCTTTGCTCTGCTGGGGCGAGGATCTCGACTTGTTGATTGGAACGGTGAAGCGAGCGGCGAACAGGCTTCGGAGAGGATCTTTGGCGTCATTTTGATCGCAAAATATTTCGACTTTGCGCGGGGTGCCAGTGTTGCCGAGCCAGAGGAAGCTTGAGACGACTCGCCGGTCAGGTATGAGGCATGGACTCGTTCTCCGATCTTGTCGATGAGTGCAAGCATTTCGACGACTTGAGATCCTGTCTGGCGCAAGAATGTTGGATATTCGAGGTCATCGCCGACGTGCGAGGTCAGGAAGTCCCCTTTTGCGTAGTTGTACGCTGCACTCGTCAACCTGACGTTATCTTTCCGATGGTAGTACCACTTGTTTTCCTCGGAGCTGTACCGAGCAGCAAAGTTCTTGTCGATGCTTGGGAGGCCTTGGAGCAGAATCACATAGAGGTCGTGCGCTCTCACAAAGGCCGGATCGAAGAATCTTGACATGTCAAGAGGCTGTTGAGGCCGGATCAAGAGGTGTTCTCCAACCTCAAAGCCCTGCGGCGCGGGCTCCAACCCAAGCACAAAATGAACCAGCTGTTGACGCGTGGCAACGTCGGCCTTTGACAGCAGAGGCCTGAATCGAAGGCCCAGTTGCTTCTGCAATGACTCGACAAGCACCTTGTCAGCCGTCATCGGGTCCATATGCCTCCCTTGTCTCCTTTCACCGTTGAACGAGGTGATCTTTTTCGCCCACTGAACGTCGAAGAAGCGGGTAGTGAAACAGCTTGGTGTGGTGCAAGAGGCACAGTCCCATCCCACCAAGCTGACCAGAAAGCAAGCTTGCGAGCACGCCGTGATTGAACCGCTGCAGATCCGGATGGGAAGTTGAGTGCGGACTGTTAACAGCGCAGACGACTCTATCCTGATGCTCTGTGATGAAGCCTGGGAGAGGATACGCATGCTTGATGAGGCAGGTGGCAATCGGTCCCATCACCCTGAGCCCTTCGAGGGGACCGCCGCCCTGCCTGTAGTGCTCATTCGCTTCGTTGAGCCTCGGCAATGCATACCGTTTGAACGCATCTAGCCAGATCGCATTGTAGTCGGGTCTGCCAGGAGCCGCGACCACCAAGCGCTGAAGGTGATGGGAATGATGTGTGAGAGGGACGTGGATGACATTGCTTCAAACAAGCACGCTGAGATTGCCGGAATGACGAGGAAAATCAAAGTCGCCTGCTGGCCATCAGTTTGCCGTTGCACCGTTTGCCTGCTCATCGAGACACAACAAACAGTGTGGTGTGCCTCGCTCAAGTGCTTCTCGCCATCGAATGATCGCGTCGTACCGCTGCGAGTGGATGCTGCTCTGCGTCGCAACTACAGAAGCAACGCAGTAGGCAATTCGCGCTGCATTGTGACGATGACGTTGAGCGAAGTGGCCAAACAACCGTCGGAAGATCGCTGCGAGTGCAACATACGAAAGGAACGACCACTATGACGCTCACGAATCACGCGTTGTGATGATGACGATGAGCGACGTGGCCAAAGAACTGCATGACAAGAGACAGCTGCGAGTGCAAACGCGATGATACGGCCATCGCGACGCTCACGAATCTGCATTGTCACGATGACGACAGGTGAAAAGGTGAAACAATAGATTGCCAGAAATGCGATTGCGAACACGACAAATGATCACTACAACGACCATCACGACGAACACTAGAACAACCACCGCGACAATCACGACTACGACGCGGGACCAAAGTTGTCAAACAGCGTCGACATCCCCACTCCTTCCCACCACTCCTTCCCTCCACTCTCCACCCCCTCCCCCTTCCTCTTTCTCTCTCCTCCGGTATTCGCACCTCCTCGCCTGGTTGCGTCCACCCACTGCACCACGACCGCCTCACCCGGGTTCAGCCAGCCGCCATTCCACGGCCTGCATTCCCCCGCTCTTGCAAAGTACCCCGCATCCCCCTCGGGGTGTTCGAGCCAGATCCAGGGGGCGGTGGCGTTGCCTGTGTTGCGCAACTCTGCTGCCATTGTGTTGATTGGCGATAGCTCGAGGTGTAATCGGAGGCGCTGCGAGTGGAGATCGGTGAGGGTGCGCTTGAGGGCGGCCATTGGTGTCCACACCATGCGGAGATCGCCGACGGAGAGCCGTAGGAAGCAGCCCCAATCACCAGCGCATGTTGCGCTGACGCCTTCGAACGTGCGTACCGTCGTCGCCCCTGCCCGCTGCCCCACGTCCACGGTCCACTCCTCTGGCTTCCCGATCTGTCTCCCGGTAAAGTCGAACCACTCCATGCGCACGCTCACCTTCCTCTCCCTCGACCCCGTATACACCACCTCCACAACCAGCCTATCCTCAGATGCGTTGTAGAGCGGCACCACCGCCACCTCGGCCTGCACACCCGCCAGAGCGTAATGCGTCATCTTCCACCGACCGCCGTACTCGACACTACTCCAACTGGTCCCCTCCCAAACGTCGTTCAGCTGCCACACAACCAATCCGCTGTTGCGCTCTTTCCGCGCTGCGCCGACGCGATACACTCCGATTTGGGAGGTTATGTAGAGGGATTGGAAGAGCTGGCTGGTGACGGCGTAGCGGTGCAACTTCTTGCGGGGCGCCAATTTGTCTGGAGGGATCGGAAACCACTCGCCAACCGCAGAAAGTAGTTCTTTTTGGCCTGTGTCGGCGGGGAAGGGGTACGCGAGGTTTGCGGCGGGTGGATGCTTGAGGTGCGCCCTGAGCACCGTCGAGTTGACCGAATAGTCGGAACCTATGGTGCGATCGAGCGTGGCGATGGACGGCAGCGAGAACATGCCGAATTCGACCATGAACCGACTCCTCGGGTACGTGTCGACGTCGAACGCCTGGGACGCATTATAGCCGTAGTGCTCACCGGTACCGTGCATCTCACCGCGTGTGTAGTTGTCATATCGCCCAACATAAGGCTCCAGCTGGATATACCCCGTCGTCGTCGAGCACGGGATATACGATAGACCCCGGCTAGCCTCCCTGACGCGATCCCGGAGGAGCGTGTTGAACAGCTCCTCGTAGCCACGCTTCCACACGGCGTCGCGCTGACGTTTGCCGTAGGCGGTGAAGAAAAGTTCCCCCTCGTTATTTCCCACCACAACCACGGCGCTGGGGTGCGAAACGACGCTCACCATCACCTGGGCTAGCTCGTCACCCGCCTCATCCAGGAATGCGGAATGGTAGGGGTAGAGCGAGGCGGCGAACATGGCGTCCATCCACACCATCACTCCCAACTCGTCGCACAGCTCCAGCAGCTCCGCACTTGGATAAGCGCCACCTCCCCAGATGCGGATCAGATTGACGTTGGTCTGCATTGCCGACTCGAGCAGCCAGCGCATGTACGCCGGGCTGGTGCGCGGAGTGAGCGTATCGAGCGGTATCATGTTCGTACCGATCACGTAGATCTCCCGGTCGTTGACGAGCAGCCGAAAATGCGAGCCTGGCTGCACCCCTTGCCGCACCTCTTCCGGGGTGATTGTAGACAGGTCAAAGAACGCCGTTCGAAACCCCACCCGCTTTCCCACCCGTATGTTTAGCTCATCGCTCTGAAGCACCACCTCGTACAGCGTCTGGTCACCATAGCCGCGCGGCCACCACAGCGTAGGTGCGTACTCGCCACTGCTGGGCACCTCGAAACTTGCATGGACCGGTTCGTTGAGCCCAGCCGATACCGTCGTGGACAGCAGCGTGTCGAAGATGTACAGCCCCAACTCGGGGATCGAGAGGCGTAGCGACGGCGAGGCGACGTCAGCCGAGGAGAGGAGGGTGAGGGTGACATTGACGATCCACGTCGCGTACGGGTCGGGGGGAGGGAGATTGTTGAGTTGGCCCTTGCGATAGATGTCGACGCCTGAAGCGAGGACCACCACGGTCGGCTTTTCTTCCTCAAGACCAACATCTTTGGGTGTCGACTGTGTCTGTTGTACACCCGTGGCGTTGTGGGACGACTCGGCAGCGGCGCCAGGAAGGACGATGAGATACGCACGCTTGTGCGGCCCTGCAGGCACCAACGCCGGGCCCCAGTCCCACCCGAAATCCGACTGCTGCTTGCGCACAAAGATGCGGTTCGGATATTCGTAGTCAAACTCGCGAGGACGAGTGGCACTATCGAGCTGATTGGGATATCCCGGATCGTGATCCTTCGCCTGCTGTGCAGCGTAGTCGTTGACATTGTGGAAGACGAGCGTGATGTTGCCCTTGCCTCGCTCAAGGAGAACTGTGGGCACTCGAAAGGCGTGCCACTTGTGCTGGTTGTGCGTCTCACCGATCAGTTCACCGCCGAAGTAGAGGGAGGCGATGGTATCAAGGCCTTCGAAGTGGAGCCAGTACTGTCTTGCCCTCTGCCGCTCTGAAGCAGGGGGATTGGAAGATCGAACTTGCTCAAGAACCGGCGTGAGATCCGCGGTATACGTCCACCTAGGCTCATCTGCCACCCACCGGTACAAACCCTCATTGAGACCGATCGAGGGCTCCTGTATCACGCCCGCACGGAGCAGATCGAGATGTGCCAGCGAGGGGAAGAGCGCATCGATCTGGATCGAGCCGTTTGCGTTGGACAGAGACCAGTTCAGTCCAGCGAGTGTAGCGCTTTCGAAGATGTCGTCGTGAGTGGCTTTGGTGACCTTATCCGCGACAGAAGCTGTGTTGAGCTCGGACCGCAGAGGGAAGGGCTGCTGGTGCGATTCGGTAGATGCCAATGACCACACTTGAGCTTTGCTGCTGCTCGAAGAGGCCTCGTAGGGCGGATCATGCTCAGGGAGGGGCTGCGCCAAGGAAGCGTCGATAGGGAGCCGCCACGACTGCTGGGAGGCAGCAGCGACTCGTGCTATCAAGCAACCAATTACGAGGAGATGCTTCGTCATGTTGAGGGTTGGCCGCGCATGTCGCAGCACGATTCAGGTAGTCGCCATGGTCTTGGATTGGTTGGAGGAAGGCAAGCAAGGCTTCGGGTTCAGGGTCCAACTTTGCGCTGAGCTGGTCAGTGCGTTTTTAAGCTTCTTAGCCGTGATTTCCTGACATTACGAACAAACGCTTTGTGTAACCCCGCGGCCATCATGCTTCCCCGCATTCTGAGGGGATCAATGCAGCAAGAGATGCTGTGGAAGATACTCGAGATCATCACATGGATGAGATGACGTGATGAATCGCTGAGACAGTCTTGGCAGGAGGTCAATGCTGCCCGCTTCGTATCGACAGTGAAACAGCCATAGTGGGTACGATGAACCAGCCATGGTTGCTGTCTTGTTCGCGTGCCAAGGCTTCATCAGCGTCAACGCCGCTGAGCGTTGGTGTCAATGCGAAAGGTCCCACCAGCTCGGTCCTAGCCGAGGCCTCTTTCTCGCTCTGGACCCTGCGTCTCTCCTTTCCCGCATCGTATATCACCCCCTTCCCCTACGTCATCGCCATCTCTCCCTCCCCCTCCAACCATCGCCTCCTCCTTCACCTCACCTCTCCACCCCTCTCCGCCTCCTTCTCCTGCTTCGAGCACTGCTGAACACACGATGACCACCACCTCACCGCCCTCCAAAGACTTCTCCGTAGCCATCGTCGGCGGGGGCATTGGCGGCCTAACTCTCGCCATTGGCCTTCACTCCCGTCGCATCCCGATCCACATCTTTGAATCCGCCCCGCGCTTCTCCGAGATCGGTGCTGGCATCGCCATAGGTCCCAATGCGCAGGAGGCGCTTCGACGGCTGGAGCTCTACTCTGCGTTTCTGGAATTTGCCGATTTCCCCTCCCGCAACCTCTTCTTCCAGTGGCGGATGGCGGAGGGGGAAGAGCAGAGGTTGTTATCCGAGACCATCTGCAAGAAGTACGGTATGGCGAGTATACACCGTGCAGAGTTGCTCGAGACGTTTATCCAAAAGGTGCCGCAGGAGATGTGTAGTTTTGGAAAGAGGGTCAAGAGCATCTCGCAACCAGCGGGGGGGAGGGTGGAGATGACGTTTGAAGACGGTTCCACTCACGAAGCGGACTTGGTGATTGGATGTGATGGTATTCACAGCCGCGTACGGGGAGCGTTGGATCGGGCTACATCAGGACCATCAGCGGTGTCCGGCTCCGACTCACTCGTATGGTCGGGCAGTTGGGCCTATCGCGGTCTCATCCCTCGCGAACGCTTCGTCTCCGCTCTGGGCAAGCAGAAGGGCGAGTTTTACGCCGATACAGCCCAGATGATGCTCGCCAAAGACTCGCACTTGCTCATCTTCCCCATCCAAGGCGGCAAAACCGTCAACCTCGTAGCGTTCAAAACAGACCGCAGTCGCTGGCCGGAACGTACACCCTTCCCAAAAGGCGAGCCTTGGATTCAGGAGACCACCCAGCAAGCGATGCTGGACGACTTTAGCTCCTACAGCAGCGACCTTCAAAAGATGCTAAGTTGCATCAATAGGCCGAGTAAATGGGCTCTCCACCAGGTCGTGCCGTCGCTCACGTCGTTTGTCAACCGTCGCGTCATCGTCACGGGCGACGCGGCCCACGGCGGCGTACCGCACCAAGGCGCAATGGCGGGTCAGGCGATCGAGGACGCGCTCTTCCTCTCGAACCTCCTCTCCCATCCCAAGGTCAACAACAGCAATCTCGTCGAGGCGCTGAGGGTGTACGACGTGATCCGAGTGCCACGCGCGAACAGGGTGTTGGAAACGAGTTTAGAGGCGGGGGATACGTACGAGTTCCGCGGGGTTGGAGCGGACGATCCAGAGAAGCTGGGCGAGCATCTGGTGGAGAGGTTTGATCATATTTGGGACTACGATCTGGATGAGGAGAGGGAGCGCATGAATAGGTGGATCGACGAACACCTGTAGAGGATCGACGCTGGGCGAGCATCTGATCGAGCGGTTCTCGGACTACGACCTGGGTCAGGACAAGGGAGCAGATGGACGAGTGGATCGAGGAGAACCTGCAATAGACCTTTCCTTTGCCTGTCACTTCGTCCCCTCTTGTCTGGCGGGACACGGTCGCAATGCCTTTCACTGACGCAGTGCGAGTCGGGCTGGTGACGTTGTGAGAGAGTGTGTATTTATACCAGATGAGCCGGTGTGAGTGTTGAATATGTACAGGGCGGGAGAGGATGGAGAGGACGACCTTCGTGCCGAATGACCTTGCATCGAATCGACCGGGCTATCTGACTTCGTACAGCCGGCAGTGGGATTGCGCCTAGACGGTCTCGACGCCAGTATACTCGCTCGACACGGGCGGCTCGACAAACGCCGCATGGCCCAGAATCAAAAACGCCGAACTGCCCACCAACCAGAACATGAATCCGAACGGGCTCGCAAACCACAGCAGTGGAATGCCGATCACAAACAACCCCGTGTACAAACTCTTCTGCGTGATCATGTGCTCTCCAACCTGCATGGGTTCCGGGGCGAACCTGTTGATCGCCCAGAACCCACCGACGAGGAAGACGAGGGCGACAAGGAGGAGCGTGTCGTTGACCATGCCGTAGACGGTGAGGAGGAGGACGATGACGGCGTAGTTGCCCGAGAAGTGGCGCGTGTTGTAGGTGACACGTTGGAAGGCTTCGTTGGTGTCTTTGGGGCGCGAGATGCGTTGGTGGTCGAAGAACTCGCCGAAGGGTCGCAGGGTGGAGAGTCGCTCCTGGCGGAGGCCGCGGAGCTTCTCCGGGACTGAGATGGCGAAAGTAGGGGCAGAGAGGTCGACGTTGGGCAGACCAGCAGGGGCAGACAGACCGATATGGGCAGGCGAGCAGGGCCATAGAGAAGGACATTGTGCCAGTCAGCGATTCGTTCCTTGCCTGCAACCAGTCAACCATCGTCGCGGTACCAATGCTGAGCATCTGACGCCGCGCCCGGGTTTGAGATACTCACGGCTCATAGCCATCTGCAAAACTTGCGCCATGGTTTTGGGTATGCTGTTGATCGGTGCGAGTGCTTCGAAGTGTATCCTGCGTTTTCGACCCTCTTAAGGTTGACTCGATCGTGTTTGCCTCGGAAGCTGCTTTGCAATGTCGCGCGTAGATCCTTGTGCGTGTGCCGAGGAGAGTGATGGTAGCTGGTCGAGAAAGGAAACCCGCAAATCCACGTTGCTATCCTACAACCGCACTCGGGATTCGGTCGCTTTGCCCTGAGCGGTGCCTTTTTCAGGGTGCAAAGGCAAAGCAGCAGCCGAACCCAACACGCGCTAGTTACTCAAGAAGAAATCCAATTTTGCCAAAAATTCCAGCTCAGCAATGCGCTTTTGCCCACTGCTCGGCGTCGGGCGACCTTGTTATGCACCTCGCTTCCCGCTTTCTGTCTCTGTGCCCAGCCTCTTCCCGCTCCTCGAACAACGGCGTCCCGGGTAGACAATCTCACACTCCCACAAAAATTATCTTTCAGTATCGACCTCAGAGCCATGCTACAGACACAAACACACACACACGAGATGATGGCTGCCGTTTGCGAGTGAGGTGGTGTTCAACTGTGTTACCGTTGCGCGATCATACAGGATACAAGTACAGGTTGAGGTGACGACCATGCCACTCAACGATGGAGTAGAGTGAGGCCGAGGTCTGTCTCTGACTACGGCAGCAGCTCCACCAGTCGATTGCGAGGACTCGTCAACGGGCTGCTGGACGTCAACCTGGGCGTCACCGCTGCTGCTCGCGGGGTTGGCTGCGACAGCAAACTCTGCAACAGCTCCATGACGCTCGGATCAGCGCCGATATCCTTGCTTCCGCCGGCCGTCTTCTCCCTGAGCACATTCAACGTCAACGAAGACACAGCGTTCTGAATCCGCGTCGTCAACTGATCCAGGATGCCAGCCAGCTCTTCGTCGGTGGCATCGTCTCGAATGCTGTAGATCAGCAGCTCGGGTCGCATGCTCAGCATCGCCTCGACGCCCTTTCGACGCGCTTGGTGCGACAGCAGCAGCGGGAGGTCGCCGTCCATCGGGTTTCGGATCGCTTCGCCCAGCGGTGTTGACGGGTTGGAACGCGATGCATCGCCGCCTTTGGTCGCTAATACGCCCGGACAGACGCTCGAGTTGGACAGAGACTCGAGACGCAGACACAGCATGCCTACTTGCTTGACGTCTTCGATGTCGAGCAGCTGCACCGTCGGCTCGTATACCTGGGCCGTGGGTGCGTCGGGCGCGTCGTCCGTCTTGGCCTGCTCCAGTCGGCCCGCCAACTGCTTCGGATACACCAGCCACAGCATCTCGGGCGTCTCGAGACCCTTCAATCGGCGTTCGCCCAACTGCGAGAGACCGAATCCCATCCTGCGCAGCAGCACCACGTCACGGCTGACGTTGGGATTGAGAAGTCGGAACGCGTCCTCATCCAGCTCCTCCTCGGTCTTTTCGAGATGTTGCTCGCCATCCCCGGTGGCTGCCGCCGACGACTCGTCAAACGTGCCCAGCAAGCCTTGAAGCTCCTTGATCACGTCTTTACTCGCCAGGATCTGCCCACCGTCGGCAGCACCGCTGATTCGAGCGGCACGGTTCACCATCGGACCAAAGTAGTCCATTCGTCGGGTGATCGGATCCGCCTCGCACACCGGTCGTCCCCAGTGGATACCCATGCGCACCGAAAGACCTCGGTGGATGAGCTCGCCCGACTGGTCGTACACCTCCTTGCCGTCCTCGCTGTCGAGGATCTCGCGCGGCCACTCTTCCTGCAGGAGCTGCTGCTGCACCGTGAAACACCACAGCAGCGCTGCACTCACCGAGGGGAACGACACCATAAACGCATCGCCTTCCGTCTTCACCTCGTATCCTCCAATCGTACGCAGCTGCCTTCGCAAGAGGTAGTTGTGCTGTCGCATCGCCGCCTGCATGCCGTTGTTGGTCTCCCACAGCGACGTCGAGTTCTTGATATCCGTGAACACCAAGGCCACCTGTCCGATCGGAGGAGCCACCTCGCGATCGAGTCTCGCCAACGTACGGTCTCCCGGCAGCTCCTCGCGGAATCGACGTCCGGCCTTCTTGATCGCATCGCTGTTCTGATAGCTGCCAAAGTTGAGTCCCGCTCCGTTGCGCTGATCCGATCGGTAGAACAGATCGCCCACCGAGATGACCATCACCATGATGCTCTCTTCAGCACCGTAGCTGATGGCAAAGTCTCTCAGCTTCTGCGCCGCGATCATCGGATCGTTTCGCTGCGTGCGAGCAATGTCGACCGCGGTCTGGTACGACACGTACTGCCACAGCGTGCGGTTGGCGATGATGACAAACTCGTCCGAGTCGGTCAGCTGCACCGTCGTCACGGCCGGCGCTGCGTTGACGATGGGGAACAGGTGGAAGTAGCCAAACGAGCGAGAGACATCGAGCATATCGTTGACGTAGCCACGCAGCGAGACCCAACCTTCGGCGGATCGGATGCGCTCGATCTCGGCACGGTCGAACGGTTCGTGCTTGCTGCTGATCAGATGCGCCGTACCGCCGTTGCGCGACATGACGGCGAGGGCGTCACCCGCGTTGGCAACGTACAGGGTGCGGTCCACCACATACGCCAAGATGGCCGAAGCGCCAGCCCGCCAGTCGTGCTTGTTCGAGGCAGCAGCGATCGCCGGTGCTGAGCTCCTCGTCGCATCGGCAGCAGCCTCGGCATGTGCTTCCGAGAGCTTGCGGCCACCGTTGTCGATGAGGGCATCGGCGTAGTCCTTCTGCAGCCGGAGGAAAGCGCGACGAAGCGCATCCGGCACCGACACCGGCTCGGTCGACTTTTCGTTCTGATGCCGTTGGAACTCCCACGAGAGGCGATGTCCACTCCACTCGGCCAAGTGATGCGCGATGCGGCTGCCGACGTGGGCGCCATGACCTCGACCGTCAAAGAGACCAAAGACGCATTCGCCTTCGTCCTTGCGGAAGGTGGGGATCACCAGGTCGATGACGCTCAGGTTGTCGTGCTTGCCCAGCGCGTCGGCGATACCGTAGGCCATGCCGTTGATCTGCGAGAGCGACGTTCGCACACGTCGGTTGTCTGTCTCGTCGGGCGTCGCATTGGAGTGCAGCGGCATCGTGACATCCATCAGGCCGAGCATGCGCAGGCTGGTCAGACGACTAAAGTCCGAGATGTTGGACTTGCGCGTGAAGCCCATGTCGCTCAGCTTGGTCTTGATCTCGAGACGCGTGTTTCCGGACAGGTTGAGGTAGCGCAGCTCTGGGTTCATGTTCCAGTTCCAGTCGTAATGCCAATTGGCAATGTTGTACTTGAGCACGTTGTTGCCGACGTCGAGGTTGGCGAGCTTCTTGAGCTTTCCGAGTTCGACGGGCAGCGTGGTGAGCTTGTTGCAGTTGAGGTGGAGGATGCGCAGCTCTTGCAGCACCACCAGATCGTCCGAAGGGATGGTGCTGAGCTGATTGCCGCTGATGTAGAGCTCGCGCAGCTTGGTGAGCGTCTGCAGGCTAAAGTCGGGGATCTCAAAGATCTCGTTGAAGCTGAGGTTGAGCACTTCGAGCGAGGTGAGCTCGGAGAGCACGCTGAACACTTCGTCGCCGAGTCGGTTGTCTCCGAGACGCAGCTTTTGCAGGCTGAGCGAGAGCGGCGCTACAAAGACCTCGGACGGCGTCGAGAGCTTGGTCTCTCCGTTGGCGCCAGCGCCCGTGTTGGATCTGTGGGTCAGCGACGAGCTTGTCGAGCCCTTGCGGGCCGCAAGGATGGCAGATGCGCCATTGGCAGCCGTGGTGATGTCGCCGATCGGAGCCTCGGCGCGGACGTGGTCTGGCGCTGTCGGGAACGACTCGAGCAAGTTGGAGCTGACGTTGATGTGAGCGAGGCTCTCGCAGAGCCACAACGACTGCGGAAGCGTCTTCAAGTTGTTGTTGTGCACGAGCAACTCCTTGAGCGCCTTGAGGTCGCCGATCGACTCGGGCAGCGTCGCGAGAAGGTTGTTGCTGCACGAGAGCATCTCGAGTCGCTTGAGACCACCGAGCGTGTCTGGCAGCACCACGAGCTGATTGCCATCGAGCATCAGCTTGACGAGCGCTGGCAATTGCGGAATGAGGCCCTCTTCGAGACGCGTCAAGTTGGTCGACGACAGATCGAGCGAGGTCAAGTCACATGTCGTCAAAGCAGCGATGCGCATCTTGCTGAGCGGGTTGCGACCCAGCTCCACCTGCGTGAGTTGCGGGCCGAGCGTAGCTTCAAACGACTTGATGTTGTTGCTCTCGGCCTGAATGTTCTTCAGACGAGGAAGACCCAGCAGCGACGAGACGTCCTGCACCTTGTTGCGACGCAGGTCGATAGTGCGCAGATTAACGAGCTCGCTCATGCTGTCGGGCAGCTTCTCGAGCTCGTTGGCCGCCAAGATGAATCGTTCTAGGTTGACGAGCTTGGCGATCTCGGCAGGTAGGACGGTGATCGAGTTGAACGAGATGTCGAGATCCACAATCGAGGGCACCTCGCAGATGACCTTGGGGAACTCGTCGAAGCGGTTGTTGGAGATGTTGAGGTTGCGCAGCGTGCTGATGCTGGAGAAGTACGAGGGCAAGTCGAACAGCCGGTTGTTCTGCACCTTGAGCGACATCAGCTCGGGAATGAGATCGAGGCTGATGTGCGAAAGCTCGACGATTCGATTGTTGGAGACGTCGAGATGCGTCAAGGTCTCGCTGTGCCGCACACTCTGCGGGATGCGCTTGAGCGCCAGATTCGAGAGTCGCAGCGTACGCAGACTCGAACAGAGCTGGACAAAGTCGAGCGGAAGATCGGACATAGGATTGCCCGAGAGATCGAGGCTGACGATCCAGTCGGCGTGCTTGTAGAGGAAGATGGGCACCATTTCGAGGTTGCGGCTCTGCAGGTCGAGATGCTGGAAGGTGTGCTCGTTCTCTCCGATCGATTCGGAGTCGAAGGTGGGCACACTGTCGGGTCGAAAGACGAAGCGGAGCAGATACGATAGGTCGTCTCTGCCCATGTCTTCCAAACCATCGCTTTCAGTGTGACCGGCTTGCATGAGACGACGCCTCTGGAGCTGCGCAGGTTTGTCCGAATTGCCGAGCGGTCTCTCGGAACCCTTGTCGCGCACAAAGAGCCGGTACGCCGCCGACTCGGCGGTGAGACTCTTGCGTGCGAGGATGGTCTGCACCTCGTTGGCCGTCGAGACCAGCGAGCACGAGAGCGTCGCAAAGGTGCCGTCCGTCTTGTAGACCCGGATGAAGTGGTTGCGGAGCGCACTGCCGGGCGCTGCGCTGGTGTTGGTCGTCGTGGATCGCTTGAGCGGATGGCCGTTCCGCATCGCTACAGCGACGCTGGTATCGTCCTCAGCAGACAGATTCGAGCCGAGCGTGGCGGTCGAGGGTCGAGTAGCACCGATGGAGCCCGCCGTGTTGGGACGCGTGTTCATTCGATGCTTGGAGGGGCGATGGAGACCCAGCTTGCCCGCTGCAGCTGCTGCGGCGGAAGCGCCGGCCGAAGCGAGCAAGTGGGCTCCTGTGCCTCCGCGGGAGCTGGGACGAATGTGACCCGAGCCGAGCTGATGGGTCTGAGACTGTTGCTGTGCCAAGGCGGACTGAGCGAGGTTGTTGGTCTGCTGCAGCACATCGACCTTGTTGGCAGCGGTCTCGTCGACCGACTTGCTGCCGGGCAGTGGCGGCAGAACGGTGAGCGGATCGACCGACTCGTCGGTGCCGCGACGTGAGCCAGCCAGAGAGGCAGCCTTCTTGAATGGATCATTGGACGAAGTGCGGAACATGCTGGCAGCGTGCGCCGAGCTGATGCCGGAGCTAGAGCCGCGCTTTTTACCATCAGCAGCAGCAAGTGTGGCCAGGGTCTGATCCTCGTCGTCGTCTTCCTCTTCACCGACGTTGTCGTCACGAAGATAATCGCGCATCTTGTCCGGCTGCACGGCCCAACTGTCGGGCGCCATCCAACTTGAGCTGGCCTCCTGTCCCGAGCTGGCACTCGATTTGCGAACGCTGAGCAACGAACCGCCCCTCTGGTCGGGGGGAGGCGGGAACTGGTACGAGTGATCGGCGCGGCCATTGGCAAGCTTTTCGTTGGAGTCGGTGGCTGCCGTCCAACCGGCACTGGACGAGGCAGCGGCGGCCGACTTTGCGCGGTCGTGAGCGATGCCGGGCAAGTTGGCGTACGAGGTCTTGGGCGAGATGCCGCTGTGACTGGAGCGCATGCTGTGAGCTGAGACGACGCTGTCCTTGCGATGATCGACTGGAATCCCATCAGGTGTAGCTGCGACACCTAGCTGCTGGGACGAGTCGGGCGATGAGAGGCTCGTTGCGGTGGAGTCACGGCCAACGGGGGGCGTGCTCAAAGCGGACGGAGTGTAGGCGGATGCCTGGTTGACATCGATGAGGTTGGCCGACATCTTGCGAAGCGACTGGTAGTTTTGCATCTCGGCGAGACTGAGCCTTGGAATGCTGTTGCGGGGCAGCAGATGAATCTGCGAAGGGCGACGGTCGCTGAGGATGGTGGAGGTCGAGGTGGAAGTCGACATGCCTGCGTTGTTGCGATTCGGTGTACGGTATGAGGAAGATTGCGCAATGGAACCGTCAGAGACATGGGATGAAGAGCCAGCACCGCCCGAGGCGACCGAGGTCTGACGATCGAACGAAGCCTGGGAAGGCGAAGGCGAGCGATAGGTGCCGGCTTCGGATGGGTTGGGAGAGCGATGGTCGGACGGGCTGGTTGATTCGGTGACGGAGCCCTGAAGACGCTGGCGAGCGGCGTTGGTGTCGACAAAGTCTTCGAGCTGGTCAAAGTTCATGTCCAACGAGAGCTCGACTTCCTGTTCGATGGATTGACTCGGGTTGGTGAGGGCCATGTCGCGTGCCGAATCGGCGTCGTTTGCGGTGGGATTCTTGCCGAGATGATGGCGGACGCCTTTGATGCGCTTGCGAGGATCCTTTCTGGGTTGCTGTTCGCTCTCGAGCTCATCCTCGAGACTGATGGCAGCGGGCAGCGAATCGATGCGAGACGAGAGCGGATTCTGCCATGGTGTCGAGCTCGCAGCAGGAGGCTGATGATAGTTGGAGCGCAGAGAAGCCGACGAGGGCGAGGTGGTGCTGGCGAGGGGACGATTACTGTCGAGCCAGGCTGGAGGACGCAAGGGGTTGAAGTTGGCGGCGTTGGAGCCGTAGCGCGAGGAGAGCGAAGACATGGAAGCTTCGTGGCGCATGGGGTTGGGCGCGGAAGCATTGGAATGAGCCGACGTCTTCTTCTTGAGGAAGCCAAAGGGGTTGCGCGACTTTTTGGCGGCCGAGGCGTGGAAGTCTTTGGAGCCGTTGAGGGTGCTGTTGGATGTAGTGGCCGAGGGTGGGGTCTGCGGACGCAACGAGTGCTGGGAACGGGAAGACGAGAGACCAAACGTGTCGATGCTGCCAAAGCTGGTGTCGTTGTTGTTGTTGGCGTAGTGGACGTTGGGCGTGGCTTTGCGTGGACGCGTCCTGTTGACGGAGCAAGGCAGAGCGTTACTCGTAGCGCTCGTCGATGCGGCGGGGCTGGCAAGGTGAGCGCGTGCGGATAAAGAGGAAGCCGAATTGTCGCCCTGAAAGAGGAAAGGGCTGATGTCTTGGTGATTGGCCGACTTGAGCCCTTTGGCCACATCGCCGCCATCCAAGCAAGGAGAGGCGTCTGCTCCAGGGCTTCGAGACATGATCTGACGAAGCTCGTCCTCGTCGAAGGAGGAACTGATTCCATGCGCGCTGGGTCCAGAGAAGGACTGCGACGGGTGATCGTGGGGCGCGTACGTCGGCAAGTCGGAGCGCGAATGGGAAGGGGTGTAGGGCTGTGTATGGGCGTGCTCTAGACGAGGACGAGAGCGAGAAGCTGAGGGCGAGGCGGAAGAGGCAAAGTCGGGCTGCGAAGAGTAGAACGAGTTGGTAGAAGGCGCTCCATTGCGACTGGGGGATGAGTCTGCTCTGTGTGTGAAGTTGGAGCTAGCGGTGCTTTCGTGAGAGATGCGGTTCGCGCGATCGAGGTCAAGGTCTTGGTGAAAAGCCGCCGAGCGTGGCTGTTGTTGTGATTGCTTTTGCTGCTGACGCTGCTCTTGCGAGGAGATGGTGGGCCGAACGGCGGATTGCACGGTTGAAAACATGGTCGTAGATGCTGCGATAGCGCTGTCGTCAAAGATAGATCATTAGGATCGCCACGCCGGCTCGATGTTCGTGAACGAGGTCTCGCGGTGGAAGGGCGATCAAGGTAGAGTAAAGATAGGTCCAGTTGCCTGCGTACTTTGCTGCGATGAGTGTGTGTAGCTCGCAGGTTGAAAGCGAGCGAACCTCGGCTATGGCCTCCACCTTAGCTGCCTCGCATTGTTGTAATGATGATGAGGAGGAGGAGAAGAAGGAGGAAGAGCAAGGCGATGGCGATTTAATCACAAATTGGCTCCAACGTGATTTATTGCGGAGAGAGAGAGAGAGGCACAGGCACAGCAACAAAGTCCAGACTCGCTCAGCGCATCAATTCCCGCTTAGCCGCGTTTCAAAACGAGAGGGTCCAGGCAGAAAAGCAGTCTTTCTCTCAAAAACACGTCTCTCTCAGCGAACCCTTTTTTCTCGAGATAGTTAGATCGTCGTCTTCTTTTCGAAATGCAAAATTGCTTCCCTTCGCTGTGATATTGCTGCGCAGACATGCGTGCGTGCAATCAATGCTGAGAACGCTCGAGCCTCCCACTTTTGGCATCCTTGATGGATCACTTCTCTTTCCTTTCCTTCTTCCGGCATCCTCTCGCTCTTTCTGGATCCAGAATCATCGATCTCGAGCGTTGCACTTACTATTGTCAGCTTCTTGGTCAACCACATCCGAATCTGGACGCCACCCGGAACCCTTTCACCCGCGCGTCGCCATGGCTCGCCATCGCCATCGTCCCTATCCCTATGGCGGTGGCGGTGGTGGAGGACGTGGAGGCCGCACTTGGGGAGAGCCCAGTGGTAGTAGCCGGGTCAAATCAGAGAATGACACCATTCGCTGCAGTCACTGCGACGTCTCGCTCCCTCGTTACCGTTTTCCAAAGTCGGTCCTGGTCAGGTACGATAAGAAGATCGCCCGAGGAGACAACCCGAAGTCAGTCAGAACGATCTGTCACCACTGCTGCGATGCTCCGAACGTAGCAGTCCCCTCCACTACGCCCGTCAAGTCTGAGACGAGCATCGCGATCCCAACACCGCCTCCGACTCCGCTTCGAAGAGGATGCTGCACCGAGTGTCGAATCGAATATCCTCTAACTCGCCAATACTTTACGAAACTCGACATTCGAATCGACGCCGAGGATCACCGCATCTGCTTTGCCTGTCGAAGCAAGGAAGCTGTCTTCGATGACGGCTACGACGTCAAGCAAGAGTCAGGCCAAGAGGAGGCGATCCACGTCGAAGAGAGCGACGACGAAGATGCCCGGGTTGCAATGCCCGTAGCCCGCATCGAGGACCAAGACGAGGTCGTCCAGCAACGTGCTCGTCAAGCTGGTCGCGACTACGGCTACCTCGTCCACAAGCTACTCTCGGCACGTTCCCTCGTCTCGATGCGTCGCATGCGCGGTCGCTTCGTACCCAGTCGACTTCTCCTCGAGCAACAGCGACGTCAAGCTGTTCGCGATCAACAAGACCACATAGCCCGGATGACCACGGTGGACTTGACCATAAGGGACGCCTCGCTGGCAAGGACTCGCGAGCTCCTCAGCGACAACGAGAACATCCATCCGGATGCCGACTTTGTTTACGACCTCTTTGACGTCTGGGACCTTTCCATGCTCACCGTCAAGCAGGATGAGGAGTTTCGAAACGCCCTCGCTCCCACCACAATTTGCAAGGAGGAAGATGAGGTGGACGAGCTTGCCGATGAGGTCGACGATACTCCGTTCTTTCATCTGTCGCACGAAGAGAGAGTAGCCCTCGCTGAGAATGTCGAAGAATTGCAACTCGATCGCGAAGACGCTCTCCTCGATGGCTCCAAGCCTCAAGACGCGATTTCGAGAGAGCAGGTAGAGCGTCTCCTCCCGCCTGACGCCATCCGCCGCTTTCAGGAGCTCACCACAGGCGGCGCTGCGGGTGTGCAGCCATCCTACGTCGATGCTGACCAGTCAGGCAACACGTCTTTCCGTATGTCCTGCTTGCTCGGAGTGCTCAATGACATTTGCCAAAACGCGAGTTCGTCATCCAGCTTGGCCTCTTCCTCCTCTTCTGGCTCTACCGTCTTGACCTCGGCGAGCGAGGGAGGTGCTGGAGATGCGCGCGAACATCCAGCCAAAAGGGTGCGATTTGCCGTTGCTGAGCCTCGTCCTTATTGGTAGGTGAGGCGAGACAAATGGATCTCATCCGGAGAAGCATTCACTCCAAGACACCAGAGACATCGGCGCCTTCCATTCCAGCTCAAACTATCATCTTCAAGCCACGCATCGCATCCTTATCAGCACGCACCAACCGAGCATCCGGACCACACCATCTGCACGAGAGCACGCAAATCGCCGCAAGGCCGCGCTCGACAACTCCTGCAATCTTGCCCATTCCAACAATCGGACATCCTTCGAGCCGCTGGTCCACAAGAGACCGATTGGCGCTCCTCGCCGTTCCGTGTCACCGAAAAAGCATCAGCAACAAGCATCCTATCGCATCAACAGCATCAAATTTCTACCAGCAAGCGCATCGCACAGCAACGACAGCACCAAGCACCAGCAATGATCCCTATCGTATAGCATCAGCATCAAGCATCTGTAAGCGTACCAAAGTGTGTATAACATCGACCCCAAGCATCATCCACGAGGCCACTGCCATCTGTATCGTCCCATGTCCATCAACTTCTCGAGCACCAGTGCATGCCTCTCCTCTCGAGCGTCACGCCACCACAAAGAAGGGGTCAATCTCGCATCCACTGTATGACCACTTGAACGCTGCTGCAGCCTCATCGAGAGTCAGAACCAGCCACACGCACGTCGGGCGAATACTCTTGTCAAGCGCCAGAGACATGTACACAATCCCTTCGTAGATCCGTCTGTAAAACCACCGTCGACGTATGAATATCTCGTGCTTTCTACACTTGACAGCTTGTGCGTGTGTGCTTGTCTGTAAGAGCGTGGTCTGTGAGTCGGGGGGGAGGCAGGATCGCGGTGTGTGGCAGTCCGGGATGGAGCGTTTTCACTCGAGCTGGGCGTGTGTGGCTGCGATCGTCTGCTGCCTCAAATAACGTCATGTGGATCCGGTCGAAGGGTTCACCCAGGGATGCAAGCGCTTGGTCCAAGTGGTTCAGCGTGAGTGTCTACACCTTCCTTTCATCAGAGCACGGTTCTCCACCAGCAACCGGATTCCCAAGATCATCGGTAACATCGCACCTTCGTGGACTCTGCCACGCAGATCTCTTTCCATTTGGTGAACTCGCACGTGTGCAGCCAACCGCATCGGAGCGTGAAGGTTCTGGAATTGCGATTGACATCGTCTCGTGTCTACATGGTGTGCGCTCTACTGCAGCGGCATACCGCTCCCCTCGCATCTTACACTCCAGACGCGCCTCGCCGCCTCCATAGCGTCCTCCATCGCCTTGCCGCCCATCTCGCCTACTCCCTGGGCGCTATCCGCCTTTCCGCCTCCCTTGCCGCCCACATGCTGGGCAGAGGTATCTACCCATTCTTTGGCGGAGAGTCCTTGCGACTGGTGGTGTTTGGAGACGTATGCTACGTGGATCACTTTGGCCTTCAACGCGAGGCCGTCCGCCACTTTGGTTCCGGCAGGATCGACGAGTTGGGAGAAGAGGTAGACAGTGCGGTCGAGTTTTTTGACGAGTTGAATGGCGGACTGGAGAGCCTTCATGTTGGACCCCACGTCGAAGCTGCCGATGTAGTAGTCGGCGTTAGGGTTTTCCTTGAAGAACGTCTCGACGGCGGAAGTGACGAGCTTGGTGTCCGCCTTATCCTTCGCCTTGAGCTGCGTGTCGAGCGCCTTTCGGATCGCGGAGAATCGTTCGTTCAGCGCGGCCTTGCGTACGACCGAGATGTCGAGTTGGGCGAGGTGCGTGCCGAACGCTTTCAGTGCCGCATCCTTACCACTCTGCTCAGAGATCGCGTCGATTTCGTTGAGTTGAGCCTCGGCGTCAGAGGCGGTCTGGTTGACAGCGACGGCTTCGGCGCCAGTGACGGCGATGATACGGCGGATCCCTTTGGCGATACCGCTTTCCTCTGTGATGACGAATTCGCCAATCTCCCCGGTTTTGCGCACGTGTGTTCCACCGCAGAACTCAACACTCGTCCCGCGCCACTTTGGGTTCTCGAGGTCGGACGAGATCGTGTCGAGATCGTACTCGAGCGTCACCACGCGCACCGGGTCCGGATATGCCTCGCCGAACACAGCCCTCAACCCGGGGATTTTCTGAGCAGTGTCGAGCGGCATCTCCTTGCTAAACACGCCGACGTCGCGTCGGATCCAGTCGACCGAGATGTCTTCGATCTTCTTGAGCTCGGCCGCGTTGACGCCTTGCTTGTGCGAAAAGTCGAATCGCAGCTTGCTCGGTGCGACCAGCGAGCCCTTCTGGTCAATATGATCGCCGAGCACTTCGCGCAGGCCGAAATTGAGGATGTGTGTGGCGGTGTGGTTGGACTGCAGCGGTCCGCGGCGCGAGCGGTCGTACGAGACGGTCACTTGGTCGTTGATGGCCAGCTCGCCCTCGGTCAGGTGACCGATGTGAAGGACGTAACCCGAAAACACCTGGGCGTCCTCGACGACGAACTCGGTCTTGCCATCGATGACGATACGGCCCGTGTCGGCCTGTTGACCACCGCTCTCGGCGTACAGGCAGGTGCGGTCGAGCAAAATACCAAAGTTCTTGGAGCGGTCGCCGATCTTGGTCGTCTCGCTGACAAAGGCGTGGTCCTGGTAGATCGCCTTGACGCTCGCCTTGACCGCGTTGTCGGTGCCGTACCTGAAGTCGTCCTGTGTCTTGGGCACGCTCTCGTCCTTCTCCAGATGACCCAGGTCATGAACATCAAACTTGACCGCTTCCCCCTCAGTTTTTTTGCCTCCCGCTTTCGACACCTCCTTAGACTCGGCCTGCGCAGCTTCGAACTCCTTTTCGTTGACGCCCAACCCCTGCTCCTCGGCCATGATCAGCGTCAGATCGACGGGGAAACCAAACGTGTCGTACAGCTTCCACACGTCGCTACCGCTGAGCTGCTTCTGCCCGCCCGCCTTGGCCTTGGCGGCGTACTCCTCGAACAGCTTCTCGCCGCGGTCGAGCGTGCGCGCAAACGACGCCTCCTCCTCGTCGAGGATCGCCTTGACGTCGTCGACCTTCTTGGTGATCTCGGGGAAAAAGTGGCCCATCTGCTCGACGAGCGTCGGCACCAGCTGCGAAAAGAACGAGCCGATGGGCACCTGGAAGTACTTGCGCACGTAGCGCGTGCCTCGGCGGAGAATGCGGCGCAGAACGTAGCCGCGGCCGTCACGGTCGGGAACACCGCCGTCCGAGATGGCGAAGGTGAGGGTTCGGACGTGGTCGGCGACGACGCGGTAGGCGGTGTCGATGCCGTCCTTGTCCTCGGCGCCGAGCTTGCCCGTGTAGGCGCGGGCACCGGTGAGCTGCTGGATCTTGTCAAAGATGGGGGTGAAGACGTCCGTGTCGTAGTTGGACGGCTTGTCCTGGAGAATCGAGACGAGACGCTCGAAACCCATGCCCGTGTCGATGTGCTTGGCGGGCAAGGGCCGCAACGAGCCGTCGTCCTCGCGGTTGAACTGCATGAACACGTTGTTCCAGATCTCAATGACGTTGGGATCGTCCTTGTTGACGAGGTCGGAGGCGTTACGGCCGCCGATACGGTCGTAGTGGATCTCGGAGCAGGGACCGCAGGGACCTGTAGCGCCCATCTCCCAAAAGTTGTCCTTGGCATCGCCGGTGAGGATGTGGTCCTCTTCGACGCCGACCTTGAGCCAGAGGTCGCGTGCTTCCAGATCGGGCTCGAGACCCTGCTTTGCGTCGCCCTCAAAGTAGGTGACGTAGAGACGGTCCTTGGGCAGACCGTACACCTTGGTGAGCAGCTCCCACGCCATCTCGATCGCCTCCTTCTTAAAATAGTCGCCGAAGGACCAGTTGCCGAGCATCTCGAAAAAGGTGTGGTGGTAGGTGTCCTTGCCGACGTCGTCGAGATCGTTGTGCTTTCCACCGGCACGAATACACTTTTGCGAGTTGACGGCGCGCTTCATCGAACCGAACGACGAGTTGGGGTCGGCGATGCCGAGGAAGATAGGCTTGTACTGGTTCATACCAGCATTGGCGAAGAGAAGCGTAGGGTCATCGTAGGGGATGGTGGAGGACGAGGGCACAAAGGTGTGCGATCGGTCCTTGAAGTAGCCGGTGAACGTGTCTCGCACCTTGGTCGCGGGCCAGTCGCCGAAGCGAGACGAGGTGGCGGATGTCTGCGTGGAGTCGGTCATGATGGTAGGGATATGCGGGCGAGCGATTGGAAGAGAAAGTCTTGACCGAGTCGGAGGCGTGGTCAAACGTCCCTTGTCTCTAGGAAGGAGAGAGCTCGATGCCCGAGTGGAGATTACAGATGTGTATGCCGGTCGAAAGGGAGCCAGTCTTGTCGAGGAGACGACTGAAAAAGAGCGTGCGATGCCGGGAGCCAGAAGAGGGCAGCGACGAGCAATTTGCATCAACCGATGACCGCTATGCACCAGACACGGAAGCGATGAAGGTCGATATGGTTGATGGTTGAGAAGAGAGCACAGACTCGGATTTTTTTCTTCGTGTCTGTGCTGTCCAACAGAGGACGGAGCGTTGGAATCACGTGTGTGACTCGAAGCGAAAACAATTACATAATCCTGACATCGACCTAATGCACGCTCATGCAAAGGCTCACTCACGTTCAGGGTCCAACCACTTGTTCCGAGGAGGCGCTCTATGTCATGAAGGTTCCCGACGACCATCTACATCTTACGCACAGGATTTGACCATGAGCGCAAACATGTCGCCGATCACAGAGACCAGCTCTGACCAATCTACGACGCTCGAAGCGCCACCTGCTCCTTCTCCGCCGCAGTCCGTGGCACGGCTTCCCAACGAAGCGATCGACCTCGCAAACCGGGTGAGTACCTGCCCGTCACACCATCACATACACCGCGACTCTTCGCTGATCAATACTTTGGCTATCATTGCAGATGTTTGACCTCGCCCGTAACGGCGACCCCCAGCTCCTTACCTACCTCTCCTCTGGCCTTCCCCCCAACCTCACCAACAACCGCGGTGACAGCCTGCTCATGCTCGCCTCGTACCACGGCCACACCGACCTCGTCCGTCGTATGCTCGTCGAATCTCAGCAATCCCCTTCGACGCAGGGCCGAGGTTGGCGCGGCTGGCCCGATCCTAACCAGCTCAACGGCCGAGGACAAAGCATTGTAGCAGGCGCCGTGTTTAAGGGGTGCGATGAGGTGGTGAGGGTGTTGGTGGAGCATGGGGCGGATCCGTTGGCGGGGCAGCCGAGTGCTGAGGAGTGTGCGAGGATGTTTAATAGGTGGGATGGAGAGAAAGGGTATAAGGAGTTATTCGAGGGGGCAAAGGGGAGAGGCGTGGGGGGGAGGGAGGCTGCCCCTGCGGTGGAGGATCGGGAGGAGGTGAGGCGCGTGCCGGGAGTGGGGCTGCAGAGGACGACGGCGGAGGCTGGAGGGCAGCAGTCGTCGACAGATGCTTCCCGGCCACCCTTTCAAGCCGAGCGGTGATGCTCTTCGAAACAAGGCCTTGGATCATCGTCACGTCGTTTCTTGTGCATGATCTCGTGCTTTCAAGGCTGTGATTGCTTATGCCGGATCTATGGCTCGGGCGAAGACTCGATGACGATCGGCTCGTCCCTGTTATTGCTGAGTCCCGTCGGCGCCACCTTGTTCCGTCCTCTTTGTTGCTGCTGTGGAGTGGCGTTCCCGATCGTCCCCGGCTCATCCAACTCGAGCAAAGCCTCGTCTGGCACATCGTAGAATTCGTCGTCTTCGCTATCGATGAGCGAGATAGGATCCTCCTGCGTCGCGCTGCTCTTCATCACGATGTCGGACTGCTGGCTGCGAGGTTTGCCAGCGGAGCTTTGGGTGAGGCTTTCGGGTACGATCAAAGTCGCTCGCTGACGCGTTGTTGCTGTAGCCGGTGGTGCTGGTGCTGGAGCCGTTGAGGCGAGGGTCCTGCTGGCATTGGCTGCAGGTCCTGTTGTCGCCGGAGGACGAGTCGACGAGGAAGCAGCCAGCATCTCGTGTTCGGCCTCCAGGGCAGCGAGGTACTCGTCTTCGTCCGGGCTGTTGCCGCGGTCTCCCCTCGCAGCACCATCCGCCGTCGCTCCTCGCGACCCACTCGCAGCCTCACCCTTCTCCGTCCCCTTCCCCAGCTGCGCCCGCAACCTCTCAATCAACCTATCCTCCACCACCATCTCCTTCTCCGCCGCCCACCCACCCTCCACCATCACGTTCTGCGGCGTCATCATCAGATACCCGTCCTTCACCTCCACGCCCTTCAGCAGCAATTTCGTCCCCACCCTCGTCGTGTTCATATCCAGCCCGCCCACCCTCTGCAGCTCGATCGCTACCGCCTTCTCCCTGCCGTCGGACAGTTCCACCCTCAGCATGCGCCGGGGGAACACGGTGGTGGCTTGTACCTTGTCGTCCTCCTGCGCTTGGAAGTCTGCCATGTGATCCGCGGTCGGTGGAGGTGGTGCTTTGGTGTCAGGGAGTGCGTCGTTTGGGTCGAGGTTGGACCGGCGCGCTTCGCGGCGTGCTTCGGCGATCTCGAGCTGCGTAGATGCCGAGTAGCCGAGGTCGAGCATGCTCTCGATTTGGACTAGGACGGCGCCACGAGCCGCGTCGCCGATCTTGCCCGAGCGGAGGTGGGCGGCGTTGAGGCGGGTGTACGAGGCGGGTACTATCGAGGCGAGGTCGGAGTCGAGGAGGGTTTGTCGTACTGCCCGCGCGAGCTGGTCGGGTGTGCCATTCCGCAAAGACGCATCTCGTTGGCGAAGCGTTTCGACGCATCGACGAAGCCAGGAGGGGTCGACTTGGAGCGTGGGGTATCGGGCCGAGAGCAGACGCGTGACCGCAAGGGGCACCTCTCCGTTCGTGGTCATCTGGAGTGGACTGCGGAGGGTGGAAGCTACATTGTCGAGTGAGTTGTGGGTATGGAGCGGAAGGAACAAGGTGCGCAAAGCTTTCGAGCTAAGAAGATTCGAGCTGAGTTCCACGCGCTGAGCTTGCCGACATCCGAAATTGCAAAAGTAACACTTCGAGCTCGACGACGCGATCCAACACCATCCTGCGCTCAACTGGCGGCAATGATGTTCTCGAACGATGTTTGATACAAGTAGCAATTGATACTGAGCTCAATGCGTGCAGTGCTGTGGATCAAGAAAGAAGCTCCTCCATAGCCCTTGCCTCCTCTTCCGGCAGCTCGACTCCCTTCCCATCGTCCACCTTCGCCACCTTCGCCTCCCTCGTCCCCACGCGTCCCAACCTCACAGCAGGACACCTATCCACCCCCCTCTCCGGCAGCCACCACTGCAGCAACTTGAGAAACAGCATATCTACCACCACGATAATCACAAAGATCTTGCCCGCCACCACACCCCCCTCGTAGTACCTCCTCAACCTCTCGCTGGGCCTCGGAAACTCTCCCTCCATCGCATCCCTGTACACCCGCTCCACCCTCTTCGCCACGTCGCTCCACGAGTACATCTTCTTCACCGCCTCATGGTACTTCCTCGGATCGTGTTTCCCCGCACGCACGTAGGCGATCGCCTCGTCCATCGCCCGCACCACATCATCTTCCTCCGGTCTGGCCAACCGGATCATCTCGGGCGGTAACACTTCTGGTACACCGCCGACGCGGGTCGAGACGACAAAGAGGCCGCAGCAGGCGGCTTCGATGATACCCGTTCCGAATGCCTCCGTGAGACTCGTATTGAGGAAGATCGAGCCGCGGGTGAGGTGGGCTTGGACGTCACCCTGGCGTACGGCTCCGCAGAGCTCGACACGGTCTTGGAGGAGGAAGCGCTCGCGCATCTGCTCGAGCTCTACTCGCTTCGGTCCGTCACCGCCTATCAGGAAATGCAAATCCGGATGAGCGGCACAGAGACGAGGTATGGCAGCGATGAGAAGGTCGATGCCCTTTCGATACATCAGTCGGCTTAGCACCACCACCGTCAACCTACCCCCCGTCAACCGCGTCGGGTCCGGCGAAAACTGCTCGGCCACCACCGCATTCGGAATCACCGACACCTTCTCCGGATCCAGGTTGGCGCGAAGCGTCGTATTCTCCTTGCCCGTATGCGAGACGCAGACGACCGCATCAACGTCGCTCAGCGCAAACCGGAGCAGCTTGTTGGTCAGGATCGAGGCGGTGTCCGAGAAGCCGAACAGGCTGTGGTCCGTGAAGACGGTGCGCAGGCCCATGGTGCGGGCGTGGAGGATGCCTTCGTGAGCCATCGACGAGAGTGCCTGGTGGCCGTGTACGATCTGGATCTGCTCGCGGAGGTAGATGGAGCGGAGCGCGGGGAAGAGCGCGAAGAAGTTGGGCAGCGTGTCTTGACGTGCGATGACCTGGTAGGGGACGTGGTAGACTTTGAGGCCGTTGGAGAGGTAGCGGATGCCGACGCGGTCAGGGGCGTAGGCGTGGGTGATCACAATCACCTGCGAGAGCAATCAAAGCGAAAGAATCGACTGCGTCAACAACTCAAGAAGGCTTCGGACGACTTAGAGGACGCATGCAGAACTCACCTTATGGCCCAACGACAGCAGCCTGCCTCCGAGAAAGTAGATGTGGCCCTCAACACCGCCGACGTTCGGATAGAAAAAGTCGGACACCATCCTGCACAGAGCGCACACAAGCAAAGAAGTTTCAAGACGTGTCAGTCCGCTTGTCATTTCCAGCTAAGAACAGAACAACGAGGCTCTAATGGAAAGGAGCGGGAATGGCTGCTCACGCGATGTTGTAGCGAGGTTGAGGGCTTGCATCCGAGTCGACGTGTCCTCCTCCTTCCTTGTGCGTCTTCTTCTGATGGGTGTCGAGCGATTCGATGGACGAAAGGTCGATACCAAGAGCAGCAACAATCGACCGAACCGCTTGCTCAGCTTCCGGCAGCGAGGAGCCTGTGGCTCTCGAGAGCGCGTGGTGTGCAAGCAACAGCCGCATGGCCAACACATGCGTAGCCAACGAGTCGTATGCTGGGTTCTCGTCCAGCGCTGTTGCAAGGCGGCACAGATCGCGCGTCATTCTCTGCTGGTATCTGGCGCGCTCCTCCGATTCGAGCGAGACCAGATCCACGAATCTGGCAGCGCGACGCAGGTTGGCTTCGGGATCGCGGAACTGGTTGGGCTTCTCCTCTGCAAACAGCAACGTACTGCTTGCCAGTGCCTCTTCGAACAGCTGCTCCATCGCCGCAGACGACGGGAACAGCTGTGTAAAGACGTACCTCTCCCAAAAGGCGTCCTCCTCGTCCGACGAGTAGTGGGCCGCCATCCAGCTCCAGGCTCGATCGGTGGATACGTCTGGGCTTGCACCGCCGTTTCGAGCCATTTGCTGCATCGCCTGGCATTTCGTGAGCTGCGCGCCAAACGAGGTGTTGCCAGCTGCAGAGATAGTCTCGCCGATCAAGGCCGCCGCTTCGGCACGCACTTCCTCGTCGTCGTCGGTCAGGAGGTCGATGGCGGCAATGCGAGCCTTGAAGAGCGCAGACGCAGTCGCTCGGTCGTCTTTCTGCGGTGCGTCCGCTGGCGTGGCGGGGAAGAGAATTGGTCCGAGAACACGCAAGGCCTCGATAGCCGCCTCGCGTGACTGCACCGAGGCGTACTCATCGGCGCACCTCGTCACGGCCCAGGACCAGTGCTGGAGCACAGCCGCCGATCCCGCCGCTGAATCGGCACCCTGCATCAACAACTTGCAAAGATCGGAGAGGTACGGCAGCAACGCCTCCCGCAGAGGCACGCAGACGGTGCCCTTGACGATTTGAGCGATGGCAGATGCCTCAGCTATCAACGCATCCCCACCAAAGGCACACTGCAGCCAGGCAGCACCCTCTGCATCGTTCTGGATCGCAACCTGGTGAAGCACCTCGGCGGAGTGGACGCGATGCCAAATGCCCTCCTCCGCGTCTTGAGTAGCGGCGTGCAGCTTGCGAATGAAGGCAGCGACGTGGTCAGGCTGTCGCAGGGATGACTGCTGCAAGGCCGCGATCCCATCGTCTCCAATCAATGCCTCGAGACAGGCGCTTCGCACGTCCTGCGAGGCGGACGTCACGAATCGCGTGCAGCACTCCAAAAAGCTGTCTGTCGCCGAACTTCGAGCCGCAACCTGCAGCTCCAGCCGCACGCAAACGCCCAGCAAAGCTGGTCCGCCAGGAGAACGCACCAGCTTGTCCAACACCGAAGGCCTGTCGATGTCGATCATCAGCGTCGAGATCCAGACTGCGACGATTCGGACAAGATGCGAAGCCATGTCGACGAAAGCGGCGTCGCGAATGCCAATCAAGTTTTGCACGACCTCGAGGAAGGCAGCCTGCGTGATGGCGCAGCGATTCCGTTCGAGCAGCTTGCTCGCACTAGCAGCCATTTCCTCCGAAAGCCCGGCGACATCCTTGGACAGCACCGCCGTCGCTGCTTCAGCCTCCGCGACACTCTTAAGCAGCCTTTGAACGAGCATAAGCTTTCCGTGGGCTTCGTTCTGCGAGTGTAGCTCGACCGTGCCGAGAATTGCTGTCGCGTGCTGTGCTGCGGTTCGAAGAGGCACAAAAGTGGCATAGGCCTTGGCTGTGACCTCGCGTACCTTCCATACTTTGTTGGCGAGGCACGCAGACAGGAGCGTGCGGTATGCTTGCATTCGGTTGGCGTCCTCTTTCCTCTTTGGCTCGTCCTCTGGCGCCTGCATACGACTGAAGAGCATGACAACGGCAAAGAGACTCGACTCTGCACCTTCGTCGCTACCTGCGTTTGTCGCGGAGCCCGTCTCGTTCAGCACACCTCGAAGGAAGGCATCGAGGTTCGGATAGGCGGCGAAGAACTCGTCGATCGGCATGCGCGCATCCTTTGTGTCTTTGTTGGTGTTCCTGCTTCCGAAGATCTTGATGCTGAGAGACGAGAACAGCATCATGCTGACGTTGCGCAGGCCCCAGAATCGCGACTTGAACTTGCTGATGGTGAGCTCGAGCAGCGAGCCGAGGTAGGGAGACATGTGGTCTGTCAAGCCTCCGTCCATGACAAGCACCCGCAGGATGTTGAGAGCGTGGATGGACGCGACGGGCATCACGTCGGGCTGTGCCGAGTCCTGCATTGCGATCTGCATCAGTCGGTTGACCGTGGACCGCAACACCGACGGATCTGCCTTGTTGGGCTGTGCGCTGACGAGGGCAAGCACAGCGTACCCAATGCCAGCACTGCGCCGAGTGATGCTGAGCTGAGAGCCTGACAGCGCGACCGTGTCGAGGAAGGCGGTGATCCACTGTTGTGGCAGACCGGCAATGTCGGCAGCCTGACTTCGGACGATCGCTGAGGCAGCATTGCAGTAGGCAGGATAGATGGTGCTGAAGGCGCCTCGGTGACGTACCTGGGTGAGCCACAAGCTGAAGCGCTGACCGACCGCCTCGATCTCGTTTACGGCGTAAATTTGGCGCCAGATCCCGCCTTCCAGCGAATTTGTCTCCTGAGTCTTCTTGCCGCGTGCTGCAGGAGGCGAGGCGAGAGTGACAGCAACGAGGACACCCAACAGAGCACTGGCCTCCTTCATGCCTCTCCACGAGTACGACAGGATGACCTGATGCTTGGGACCGGCGATCGACTCTTCCTGATTCTGCATGATGGCTGCCTTGGCGTCGACGTCTGCCACCTGCATCGCCAGCGCGGTCTCGTGAGAAGCGGGCGGGTCGAGTCCGACATTGGCACCATTCGCATCGCCATCGGTGGTTTCGCCCGCTGTGCTGCCCTCGGGTGCTGAATTGCACAGGACCGCCTTGGTCACTTGCCAGACTCTGTCGATGAGGTCTTGCGCCCGGTGCACAGCTTCTCGGAAGGACTCTCGATCGGTCTGTGCGAGCGAGTGCACCGAGACGGAAGCACACAGGTCCTGTAGCGTCACGAGCGTCCCGTGCAGAGGATGTGAGCTGGCCGCCTCGAGGATCTTTGCGTCTTCCGCAACGCGGATCTGGTAGTCGAGGAAATCGAAGAGGTCAAAGATCAACGACAAAGTTGGGTTGGCGCAAGAACGTGTAGATGCTTCCTGAGCCACACCGACAAACGTCAAGAGGGACGCAGGTCGGTGCCCGAGCTGCTGCATGTAGATCTGGCGGTACAGCTGGACCAGCTTGGCTGCGGCAGCGCATTCAAAATCTCGCGTGCTGGTGAGGAGCTCAGCAGCACGCCCAAGAAGGCGCTGCGCTGCTGTTTCAGCCGCTTCGAGACCTGCAAGGGGAGCTGGAAAGCGCGCCAGCATAGTCAGTGCGCGTGCCTGAATATCGTCGTAGGAGATCTCGGAGCAGGAGAGGAGCAGCTGGACGAGCGACGGGGTGATGATGTCGATGCTGAAGGGAAACTCTTGCAAAAAGACCTGCTTTGACTTGTTGAGCGACATGCCGGCGTTTTTGCTGAGGGTCGCGTCGCCTTCTTTCTGCTGACCGTTGTGTGTAAGGGTCGAGTCTACGCCGCTCTCTAGGATGAGGTCGAGGAAGGTGAGGGCAGTGATGCTGGCCGAATACGAAGCACCTGGATGCAGCGTGGCACGAATGAGCTGGACCATCCATTCCAAGAACTGGCGACTTGCATCGAGCGAGGACTGCATAGCAGCGAGCTTCTCCTTCTCCTGTGGATATCGTTCTGCCTCGTCGATGCGTGTGATCTTGGCCATGTCTCGAGCCAGAGCGTATGTGCTTGCACGGAGTCGCGTCAAGAGCTTGACGAAGAAGCCACGCAGTTCGCCTCTAGCGGCGGCATTGGTGATGGTCAAGCTGTAAGGGAAGAAGGTGCGTAGGACGTCGAACTCGGCCGAGGTGAGTGGGGCAGCTGGTGTCTTGGATTCGATGATCAACGAAAGGGCCGAAATCTGGAGCTCGCTGGCTGCTGCCAAGATGCAGTCCTTGAGGAGCACTGCGGGGACGACGACTTGGGTAGGTTGACCGTCGGATCGCTGCTCGGTCGCAAAGTCGGGAGCGGTGTCGATGCGGCACAAGCCTTGCACTTTGGCGATGCGAAGCACCAAGAAGACGCTCTCCACGTTGATCTGATGGTGAGATGGCGAGCCAGCTATCAAGCCGTCGAGGAGGGTGGGGAAGACGCGCCTGTCGAGGTCGAAGAGCGCCGAGAGGTGATAGGATGCCAGACCGGATCTCAAACGTTCGCCGCCGTCTTTCAATGCTGATGTGAGTGCCTGCTTCCAAATGTCGACCCATTTGTTCCAAGAGGGTTGATTTGAGGGATCTGTCGTATCCGCCTTGGACACTGGCCAAAGCTGGCATCCAATATCGTTGGCTCTTGCTGTAAGAAAGCTAAGAGCCAGCCTCGACCGCCTGTTTGCGCCGCCGTCAACTGTACCGAGACCGCGAATCATTCGATCGTAGATGTCGGAGTCTGCTAATGTGAAGCCGCCTTGGGTCGCCGCGAGGAAAGGAGCCGAGCCGTACTTGGCCATGACCACCTCGAGCACGATGGGCGACTGCTTGCGCTCGAGCTGAGAGAGTGACCGGTCGATGAGTGTGCTGAGAAAGGGGCTCTGCGATGGGTAGGGTAGAAGCGCCTTTGATGACGAAGCCTCTTGGCTGCCGGGAGATCGATAGATGGCATCCAGCAACGAGACGACAGTTTCGAACACGGCTTTGGAGCGAGACGACACCTGTGTGCGTTCGGAATGACATGCGGACCAGATGACGTCGGCGAGACTGAGCTGATGCTCGGCAGGGAAAAGCCGTTGCTTGGTGTTGGCATCGTAGCTGCTCGCTGACCATTGGGAGAGCTGGGTGGCCATGTGGGTTGCCCAGAGTCGAAGAGCATCGAGGCCGTACTTGAAGGTAGGAGAGAGCTCATCGGGTGATTCGAGTGTGAGTTCGAGACATTGCTGCAGCAGCGACAAGGGCTTGTCGAGGTAGAGGGCCGGAAGCTCGTTGGTGCTCGACGAAGCGCTGCCTTGGTCTACGAGCTGGACCTGTTCGATGTGCGATAGGAGCTGCAGCACGGCTTCCGGTGCGCCCGGATCCGTCTTTGCCTTGACCATGGTGGCCAGACTCGAGCTCAAAGAGGCAGCGCGAGCGTCAGAGATGACGATGATGGTGTGGGAAAGGAAGAAAGAGAATCTCGACTTTTTCTTCCAAAATCCACTTTTTTCGCGTTTCTTTTTTCCTTTTTCTCGCTTTCGGCTTAATTTCTGCCTTGGCTCAGAGCAACACTCCCGTAGCCATGGTCTGCCGGTCTCGACGACGAGGCTATCGAACCTTTCCGAACAGAGTCTATGCCGAACGAGGAGAATCCAATGTCCGCTTGGAATGTACTCCTTGACCTGTGAGATGATGTGATTGCGACTGCGTCGGAAGTACAATGGAAAGCGTCGCAGCAACGAGATGAAATGACCGAAGATGCAAGACTGCCTGACTCGCGTCGATTACTGACCAACGTCAAAGACGCTCAACAGGGCAAAGCAAGCGTAAAAGAGGCCCACGGGATAGGCTACGAGTAGACGCTGTTCGGAGAGCCGCAAGATGGACACAAAGATGCCCGACGCCGACGTAGAGCACCAGAGGATGAACAGGGGCGAGACGATGTATCCGATGAACGAGTCTAGGCGAACGACGATGCTTGCAGTGCTGAGGATGCAGAGCGGCAGCAGGCAGTAGCCGAGTACGGATGCGACACGATACGCATCAATGCCACCTTCACTCATGAGGTTGAGGAGTGTGTAAATGCTGACGGCTCCAAGGAGGGCGACACCGTAGACGTAGCCGAACTGACTCTTGCCTGCCAACAACAGCGTCATGCCAAAGATGAAGCAGAACAGCAGCGGTCCGGCGAGATCTGCATCGTCCATCATGTGTGCGTCCTTGGCGTGCGCGGCCGAGTAGCTGTGCAGGGGATTGAGAACGGTGAGGGTCTTGTCGACAATATGGCCGATGTTGATGCCGAGTTCCTCCATGAGCGGAGGTTCGTCGGGGAAGCCTCCTGTACCGAAAGCGGACCAGAAGCCCATTTGCGAGCTCATCATGGCGTGCGCAGCTGACCCTGGTGCATAGCCTGCTGAGGACGACATGTTGCCTTCCAAAGATGGGCGTGCGTTGCTGCCGGTAGCGTATCCTCCATCGTGCCCTGTGCCGGTAGAAGAGTAGTAGGAAGTGAACTGGTTGTTGGCGGACGAGCTGCTGTAGAAGTCGAGGTTGCCAGCCTGACCCGACGGTGTTGCCTGCGCTGATTTCGAGCCTGAAGCTTGCCCGCCGCCGCCGTAGCCGTAGGGGGAGGATGAATCGAAGATGGCCGACATGGTTTGTTGCGTTCCGAAGAAAGCGCTGAGGACCGTTCGTTTCCCTCGCACTGATGCTGAGCTAGCGATAAGCTTGATGAGATGCAGATGTTCGTTTTGCAAAAGTAGCGTCCGATGTGGTTGATGGTTGAGGTGAGGATGACAGCTCGTCCCAAGGTGATCCAAGCGTCGTTCGTTGCTGTCTCACCTGCCACTGCCACTGCCACTGCCACGCCTCCGTTCTCAGCTTCTTCCGATTTCACTCGCGTCACACTGCGCAGTCTCGCACGAGAGAGTATTCCTCCAATTGACTGAGCCTCGACCCGCGCTGCAAGATCAGTGTTGGACCCCGCTTGGAGCAAATTTCACAAAATCTGCAGTCGCTTTCGAAAATTTCCAATCCGCTTCCACTTTTTCGAGCTGAGAGCGGGTGGAGTGTCAAGTGACTGCTCATCAGCCATCCATCGGATCATCACCACCTTCCTCTCACCCGTCACCCACTCACACCATCACATCGACGGTTCGGTCATCATGCCTCAGGTAAGTCTCTCCTAGCTCGAACGATCATGTCATGCAATCAACGTCCAATGCTGACCTCTCTGCATCGCCACCTATTGACGCAACCCATCCCGCCACCGCACACCGATAACGACCACAGAACGACTACATTGAAGAGCATATCCGTCGACACGGTCGCAGACTCGACCATGAGGAGCGACAGAGGAAGCGCGCCGCCCGTGAGGTGCACAAGGCCTCGGCCGTGGCGCAGAAGGTCACCGGTCTCAAGGCCAAGATGCTCAACAAGAAGCGTCGCAACGAAAAGATCCAGATGAAAAAGACGCTCAAAGCACACGAGGAGCGAGACGTCAAGCAGGCATCCACCTCGTCCGATCCCAACCAGGCTCTCCCCACCTACTTGCTCGATCGCGAAGGTCAAAAGGACGCCAAAGCGCTGTCGTCAGCGGTCAAGGAGAGGAGGAAGGACAAGGCGGCGAGATACTCTGTCCCCTTGCCACAGGTGCGCGGTATCGCCGAAGACGAAGCGTTCAAAGTCATCAAGACGGGCAAACGCAAGCAGAAGGGGTGGAAGCGCATGGTCACCAAACCCACCTTTGTGGGCGAGAGCTTCACCCGCAAACCGCCCAAGCTCGAACGCTTCATCCGTCCCATGGGCCTGCGCTACAACAAGGCGCACGTCACCCATCCCGAGCTCAAAGCGTCGTTCAATCTGCCGATTGTAGGCGTCAAGAAGAACCCGCAGAGTCCGCTCTATACCCAGCTCGGCGTTCTGACCAAGGGTACCATCATCGAAGTCAACGTATCAGAGCTCGGAATGACCACCACCACCGGCAAGGTCGTCTGGGGAAAGTATGCCCAGGTGACCAACAACCCGGAGAACGACGGTTGCGTCAATGCTGTCCTCCTTCTCTCGTCTTGATTATGCACTTCCAACGCTCAGTTATGTCTTGTCTCTCGATCTCTTGTACACTAGCATCCAATTCGTCCTCTCCAAACAGCATTTCACATTTCAAAGCGACATGGGCACGGTGACTCGGGTGTGATTGCAGATACGCGGTGTGTGAGGTGCGACAAAGCATTCTCTGTGGTATAGTACAGATGTTCGGAAATGCAAGGAGAATGCGCGCGGAGGCAAAGATCGATCGCTGCCAGAGCCCATCGACTCAGCCTACAGCACGTCAACTGTCGAGATCCATCTCTTCGGCGGGCCCGAAGCATCCAGACAGATCGATCGGCTGTGCCCCGGTGGCGTTGGTATGCTGATGCGGCGGGTGCGCTGACGTGTGGTGCGAGAATGCCAGCGAAGGTGTGTGCGGCTGCGAGCTGTAGTGATGCCCATAGTTTTGCGAAGGCTGCTGGGCACCGCCAAACGGCGTCGAATGAAGCAACGAAGATGCTGTGGGCTGGTCGTGGCCGAATGCCGGGTTGTCGTGATGAGAGCGCGGAGCCATCGATGGGTATGTAGGAGCTGCTCCCAATGCGTGCGAGCCGTGCTGCGACGATCGGGCTTCCAGAGGCGAAGGTTCGGGAAAGTAGGAGCTCGACAAGGACGACTGCTGTGCGTAGAGAGGACTTTCGAGCGCGTGCGACGGCGATGGCAGAGCGGCCATGCCAGGAATGGAGGACGGCGTTGCGCTGAAGGCGCTGGACCCGTTGCTCGCCGGCGCTGAGAAGCTCGACCCAGACTGAAACGAGACAGGGGTTTGACTCATGAAGCTCGACGGAGCAGGACCGCCCTCTGGCACGGTCGCCAACTCGCTTGGCTTGAGCGGCGACGACGACGAGGCAGCCGAAGTCGACTTGAGCACCTCTTCGGGGTCCTTCCACAGGATGAGTGCTCCTCTAGCATCTTCAACGTTGATGGGAGAGGCATAGCCCGAAGAACCCGGACTCGACTGCGCCGATCGACGACGGCTGCTGAGAAGCGAGCCCAGACCCGGCACCGCCGTGCCCGCTGATCTCCTGCCGGAGCGACGTGAGCGAGCCGTCCCACCGCTTGATCGAGAATTGGATGCGGCATTGTCGCGATCGGATGTTCCGGTAAGAACCGCCCTGCTGTGCGCTTCGAGCTTCTCCATGAGCTCGTTGTTGATGACAAAGTCGGACGAAGATTCTTTGCTCTCGGTCGAGGTATCTGCGTCTGGCGTCTTTTGGCCTTCCGCCTCGCTTGAGCCATCCCCTTCCGAGGAGGATGTGTCGTCTAGGCTCGTAACGACGATGCGATCTGGCTCCACTTCATAGCTGGAAGGGACGCCTCGCCGCAACCTCATGTCGCTGTCTTCCAGGTCGGCGGGTTGGTGTACGATGGCTGCGCACGACGTCGCATCGAAGCCGTACGAATGCAAGGGAGAAGTGGGTGGAGCGAGGCCCTGATCTGCTAGGCGAGGTGACGTCGGAGGTGCCGGCGCTACTGCTTGCTGGTACAGTGGTGATGCTGATGCGCCAAAAGCGGAGGCAATTGCGTCGAATTTGGTTGGACTGGATGGCGGAACCCTTGGTGCTGGCGTCATGCTATCAGCACTCGCCCCGAAGGCGGAGGCTAAAGAAGCGCTCAGACCAAATGCGCCGGCGATTCCGCTATTCGCTCTTGCGCCCTGAGGACGGCCAAAGGACATTTGTTTTGGTGCTGAATGCGCCAGGCTTGTTGGATCGATCTGAAGTCCCGCCATCTTGCCATACGTATGCCGATCCTCGGGTGTTTCGAGATGTACACGCTTGTTTGGTCTCGCAAACCTGGCGAGCTCGTCACGATCCAGATCTGGACTGGCGTTGATCGGCATGGTCGCAGCTGCGGATATTGTCGTTGGTGTAGGCCATTCGTAGTCGCCGTCCGAGTCGGAGAGATCCTCGATGCCCCAGCTGCTTGCGCTCGACGAGTGTCTGGGGACGAGCTCCGGCGACGGCGGGTTGACGATGGAGGGTATCAAGCTGGCCGGGTTCGACTTGCCATCGGAGAAGCGTCCCCTCTTCTTCTTGGCAGGCGTTGGTGCGGGAGCGGTGACAAAGCTGGAAGCTGTCGGACGAGATGGACCCGCAGCGGCCCAAGAGGACTCGGCCATGATGTCCTCGATACGATCGTATTGCTGCTCAGGACGGTGGACGAGATGCAGAGATAGGTGGGAACCGTGGCCTCAGACGAGTCGAGTCATCGAGCCAGATTGGCGCCCGAGTTGCGACCGTTATCTGTGAATTGCTGCCGTGTTTGATGGTGGTAGCGGGTAGGATCGACCGTGGATGAGCTCCGGTTCAGTGCGAGTGTTGCTGCTGGTAGCTCAATGTGATGTTGTGAAGAGAAGAGAGGAAAGGTTCTGCGAAGAGGAAGAGAAAGGCTGAATCGATTGGTGAGCATTGTGTGTGCATCGGGTGACCCTGTTGGTTCGCAGCCGAGGGGAAAGTTTTGAGTCGCTGCTTGAAATTTCTGGAAGAAACTTGAGATTTTGAGCTTCAAGCCAACCAAGCGCGTATTCAAGCGCTGGCCACGCTGAGAGAGAGCTGCAACTTCAAATTCAGCCTCCACTCTCGTCCACTCAGAATCGATAGCTGCAGCCTGCAGTCTGGGCATGTGACTGTGACTGTGACTGTGACTGCTCAACGCGACGCACGGCCTCCGCGGCGGCTAATCCGACACCATCCCCGTCCACCCTCAATCACACAATGTCCAGCTGAGCTATTCATCCCTCTCAGATCACACGGCTGCAGGTCGGCTCTCCTCCGAAATGGTGGCTACCGGGTCACCCTATCATCCGACGGATCAATCATCACAGCCACAATCCCAGTCGACTCAGCAGAATGATGACACACGCACCGGAGACCTCATCTACCACTCGAGCGTCTTTGTAGCAGCACTCTTACTCCTAGAAAAGGCTGCCGACGGCTTCATCCGTCAAGTGTCGCAGCTCTCTTTCCAACTCGGCGTCAGTCCGACGCTCATCGCGCTGCTGACAGCGGGAGCCGAATGGGAGGAGTTGGTCGTCGTAATCGCCTCGATCGCGCATGGATCGTCGCGCCTCGCCATCGCCAACGTCGTCGGTTCGGCCATCTCCAACATCCTCGGCGCCTTCTCCCTCGGTATCCTCTTTGCGCCGGATGCGGTCCACTTTGACGACAGCTCCAAGCGGTTCGCCATCATCCAGGCCGCCATCACCACGGTGGTGCTGCTGCTGGTCGGAGCGGTGCAGATTCAGCATGCCGACCACGATGCAAAACTCGCCAGCAAACGGCTTTTCGAGAACGTCGTCGGGGTCAGCTTTATCGTACTCTCTGTGTTGTACTTCTTAGGGCTGTCGTGGGCCATCAGTCGAGGAATGCTGGCCGCTCCCCAGGGGTCGGATAGCGATTCGAGCAGCAGCAGCAGTAGCAGCGACGACAACAACAGCGCATCCAGTGCAGGCGACGATCGATCCGCTCCTAACAGCGAGACCGCCAGCACCACCACGCTTGGCAACGACAGCGACGGTTCTTCCTATATCCCACCAAGACGCACACCCGGCGCTGCTGCACGTAGGGGTCAGAACCGCACCGCCACCTCGGCCGCCATCGAGAGGACTCCCCTGCTGCTCGGCTCGGCCACCAACTCTAACCTGGCCACACGTCTAGCGCAGAGGCGTCGTGCTGCCGTCTTCCGCAGCTTGCGCAAGCTCCTCGTCAGCTTCCTGCTGCTGTCGCTTGCCGGCTACCTCCTCTCTCACTCGATCCTCGAAATCGCTTCCCTGGTGCATCTTTCGGATACCGTGCTGGGTCTCACCGTGCTATCGTTTGCCACGACGATTCCGGAAAAGTTCCTCAGCGTCATGGCCGGTCTCCGCACTGCTCCTCCCACGAGACCTCCACCGCCCGTCCGCCGGCCCAGTCTCGCCCGTCGCGCTTCCGTGCACGACGAAGCTGAGGACGACGTTGCTTGGGGAGCAGCAAGCATCCTGATGGCAGGCGCGGCTGGATCCAATATCTTCCTCTTGACATTGTGTCTGGGCGTCTCGCTCATCTTTGACCGCGATCGCATCTACCCATCAACAGCGGCGTTGCCGGATCAGCATCGGTTCGCGGCGAGCAGCGTTCAGTGGCCAGAGTTTGTTCTGCTCGAGGCGGCGTCGCTCTCGTTGGTGCTCATTGCGTATACGGGGGGACAGAGGTGGCAGGGTGTGCTTCTGCTGCTCGGGTACTTTGCGTTCCTTGCGGCCGAGTTTACGGTTCTGAAGCGATGATGTTGAGGTGTACATTGCAATGACATTCATCTCTAGAGGCATGAGTGTGTTGCTGGTGACCATTCTAACTACTAATGACACCGCTAGCCTCGTTCGGCCTGATGGTCACGCCGCTGTTCAAAAGACTCTGCAGCACCTTATCGTTGCTCTCCCTGCCGTTGCTCAGCACCTTTGCCACCCTCGGTAGCACCTCGCTGGTACCCAACTCGATCTTATCCTCTACCAGCGGGTCCGCCCTTGTCGGCCCCTTGTTGAGGATGAGCACGGGCTTCTTCTGCTCGACCGCCTGTTTGACCAACCGAAATGCCGAATACGTCGCCAAGCTCGTCCCCACAAGCAGCATCGCGTTGCACTCGTCGACCATCTGGTGGGAGTGATCACGAAGTTTGTCGGGGACCGACTCGCCGAAGAAGATCACCGCCGGCTTTAGGACACCTCCACAGTTCGGACACGCAGGATACTTGAACGTGCTGTAATCCGTATCCTTGCCGAGCTCAACATCGCCGTCCGGATTGGTCTTGGGGCTCTTGCCCGTGCGCGTCATCTGCCGCTGTAGCTCGGCCCACGACGGGTTCACCTCGGTGAGTTTATCCTGATACACCGCGCGAGAACCGCGCATTCCGCAACCGTGGGGATAGTTGGCGCCCGTCGGCGTGTTTTCAGGGCGAAGGGTTACAGCGCGCGGTCCGCGGAGGTACGAGGTTGACGTGAGAGCTTCGTAAAAGTCCGCATCGATGGGACCACTGTGGTGGGAGGGGTCGTAGGAGGCGGGGCTGGAGACGCAGACGACGTGCTTGAGCGTTCCGTGCAGTTCGAGGATGGTGCTCGCAGCGAGCGAGGCAGAGGGGGTGGCGGCGTGGTGTAGGTTATCGACGTTTTGTGTGATGAACTCGGGGACATATCCCAGTCGCTGTATCGCGGCAATGCTAAAATGAGTTCTGTTCGGCTTAGCCACACGTACTGGGGGGAAACCGAGGTAGGATCGTGAGTAGTAGCGTTGCCGTGCAAGGTGTCCCTTTTCGGATGGATCGATGAACTCGTGGTAGAAGATCGGTCGGTAGGTTTTGTGGACGGTATAGTGGCCGTTTTCGCCGCGATAAGGGGCGATACCAGAGTCGACAGATACGCCCGCGCCCGTCATGATCAAGGCCTTGCCCTTGGCGGTGGAGAGAAAGTCGGCGACGATGTTGGTGGCCGTTTCGAGGCTGTACTCGATCGTCGACCGGGTGGCTTGTTCTGGGATGGAGGGTATTGATATCCTCATCTTGCCCGCCGCTCCTGAGAGACCAGTGTGACTGACAGGCTAGGACAAGGCACGTGGATGTTCTTGTGACGACCTCGAGTGCAAGACTGCGACGGCGAGGAACAAGTGTTGGTCTCGGTGTCGAACGCTTTCACCTTCGTTGGACCCTGTTTTTTGCGATGGTCTCCTCCACATGATGATATTTCGGTCATGACCACGAAGGATCCGCGATGTTTGTCAGCGATCCCCGGCTTCTGGCTGTCTCGTTTGGCAGACAAGCACGCCAATGACGTCTGGCTGGTCTCAAGTGCGGCTCGCAACTGTCGAAAGGTCGGCGTCATGTGCCATCCGTCCGCTGCATGTGGCAGATCCCGAAGCCGGACCCCACAGTTCGGGTCGAAACATATATATGCCGTCCCTCCTCCATCCTCGTCCCCGTTTCCCCTCCATCCATGCTACTCGCACCCACACTCGGTCGTGTCTTACCCAGCTTTCTCTCACCTCTTCGTCAAGCAATAAGAAAAACAATGACCAAAGGCGACCCGCACGATCTCTCCAAGGGCGACGAAGTGTCTTGGAAGTGGGGCTCGCAGCATCCCAGCGGCACCGTCAAGGAGGTCAAGGACGACGGCGCTCAAGTCAAGACCAAGAAGGGTTCGACGATCAGCAAGGACGGCAGCAAGGAGGATCCTGCCGTCGTGATCGAGACGCAGAATGGCAATGTGAGAGCAATCCCCCCGTTCGAGAGGACGTGATCTGGTGCTGACAGACGACGCTACTCATCTGATGCTTTGTTGATTGATCTGGACTGCTGCAGAACGCTGTGAAGAATGTAAGTCGGCAGAGCTCAGCGAGAGTATGCGACCGAATACTGACGAGGTCCCGCTTTCTGCTGACGATTCGATCGACAGGCTTCCGAGATCGACGGTGTCAAGCCCTGAGCTCACGAGACCATTCTCATCAAGCAATGCAAAGACGTTGTCCTGTTCATTCACTTATCCTATCACGGCGACTGCGGTCAGGCTCGAACACCACTCCGCGACTTCTATACTGACTTGAAGCATTCGTTATTGCAGACGAGCTAGGCAACTTGTGCAACGGACAAAGAGCTGGCTGACATCGATTGCGTATGTCACGCTTATGATCAACATTTCCCCCTATCGCAACCTAGTGAAGCGGCCGTCTAGTTAGCGAACAGATCGATAGTGTAAGCGCTGTCCGTGCTCATCGTGAGGTTGTAGAACAGCTGGTTGTTCTTGATCGGAACCGACGCGTTGTACAGCACCGTCGGCGCGTTCACAACTCCAGCGTTGTTGAAGGGGATCTCCTTGACAAGCGCACGCAGGCTCGTCTTGCCCTGATAGCCGGGCACGTTGTTGACGTTGGACACGGTGATCGGGTAAGGGCCGTCCTGACCTCGAGTTCCTGCGAGGATGTGCACCTGGTTGGCCGATCGGTCTTGGGTGACGTACAGGTCGTAGCACGAAGAGCCCGTTGCGCCGGCGTAGGTGATGAGTCCCTTCTGCATCTGCGTGTAGTAATTGAACACCTGCCAATCGCCCATCTTGTCGAAAGTCTGGTAGTTGTTGCTGACGAGAAGCAAACGAGCCAGGTCATCGTGCAAACCCTTGCCACTACCCCAGTTGGCACGCAGACCGGTGATGCCAGTCCTCTCAAAGCGTCCGATGAACCAGGCGGTGTAGGCAGGCGTCTGCTCGTCGGCTCCAGCGTACTCGTTGATCTGAACCGATCGATCAGGCAGCCCGTAGTTTTGCTTGATCTGGTTCAACTGTCCTACCGATACAACTGGGTCGTTTCCGCAGTTGGGCGATCCTCGGCCCGAAAGCTGGTGATAAGCGTACACATCCGGAATGACGTTCTGCGCCTTGACGTACTGCGCCCAATTCTGCCACCATGTGCTCTGAGCGTTCGCAGGCTCGGCGGTGGTCGGTCCCTGCAACGGCACGTTGGTTCCAAAGGCGGCGCGGTACTTTTGGAAGGCGTAGTTGTACGACTGAAGGAACTGGTCCTGGCTACGAGGCCAGAAGTTGCTTCCGTCGGGCTCGTTCCAGATGTCGATGTGCAGGTTCGAGGTCATGTTGTTCGACTTGAGATCCGAGATGAGCATGTCGAGGAACGTGCCATACTGCGAGCAATCGTTGTTGTCGCAAGGGTAGACGTTGGTCGTAGCGGTGGCTCCGTCTGCGCCCCAGATGTCGTGAGGCAGCAAGACAAACTTGGCGCCTCGGGCAGTAGCATACTGATAGTTCTGAAGAGCGGACTTGAAACGAGCCGTGTAGCCAGTGATGTTGCCCCCAGCATAACCATTGTACGGAATCTGAGCTCCGCCTGCTCGAACGTAGTTGACGCCAGCACCAGTGAAGAGGCCGGCAGGCAAGGTTGGGGCAGCGTTCGGACTGAAGGCTGGATCGTCGGGAAGACCGTACAAGATGCCAGCGCCGAGATGGGCTGGGACGCCGCCATAGACCGAGAGATCCACGTAACCGTTGCCGCCAAGGCTGATGGCTTCCGAGGACGAAAGGCTGGCGAGGGCCATGCAAACGAAGGCCGTTACGGCCTGGAAGCTGCGCAGCATGTTGTCTGTCGAGCTCGAGCGATGTAGCGTTGCTTGGTGTTCTTGATGAGAGCCGATGGGTGTGCTTGAGCGAGTCTTGGACGATTCTTGCTGTCGTCTGGCGGGCTTTTTATGCATCCCAAGCAACGAAAGGCAGCAATGGAGACGCTTGCTCGCACATTTGCGCGGAAGCTGCCCCTCTGCGCCAGGCTTGATGCTGCGATTCCAAGTATCCATTCACGGTGGTAGCATTGTCGCAAGGAAGTTCGCCTAACTCACTCGCTTGCCACTTGACCGAAAAGCTGACTCGCAGCTCGGACGTCTCTGGTTTCCATCATTTGGTGTCGCAAGCGAGAATAAGGCTCGGACCAAAGCTTTGCAGCTCCGCCTGGAACCGCTCTCAGGGCCAACGCGAGATTGTGTATCGACTCGGTGATAGATTCCCGATCGTTGGTCGCCGGTAGCATGGCTTTGCCAGACCGGTAACCCTGCAAAACCCGTCTGGGTCGGCAAAGTATGCACTTCTAGAGGGACGAGAGACTGAGAGGTGGATGCTCGTGACGGTTTGATGGCGGAGAAGCTGTGTGCAAATCAAAGACGGAGAACTCTGGTACACGAAGCTAGTTGAGACGGATCAATATGATCTTCCTTTGGCGTCAAGCTCGCATGAACTCATGCCTGGATGATGTGGGGCCCCAACCGCTCGCATTAGCATCAAGGAGATTTCCGAGCCCAGCTCGTTCCTTCTGCCGTCAAACCAAAGGAGCAACTGCAAACCGAAGGTCCGCCGGACATCTCTCAATGAAGCATCTTGTGACCCCGCTTGTCGGGCTGCCAACTTTGTGCATTAGCCTCGGATATCTTTGATTCATGCCGGCCGCGGCAGACATCGATCTCCGCCTCGAGCCGGTGATTCGGTGCGACGAACCCTGATTCGTCTATCGGCAATCTTTGCCTTCTGCGTGAAGCGGTGATCTCGACACTTTCACGCCGTCTCACAGTCGAGCAGAAGCTCGCAATCTTGTGATGATTCCTCGTCTCGGCTCCCAGAGCCACATTTAGCGTCGTTCCTGTGCCTTTTCTTGGCAATGAGTGTACAGACGAGGCTGCGATTGAGACCACGTTGCTCAAGCTTAACGACATTGTAAGCACTTTCATTGACGAAGAAAAGACAGAGAAAAGGGGCCTCGAAAAGGTACTCCTAATGAGCAAGTGAGAGGTTCGAGAGGATCGGTCGATGTTAGACACGCTCGAACACGGGCATCTCGTCGATGGGCGCCTCGACCTCAATCGTGATGCCACCGCTGAGCACTTCTCGTTCCTCCTGGATCGACGAGCGGCAAGCGGCTTCTCCGTGCGCCTCGGTGAATCTAGCCCGCCTCCATTGAGCGTTCTCGGGAAGATAGACCGTGCGACGACGAGCGTTGGGCTCGAGGATTGGGCAGACAAGGTAGCGATGGCCGTACATGTACTGGTCTTCGATCTCCCACGCCTGCTTGTCGTTGGGAAACTCGTAGAAGAGCGTCCTCATCAGCGGGTCGCCGTGCTCGGAAGCGTTCTTGACAATCGATCGCGTGTAGTCTCGCAGCTGCTCCCTGATCAGGATGTACTTCTTGAGGATCGGGAAGGTCTCCTCGCCGTACGACCAGACTTCGTTGTCCGCACCGCTCTGGCAGTAGTCGGGATCGTCCTTTGCGATGTCTGGCTTTCGCTGACGAGGCTCGCGGTCTCCGTGCAGTCGCATCACCGGACAGAAGGCTCCCCACTGGAACCAGCGGACCAACAGTTCGCGGAAGGCAGGATCGTTGGGATCGCCGCCGTGGAAGCCACCAATGTCGCTGTTCCACCAAGGAATGCCAGCGAGCGAGATGCTCAGTCCGGCAGCCAGCTGGTTTCTCATGCTCGACCAGGAAGAGGCAATGTCGCCAGACCACACGACGGCGCCGTACCTCTGTGAGCCGATCCAGGCGCATCGCAACAGATTGATCACCGAGTTTTGACCGTTGGCCTGTTGTCCCTCGTAGAAGCAGCGAGCGTACGAGCGCGGGTACTCGTTGCCAACTGCGAGGAGAGGTCCCTGGTGGTATCGGAAGTGGTCAAAATCATACTTGAGGTATTCTGGCTCGGCCTCATCGAGCCAGAACAGCTTGACGCCGATGTCGTGGTAGTTTTTCTTTGCAATAGACCAGACATGCTCTCGCGCTTCTGGGTTGGTGAAGTCGACAATGCAGCAATCGCCAAGGAAGTCGAATTGGGTTCGAGCACCTCTCTCGGTCCTGATCAGATGGCCCATCTCCTTGAACGACTCGTAGTTGTGACTGCGCTTGTCCACCGTCGGCCAGATGCTGACCATGAGCTCGACGTTCATCGACTGCAGTTCTTGCACCATCGCCTTGGGATCGGGCCAGTAGGTGCGATCGAAGTTCCAGTCTCCTTGTCGAGGCCAGTGGAAGAAGTCGCAGATGATGACATCGAGCGGCAGACCGAGCGACTTGTGCTTTCGAGCCACAGAAAGAAGCTGTTCTTGCGTCTCGTAGCGCAGCTTGCATTGCATGAATCCAAGCCCGTACTCTGGCATCAAAGGAGCTCGACCCACCACAGCAGAATAGGCGCGTTGAACGTCGGCTGGACTATCACCTGCGACGATCCAATAGTCGAGCACCTTGGTGCAGCGCGACTCGAACGTGATGATGTTCTTGCCAAACGTAGCCCTTCCGACGGCAGGGTTGTTCCACAGGAAGCCATAGCCGCGGCTCGACTGGAAGAAAGGAACGCTGATCTGAGAGTTGCGATGCGCGAGCTCCAGATCGATGCCCATCAGGTCGAGATGGTCGTGCTGGTATTGACCCATGCCAAAGATCTTCTCGCGACGATCCTGGGTCTGGAATCGAGCGGTGAGCTGGTAGTCACCGCCAATGATGGGCACAAAGTCTCTCGCATCGATGAGAAGAGCGCTGCAGTTGGGATCGCACGGGTCGTCGCGGTTGCGGCTATACTCTTCGAGAAGAACCTTGCCACTGATCGCATTGCAGATCGTAAGCTTGCCTCTGCTCGAGAGAGAGGCTCGAATGTTTCCATTGGTTAGCTCGGTAGCTTCAGCCTTGTCGTTAGTGCCTTTAACCGTTCGAATCTGAGGCGGCTCGGTACTTGGCCTTGCAAAGATGCCCCAGTCCTCGCTCGGGAGCGTCGCAACTCGAGTGGATCGCACTCGCACGGCATTGGGACCCCAGGCCTCGATTCGCACGAGTTCGCCATCGTAGCGATAGACGATTGCTTGGTCCTTGGTCTCGATCATGGCTACAACGAGTCTTGATTGTCAGAGGATGGTACGATGTTGGAAGACCACGCGATGCAGAAGAAGCAGATCGACTTTCACCACTTCTTTCGAGATTCGTGGGATCCGGAACAGGCAGCCTTCGGTCGACCTTTGTTGCGCTGCGAATCTAGGACAGTCGGTAATGTCACTCACTTCTGAACTCGCACGCTGAAGCTGCTCGCTGCAAACAGATTGCCGAGAAGAACGTCTTGAACTGCAAGGCAAGCCCGAGAGATCATTGCAGACCGAGTTGGAGCTGTACACACAGCGATACGAGGCGGCGACAAGACGGTCCGGAATGGAGAGATTACCGAAATGTTGCATTGCCGATAAGCAGAATTGCCGAATGACTTTGCCGAGAACTCCGCCACGACTGAACACAAAAGCTCTGCTGGTGGCCGCCTTGAGCGGAGTGCGGGGAAGAGCGAGCCTGGAAGCAGACGACATCGCCTCTACAGACACTCGCATGACCGACAATGAGGATCTTCCTGCAAGAAGCTATGCTCGAAGCTTGCCTTGCCGTTCTTGTCATAGCCTTGTCTCTTGTCTTTGAACCATCATCTTGACACCATCATTCGTCGACTTGTCAGTACAATGGCCGGCGACTATCCACAGGAGAAGTTCCTCAACGCTCGGCTCAAGCCCGACTCGTTCTGGGAGCGATGGCAGTCGGCCGCACGCAATACAACTATTCCTGTTCAGCTCGACCTCTTGCGCGAGACGGGCAGGTACGAGGCTTTCAATCTCAAACACATCCCGTACTACGACAAGCCGCCTTCAATCTGGCCCGTTCCTGACTGGCTCTTTTGGGAATCGGACGTCGGAAAGTGGGTCGAAGGAGCATGCTACCATCTCCAAGTCTATCCCGACCCGAACATCCAGGCCCACATCGAATACCTTGCTGACCTGATCGAGAAGGCGCAGCAGCCCGATGGCTATCTCAACATCCACTTCGTGGTCAACGAGCCAGAGAAGCGCTGGTCCAACCTTCGAGACCTGCACGAGCTGTACAACTTTGGTCATCTAATCGAAGGCGCGCTTGCCTACCACAGGCAGACCGGGAGCGAGAAGCTCAACAACGTCATGCTTCGATTCGTCGACTACTGCTGCTCCGTCTTTGGCACCGAGCCTGGCAAACTGGCCGGCTACCCTGGTCATCCCGAAGTCGAGATGGCGTTGCTCAGGCTGTACAAGCGTACTGCGCACGAGAACTGCCTCAAGCTCGCAACCTACTTCCTGACCGAGCGAGGCAAGAACGGCGGCGAGTTCTACAAGGAGGAGCAGGCGAGACGAGGCGAGCATCCGCACACGATCCCTGCGATGATGCCCAAGCCCTACTCGTTCTGGTACATGCAGGCGCACAAGCCCATTGCCGAGCAAGACACCATCGAAGGCCACTCGGTTAGGGCCATGTACTTGCTCACTGCGGTGCAGGATCTCGTCGTTTCGCCCGACAGCACGCGGTTTACGACCCAAGAGCACGTTGATGGCCTTCGTGCTGCAGCGCAACGACTGTGGAACAACATGGTGCAGACAAAGATGTACGTCACTGGCGGCATTGGAAGCATCAAGCAGTGGGAAGGCTTTAGCATTCCTTACTCGCTTCCCATCAGCACGGACGAGGGCGGCTGTTACACTGAGACCTGCGCTGGTATCGGTCTGCTCATGTTTGCAGACCGTCTGCTGCACCAACAGCTCGATGGAAGCATTGCCGATGTGGCCGAGCGCGTGCTCTTCAACTCGAGCATCACCACTGGCATGTCGGTCGACGGCAAGGCGTTCACCTACGTCAATCAGCTCGCCAGCTCGCACGAGGAGCCGTGCCAGCGCTTCGACTGGTTCGAGTGCGCCTGCTGCCCCCCGAACGTCATGCGCACGCTCGGCTGCCTGCAGGGCTACTTCTTCGGAACGCTCGCTGGCAACTCTTCCGACCTCGCGATCCACCAGATCTTTGCTGGCAGCATCGACTATCTCGGTAACAAGGTGCAGATCGAAACCAAGTATCCTCTCGATGGCCATGTGACTGTCAAAGTGGAACAGATCGCTGCCTCGAGCACCATCTGGCTGCGTGTTCCAGGCTGGGCTCAGTCAACCTACTCGTTCTCGGGCGATGCAAAGCTCAATGATGGATATCTCGCCATCACCAGCGCAGGCGAGTACCAGCTCACGTTCAAACTCGAGCCGCGAATCCTCTACTCGCATCCCGATGTTGGTCCACGCCGTGTCACTCTGGCCTACGGACCGTTGATCTACTGCATCGAAGACGTCGACAATGCGTGGGTTGACGAGCTTCCCGAGAAAGAGCAGCACTTTAAGCATCTCAGTCTACAGCTTCCGAGCGATCCGTCGCAGATTCGTGTGCGCGAGCCAGATGCAGAGGGCATCGTCAAGCTCGAGCTACCCAAGTCGGGCTACGTTCTCAAGGTGCAGGACGAAGACGGATTCGCATCGGCTTTCGAGCAAGAGAAGCAACCAGGATACTACGAAGCAGAGGGTAATGGTCACGATCTCGTCTTTGTTCCTTACTATTACCGATGCAACCGACCAGACACCAAGGGGAGGATGCGTACCTCGCTGCGCGTCAAAGCCTAGGCTTGCGATACGTTTGCTCTTCGCACTTTTTCTTCGAGCAATAGTCGCACCGTCACAATCAACTAGGAGCAATGAATGCCATCATTAGACAATTGGATACGAGAAAACGAGCGAAGCCTGTGAAGAAAGCCGAGAAGGTGAGGATCTCGGCTTTCAGCATAATGGATCGCAGTTCACGCTTGATGAGAGCGATGATTCGGGACTGCGATGTTGACCGAACAATCGCAGATCTGCTCAACTCCAAACCAAGCTAGATTGCCGTGCACTCGAGTCGATTGCTCCATTTCGTCGTGCCAATGCTGACATTCCCGGGCTCTGGATGCGATTCTCTGAAGGACGGAGAGCTCGGACAACTTGCTGAGAAGCGGTGATACACGCAGAACGGTGATCGCTGTTGAAACAGACGACGGCAAACAGCTCTCAATTAGACCGGCAATCGCCGTTGAGATGGACGACGACGGGGAGCTCACACGCAGACCGGTGATCGCTTCAAAGACCATACATGGCAAAGACCTCACACTACGACCGGCGAGTGTGATCAAGAGCAAAGACGGACGGCAAATGCAGATCCGGTGATCTTTTAGGATGGTGTGAATTGCCGCTAACCTACGATGACATTCGATCGGCAGGGAGGAAGTGAGACCACAGATTGCCGTTTTGCAGAGCATCCCGACGGGAAAGGATTGCCGCGAGAAGAGGCTAAGCGTGGCGAGGCTTGGATGACGTCTGCCGTCCCAGGCCGCTCAAGTCGCTCGTCGCGATTCTTGTTGATAGACCATTCACCCAGTTCAGCGCAGAGGCAGGGGTCGGAAAAGTCACGACTTTAGACCGGGCACAGACTCGAAGCTGTCGCCGATGTGATCCAGTCTCTGCTTGGTTTGACGGCAATCTGAAAGCAAGGATCGGAGCGATCGACTTTACTGTAAGCGTGCGAGAGGGAGGGAGTTGTCCGCGACGAGACGATCGCGAACACGCTCTGAACAGGAATCAGACGAGTTTACTCAGTGATACAGACACTGCGTGCACAACGAGGATGCTGATATGGCAAAGCCATTGGTCGCAGACGATGGCGACGCTTCACTGGGCCGAGACTGAATCAGATGAGAGCCAGCTCCGGCGGAGTTACAAGTGGCGTGATTGCGGGCCAAAGTCAGTTCGGCATTCTGCAGATCCATCGAGACACAAGGTGGTTGCAGCGCGCCTAAGCGGTGATGGCCTGCCTGCGGCAATCTCGGTAGCTCGCTCGCTCGGCATCGTGGGGCCAAAGCGGACCATGGGCTTGGTGCGCGGCGGCCGGAAATATACTGTGTTCGAACCATGCATGATACCTTTCCCGCCTCGCATGACGAGAGCGGAGTCTCATTTGGCCTGTTTCGGAAATCTTAGACCGCACGGCATAGACAGCGGTCTGGCCCAGGAAATGGTATCGTCGTTCGGCTATCTGCTCTGTCTTGGATCTCCTGCAGCATTGCATTGCAGCTCGGTCTACGCTGTACGAGCGCAGAGTCGTCTTGACACCGCAATGCATGGATCCGTCGGGATACTCTTCGGCAATCCTAAGCGAGCCCCAAGTTGCGGGTTGCATTTCCGCCCTCTGCCTTTGCCTATGCGCTCTTGCAGTCAGGCGAGCGCAGATAAGCATGTGACCGTCAAGACGGCTGCTCCAGGTCATGGTGCTTCTGCGTCTTCGGCTTTCTCACACTCGGCGCTCATTAGAAGCGGTCTGGTCTCGCCAGGCGCCTTGACACGCTTCCTTGTCGAGAGATAGCCGAGTCGAACAAGCGCATCCAAGCCGCAGGATGGAGACCCCGCATTCAGGAACGCTGCTTCGCATGCAAGTCACACTTGCTCTTGGATAGACATATAAGCTCGACCATGTTGTGTGTCGTTTCCCCACATTTCTACACCATCGCCCCCGCCTCACTCTGTTTTCCCCGCACTCTCCCACGTGGAATTGATTTCGCAGTCAACCCACCTCTGCCCGCTGTCAAGCATCCAGACCCTTTGGAACCTGTCCACCCCGCAACGTCCCATCGGCCGTGAAGCCGGTCCGCACTCAACATGGCTGGCTACAATGTCGAGGCACAAGACGTGCTTCAAATCAAGCAAGGCGAAAAGAATCGCATGCATCAAGACCTAGGAAACGACTTTTACAGCGTTGTTGCGGGTGCAAAAGCCGCTGCTGAACACGAGCACCAAGATCTCGGCGTCGTCGCTGCTTTCCGCAAGCACTGGAAGGCAGCTCTTTGGTCTATCGGCCTTTCTACTGCATTGGTCATGGAGGGCTATGATGTTGTGGTGATCAATTCGTTCTATGGATCCAACGCATTCATCGACCGCTTTGGCACTGTCCTCGGCAACGGCGAGAAGGTCATCACCGCTCCGTGGCAAACCGGCCTCTCCAACTCGGCTCTCGTCGGTGAAGTCGCTGGTCTCATGATTCAGGGTTGGGCTTCGGACCGCTGGGGCTACCGACCCGTCTACATGGCCTCGATGGCCTTCATGACCGCCACCATCTTTATCCCCGTCTTTGCCACTTCGCTGCCCATGCTCTCCGCCGGCGAGATATTGATGGGCATTCCCTGGGGTGTTTTCCAGACGCTGACCACCACCTACGCCGCCGAGATCTGCCCTGTTCAGCTTCGACCTTACATGACGTCGTATGTCTGCTTCTGCTGGGGCCTCGGCATCTTCTTGTCGTCGATCGTGGTGCGCGCTACACTCAACATGGAAGGCCAGTGGGCCTGGAGGATGCCGTTCGCTCTGCAGTGGGTCTGGCCTGTTCCGCTCTTCCTGATTGCCTACTTTGCGCCCGAATCGCCCTGGCACTTTGTTCGAAAGGGTCGCGACGATGACGCCAAGGCCTCACTCCGCAGGATGCAGACCAAGCAGAGCGGCGAGGACGAGACGCACATCAACAACCAGGTCGACTTTATGAAGCACACCAATGCGCTCGAGAAGGCCGAGCAAGCCGGCGCTTCGTACCGCGAGTGCTTCCGCGGCACTTCGAGACGACGTACGCTGCTCGTCTGCATCGTCTATGCGCTTCAGTGGTGGTGTGGCAACCCGCTCATGTCGTACGCCGTCACCTTCTTCCGCCGCGCCGGTCTCAGCCAGAACAACGCTTTCAACCTCAACATTGTCATGAACACCACCTACATGATTGGCGTCGTCACGTCCTGGTTCCTGCTCCGCGCCATGGGCCGTAGGACGCTCTACTTGCTCGGTGCGGTCCTCTGTTGCGGCCACCTCATCGCCATCGGATCGCTTGGCTTCTTCGACTCGACCTCGGTATCGTGGGCGACGGGTGCTCTGCTCATCACCTTTGCGCTCGCCTACAACTGCACCATCGGACCCGGCGCCTACACGATCATCGCCGAGCTTCCCTCTTCGCGTCTGCTTGCCAAGTCGATCGTGCTCGCGCGTCTCACCTACGTGCTCACCGGTCTCATCACGAACACGCTCACGCCACGCATGCTCTCGCCCGATGCCTGGAACTGGGGTGCTAAGGGTGCCTTCCTGTACCTCGGCACGTGCGGTGCTATCCTGGTGATCCTCTTCTTCTGCCTGCCCGAGTCGCGCAACCGTACCGCAGCTGAGATGGACGAGATGTTCGCTCACGGCGTGCCTGCTCGCAAGTTTGCCTCGACCCACCTCAACCTGTACGAGGTCAACAACAACGCCAGCGTCAGCACCGCCTACGTTCAGCACATGGGCCAGGACAGCAAGGACGAAAAGTCTTCGGACGACGGCGTTCACGTTCTCACCAGCAACGCGAGCCAGTAGAGTCGGACGCACTCTCGTCGGTCTTCGTTCAAGTGCCAGATTGCTTCAATGCTTTCTTCGTGTTCTTGCCCCTCCTCCTTCCTTTGTATTCTTGCCTCGTTGTACGTCATTTCAATCAATGATCGATGTCATGGTTTTCAATTGCAGGCGTGCTTGAATCATATCGACGAGGCGTGCCTGAATTCAATCAAAGCAGGCTTTCATCCGACGCGAGGCTGCTCATCGCCAGCGTGCTTTAAGTTAGCGTCAACACTCCTATGCCAAAGTCGCTGCCACTGCCTTGGGCCGTCTCAACTACATCGCCCTCCGGATGTTGAGTGCTTGCTTTGTTCACGTCATCGAGGCTGTGAAAGCTGGAAGGCGGCTCAGAAGACACGGGATTGGTTCTGCGACGATGTGCAGATGGCCGCAACGGCAGGATGCAGCTATTGATCGCTTGCTCGTACTGACGCTCGCGATGTCAAAGATCTCACAATGGCGCAGACCTCGTAAGCCGAGAAGTTGCAGTGTACGCAGAGACTGAGACGAATGCTCGGAGCCAGGAGACCAAGCATCCTTGAACACACGCAGCTGCAATGCCGGCTCACGGGCTGTGCGGAGAGCGCCAAGCGTGGTTCTTCAATGCTTTGATTCGGTCTGCGGAGTTCAAGCAACACCACGTGTCGGATCCACACAGCATGGCAAGCGCTCGCCGCATGATAAAGCTGTGTTTGACCTGTGCGACGAGCCAAGGCTGTACGATTTTGTGGCCGAAAGATGAAGTTTTTCGCCGGTCAGATGCAGAGAGCTGTGCTGCCGAAGCTCGACCCTGCAGCTAAAGAAGCGTGTGGCGGTGTTGATTTTTGCTGTTCGACCTCATCGCCGCTGCCTAGCCTCGTAGCTTGGTACCAGAACAAACGACGAACCGCTTGACCATGTGACAATGTTGCTTTGCTTGACGCTAGACAGGGCCTGAAAGAAGAGATCCTACTGAACGGTTTGCTCGACCGATGCGACGATGGCAGCGAATATAAGCAAGCGTGCTGCAGTGTGAGTTTGACATCACCCCAACTTGATCCCTTCTGTACCTTGATTCAACGCCTTTCCGACAATGAGAACGTTCTGTTGCTGCATTCCAGTCAGGCTAGGCGTCTTGGTGCTCAGTCCAGTGACCGCCGTGGTAGCCGCTTTGCTCGCGTACACGCAGCTCTTCCTTCTCATCCACCAACAAGCACGGTATGACACGTTCGAGAAAGCAATCCGCGGGGCACTCGTCGGCATCACCATCCTCCTGGCGCTGTCATCTCTCTTTGGCTTCGTCGGCTCCGTAATCGCTCGCAGACGAATGGTGTCGTTCTACTCAAACATCCTCTGGATCTCGCTCCTCATCTTCACGGTCTTGGGCGCTATCGATCTGTGGCAATTGTTCAGCCATCGTAACCGTGCCGCGCAGAGCTGCGAGGCCAAAGTACAGCAATCGACTCAGGACCTCCCTCAAGGCTTCTTTGGCATCTCGTTCGACGCTTCCACAGACGAAGCTTGCAAGAAGCTCGCCGATATCAGTGCGATCGTCGTTGCGATCCTCTTTGGTATCCTCGTTCTCGTCTTGATTTGGCTCATCGGTATCGTCACCAAGTACAAGCACCAGCTGCAGCAGCGCGACGCAGCCCACAACGGGTATCACCACGTCGGTAGCCCCACTCGACGCTCACACATGTTCGGCAACATCGGCAAGAGCTATCAGCCAGCGGAAACACGAGAAGTCGACGAGAGCGGTGCTGGACTCTTGCACACGGCAACACAGCCTGCAGGATCGAAGGATGTTTCGAACGATCGAGCGATCCGCCAGCAGGTCTGAGCGACCCAAGCTCGCCAACAAAGCTTTGTAGATAGAGTCTCCTGTCAACCACGCAAAGGACAATGGTATCGCGAACAGCTTCAGGCACCGCTCTTGTGTATTGCGACCGTAGGACGCTGTGTTCTCGTTGCGGATCCGAAGCCCGTCGTGCTGAGCTCCAACGTGTCCAACGACTGCCGAGCCTTTCCGCCCGGTCTCGAGAGATGTTGACAGCGCCGCAGAGGAGAGACCATCAATCACCGCAACAGCAGAACAGAGAGGCATGATATTACAAGTAGAAGTACAATTGAAAACAACAATGAAAGGGAAAAGATCGCTGGCGATCCGTCGTTATGGCGATCCACCGCCGTTACCATCCGATCGCCGCAAGTGATTGCCTCGAGAATGTAGGTGGACTCCAATGCAGCTTCTCAGGGTTGATGCGGCGTCGCTTCTTCTTGGCAGTCTTGTCGTGCTTGGCGATGACGGCATCCGAGAGAACGAGGTAGTGCTTGCCCGAGAAGTGCTTGAGCATCGAGTTCGCGAGGCAAACGTGCATGATGTCGCCGTGGGTGAATGCGGTCTTCTGGGCGATCTCCTCGATGCTGATGTCCTCCTCAGTCTTGAGCAAGAGCTCGACGATGATCTCGGTCCAGTAGGCACGGTAGCTGAGAAGACCCAAATCGGAGAGCGGCTTCTCGGGACTGCCGAGCTTCTTCTCGATCTTGCTGAGTTCGTAGGAGAATTCGATGAGCAGCTTGCCGTAGCCATGGCGCTGGTGTTGCGGTAGTGTGAGGATGCAGGCGACGTTGTAGTTCTCGGCGGAGTCTTTCTCTTTGGAGAAGTAGCCAAGCAGATGGCAGCCCATATCGTCGCGTTTGACCATGCAGTAGTAAAGGAACGGGTCGACATCATAGTAGAGCGTCTTGTGATCGAGGAACAGTTTGCTAAGCAGACATAGATTGCGGCACCAAGTCCTTTGCTTTCGACCGTCGATCTCGAAGAAGGAGATGTCTTCGTGCCGGTAGATCTCATTGCCGGGAGGATGCTTGAGTGTGCACTTGCTCCGGTGACGCTTTAGAGTGAATGCCGATGCAAAGTATCCGAGACACATCTCGCAGATGTACAGCGTGTCGATGTGAGCATACTCAATGGGATAGGCTGAAAAGTACCAAACAGGCACCAGCGCGTTGCCCATCTGGATGTTGTTGAGGTTCTTGACACGGGCGACTTCGGATACGGACTGGGTCATGGACCCTGAGGTTCGTAGCTTCTCGATCTCCTGCTTCTTGCTGAAGGTCTCCTGACCTTGGTTGGCGTTGAGCGAGGCGGTGAGACCGCCGTTGCTTTCTGTGGCCACGTCGTCTGACTCTTGAAGATCGCTACCTCCGAGCATCTCCATGGGGACCACGGCGCCGTCCTCGTCGTCTTCGCCGTCTGCGTCTGCATCCGCTGATTCGGCTCGAGCGCTTTGGGCTGTTGAGGTGTCGCCCGAGTCGGCCTTGCGCTTCTGTGGTGTTTCGAGACCGGACTCTTCGAGGACGTTCTGGGTGGCCTTCTTGAGCAGATTGTTGGTCGCGACGCCGCGGTTACCCTTGCCGGTGGGTGTGAGTGGTGTCGAGGGAGTTGATGTGCCGCTAGCTGTGCGTACCACCTTGCGCTTCGTCTTGTCGTTGGGTGCTTCCTTCTTTGGCCACTCGAGCTCGCGCGAAGTAACGAGACGAGTGCCGCTGACCCACTCGTCCAAACGCTTGTTCCAGCCTACCCAATGCACGTAGTACTCCAGCATCTCTTCCAAGGTGGGCGCCGGCTTGTTCGCTAGCTCTGCTTGCTGCTTCTTGGTGAGGCGAGGTTTGGGCTTCTCGCGAATGGACAGGATCTCTGCCTGTCTCTCCTCCGTCTCGCCTGTCACCACGTCGACCTTCTGCACGTACGCCTTGGCTCCGACTACGATATCCTCCAGCCCGTAGGTGCCTCCTGGACTGATCTGCGGACCCTCATCTGGAGCTGGCGTTCCTGAGCCGCCGGGCGTGCCACTTGCGGCCTTCTGAGCTCGAGGTGCCATGTCTGTGATGCGATGCGAATGGTGGTATCGTGGGTTTCCTGCGGTAGCGCTGTATTACGGAGGTGATGGTCGAGGAATGTGTGGGCCCGGCTGTCAAGCAGCCAGACTAGGCTGCGATGGGTGTGCGAGTGTCGAGGATGGTGCTGCTATTGGTCGAGGATGGCCGCAGTGGATGGAAAGGCGTTGCGATGGTGTGAGTGCGGAAAACTCAGCCACGCATCCTGGATTTACTTGCGCGCGGAAAGGCAAAGTAAATCGGGCTGCGATCTCTCGAATCGGGATTTGTTTTGTGTGAGATTTCGAGCCGCGCCTGCTGAATTCACAGCTTCGAGCTGAGCCAGGGTTGATGGATTGTCGATATGCGGGTCGCATCGACGACTCAGCCTTCTTCCACACCATCTTCATCGCACCATCTCATACACTTCCAATCCGACAACGTGACGACATCCTTCGCTGCTCCGATCCTCGTCATTGCCTGTCTACCCGCCAAACATTCTTCAGCACTCGGCTTCCTCGGATTGAAGCAGGAGCAGGTCATCACTGGCAATCTCGCCGCTCAATCCTCTTCTCCCATAGCTCGACCATAGCGAACCCGACATGACGGAGGAGGCGGACGAGATCCGCAGGCTGCAGGAGGCTCGCAATGCCAGCGCCACGAAGAACAAGGTTGCTGTTGGCAAGCTGGGTGGATACGACCAGGAGATCTATGGAGCAGGCAAGCGCAGCGACTACGTCCGCGAGTTGCCAATGGATGCAGCCAGCGACGGCAGCGGATCCGACAACGATGACGGTCCGTCCAACGGCAGGAGTTCGAATCCTCTCGATGCATATTCGGCACCTCAGCACCTCTTACACGAATACGCAGACCAAGACCTCGATCCTCTCAAAGCACGAGCAGAGTCGAGGCAGATCGCGGCGCGGCAGAGCGACTATCATCTACGGCGATTCAATCGAGAGCTTGGCGATGGAAGGGCGGTCGACGCTTTCGCCGAGAGCGCAACTGCCGATGGAGACGAGCAGGAGAGCTACAAGGATCGCATGCGCAGAGCCGAGTTGGAGCGCGAAGAGGAGCGAGTGCGGCGCCTGATTGAGGCCAAGCAGAAGGAGGCCAAGGGAAAGGGAGCCGAGAGAAGTGGGCAGGACGAGTGGAATATCAAACCATCGATGTCGTCAGAAAAGCCAGAAGGCGATCGGACCCCAAAGGCGAGGCGGAAGCGAAGATGGGACGTTGCTGCGCCCGAAGACATTCAGGAGGCAAAGGCGGAATCGAACGGCCACACCATGCCGCAAACTTCAACAGAGCAAGCGCCACGCAAGAGACGGTCTCGATGGGATGAGGCTCCCGCAGAGTCGAACGAGGCCGCCAGCAGTGCCGATCAGGATGCCGTCAAGCCCGCAGCAAAGCGTTCTCGTTGGGACCAAGCACCGACGGGCGAGGACACCAACAACGCCAGCGACAAGCTCCAACCATCAGCAACGAACAACATACGACTCGCGGGCTCTCTCGCTGTCGACCCTCGCAATCGATATCTTTCCGACGAGGAACTCGACTCCCTCTTGCCGTCCGAAGGCTACACCATCGTCGAGCCACCGCCCGACTACGCTCCTGTTCGCACTCCCGCTTCCAAACTCATGGCCGCTCCAGCACCCGAGAATGGCGGCGGCTTCATGATGCAAGACGAAGGCGCAACTCGTGCTGTGCTCGAAGAGATGATCCCCGACCTCCCCACCGACATCCCTGGCGTTGGTCAGCTCGCTTTCTTCAAAACGGAGGACCAAGCGTTCTTCAAGAAGATCCTGACCGAGCAAGACGAGACAACGCTCAGCGCCGAAGAGCAGAAGGAGCGCAAGATCATGCGCTTGATCCTTCGTTGTAAGAACGGCACGGCTTCGACACGCAAAACCGCCCTCAGACAGATCTCCGACAGAGCCCGCGACTTTGGACCTGGCCCTCTCTTCGACAAGATCCTCCCCTTGTTGATGGAGCGCACTCTCGAGGACCAGGAGCGTCACCTGCTCGTCAAGGTCATCGATCGCATCCTCTACAAGCTCGACGACCTCGTTCGCCCGTACGTTGGCCGCATCCTGGTCGTCATCGAACCCTTGCTTATAGACGAAGACTACTACGCACGAATTGAAGGTCGAGAGATCATCAGCAACCTCTCCAAAGCAGCCGGCTTAGCACACATGATCAGCACCATGCGCCCCGACATCGACCACGTCGACGAGTACGTCCGCAACACCACCGCCCGTGCCTTTTCCGTCGTCGCATCCGCTCTCGGCATTCCCGCCTTGCTGCCCTTCCTCAAAGCCGTCTGTCGATCCAAGAAGAGCTGGCAGGCTCGCCACACCGGCATGCGCATCATCCAGCAGATCGCCATTATGATGGGATGCGCCATACTGCCTCACCTCAAGAGCCTAGTCGATTGCGTCGAGAAAGGTCTCGAAGACGAGCAGCAGAAAGTCAAGACGATGACCGCGCTTTCCTTGGCCGCACTAGCAGAAGCAGCCGCCCCATACGGTATCGAGAGCTTCGAGAACGTGCTCAAGCCGCTCTGGATCGGCATTCGACAGCACAGAGGCAAAGGTCTCGCCGCATTCCTCAAGGCCATCGGCTTCATCATTCCGCTCATGGATTCCGACAGCACGCTCTACTTCGTCAAGGAGGTCACGCCGACGTTGATCCGGGAGTTCCAGAGCGCCGACGAGGAGATGAAGAAGATCGTTCTCAAGGTGGTCAAGCAATGCGCTGCTACCGATGGTGTCACGGGCGCCTTCCTGCGAGACGAGATGGCTGACGAGTACTTCAAAGCGTTCATCGTGCGTCGAATGGCCTTGGATCGCCGCAACTACAAGCAGGTCGTCGAAACCACCGTAGAGCTAGCCAACAAGGTCGGCGTCGCCGAGGTCGTCTCTCGCATGGTCACCGAGTTGAAGGACGAAAGCGAGCCGTTCCGCAAGATGGTGATGGAGATCATCCAGAAGGTGGTCGCCAACCTGGGCGCAGCCGATATCGACGAACGTCTCGAGGTACAGCTTGTCGACGGCTTGATCTACGCGTTCCAGGAACAGACCGTCGAAGATCAAGTCATCCTCGAAGGAGTCGGCACCGTCGTCCACGCGCTCGGCATGCGCGTCAAGCCCTACTTGACCCAGATCGTTTCGACGGTGCTTTGGAGACTCAACAACGCTCGAGCAGAGACACGAAAGCAAGCGGCCGACCTGACAACGAAGCTCGCGCTGGTCATCAAGCAGTGTGGCGAAGACGCTTTGCTCGCGAAGCTAGGTGTTGTCCTTTTCGAGCAACTCGGCGAGGAGTTCCCAGAAGCTCTTGCATCCATCATCAGCGCCGAAACCGCCATCGCCAACGTGGTCGGCATGACCCAGATGAGTCCGCCGATCAAGGATCTACTCCCTCGCATGACGCCCATTCTACGCAACCGACACGAGAAGGTCCAGGAGGCTAGCATCAATCTCATCGGCAGGATCGCAGACAAGGGCGCCGAGTTCGTCAGCCCTCGCGAGTGGATGCGCATCTGCTTCGAGCTGCTCGACCTCTTGAAAGCACACAAGAAGGCGATTCGAAGAGCAGCCGTCAACAGTTTCGGCTACATCGCGCGAGCCATCGGTCCCTCGGACGTGCTGCAAGTGCTCTTGACCAACCTTCGCGTTCAGGAACGTCAGTCGCGAGTCTGCTCCACCGTTGCCATCGCCATCGTTGCCGAGACCTGCGGACCCTTCACCACCATCCCCGCCATCCTCAACGAGTACCGCACGCCCGAGCTGAACGTCCGCAACGGCTGTCTCAAGGCGCTCAGCTGGGTCTTCGAATACATCGGCGAGATGAGCAAGGACTACGTCTACTCGGTCATCAGCTGCCTCGACGACGCCCTCACCGACCGAGACCACGTACATCGACAAACCGCAGCCAGCATCGTCCACCATCTCGCACTTGGCACCTTCGGACACGGCCACGAGGAAAGCATGCAGCATCTGCTCAACCTCATCTGGCCCAACGTCTTTGAAACTTCCCCACACGTTTTGGGCTCGGTTATGGCGGCCATCGAGAGCCTCGAGGTGGCGCTCGGTCCGGGCGTGCTACTCAACTACACGCTTCAGGGGATCGTCCACCCTGCGAGGAGGACGCGCGGTGTGTTCTGCAGGCTCTACAACACGACCTACGTTCGCTCTCAGGATAGCCTCGTTGCGTATCTACCGGACTTCAGCGAGTTCTCGGAGCCTGGGCGAGACTACCGGCGGCACGAGCTCTACTCGTTCATCTGATGCGGTCATCAAAGCCGCCTCGTCATCACCCTATCGCAAGCGTGTATGGCTGCCTGGTGATCAATCGCGTCCACCTCGCGAACGGCTCTCGCCTGCGCCTTCTGCCCTGCGAGACGGAACGAAGTCCTTGTCGTCGCCATCTCTCTTCTGCCTGCCAATCCCCAGACAACATCTCGTCCACTTCGAGCAGCTCTTCGTCGTCGCCTGACGTGTCTTTGGCGTCATCGGAATCCTCCGCTGGCAAGCCTGTACAGGTCGATGGTCAGTCTTTTCTTCGCGTTCGACCTGTCTTCTATCCTGCACCTCTTCGGCATCAGCTTCCGAATGCGTGGTCTGGCCGAGTGGCACTGGATTGCATCCGATTCTCAGCGGCGACAACTTGAACTCTAGCTTTTGCTCGGAGTCGAGCGACAAGTCTCTTTGGCCGTGCCTTTCTAGTTGACGGGTGTGTTGGTGATGAGCTAGGAACATAGTTCACGGACGGAAACGTTCGGGAGATTTGCTGGTTTTCACGAACGTTTCCGTTCGTGAGACCCTTCCACTTTTTTTGCCCCATTTTTTCGCACAGATTTTTGAAATTTTTTTGAGGCTTCTTTGATTTCTTTCTTTGACTGGTGCTTCAGTTTTCAGGCGCTTGGAAGTCACTGTGCCGGGCATGCTTGATTCGGGCACTGCTGGTGTGGCTGAGGGGCACTTCCTGCTTTGGCCATATTGCCCTCCAACACCAATCCCAACAACGCCCAAAATGCTGCTCCCTCAGCCTTTCCAGAGAGTGAGCTCACTCCAGCTTTGACCTCTACCAACATCAATCCTCCTACAACTCCCATTGCCATGTTGACCCAATCTTGTCGTGTAGCATTGTCTCCTGCTGCTAGAGAATACATCCCTACCGGCACAGTAACATTTGTGCCTCAACCGACTGAGCATGCCACTCAGATCCATGCTGTACATCCTCTTCCAACGCTGCACAGATTGTTGGGCCCTCTACTGCTGTTGTTTCAGCTCATGCACCTCCAGCTCCAAGCAGTCCAAATGTGCCTGCACCAGAGTCAATTGCTTCTCTTGCCCATAAGGGACCAGATGCTAATATGGTTGCAGAGTCCTCCGCCGCTGCAGCGCCTGCAGCACTTGGAACTCCACGCCCTGTCTCTATCACGGCTGGGACCAGGCAAGTCAGTCCTCAGAGCAGCAGGGGTTGAGGTTGAGGCAGAGGCCAGGCCCACCGCTTGCCCACACCCAGCAATCAGGAAAGTCAGTTGAAGGCACGTCTGAAGAGGAGAATGCTCGAGCAGAAGGCTCTGGCCCAAGCGCACCACAAACACCTTTGTCAGGTAAGTATGCAGCATTAATTTTGTTCCTGGTCAGTGGTGATACAACTCATTACCATTTTGTGCTGGCTTTGCTCAGCCTGTCTTTGCCAGAATGGGTTTGTATTGGCCCCCTTTACTGACATGCCTGTTTGCTTCTTCCCTACAGTGAGCTCTTAAAGCTGGATGGGTACAAGCGTGTAACCAAGGAGGGGGAGTCAATCTGGGGATTCCTCCACAATAAGTGGCTGTATGGCTTCATAGATGGCGCAAAGAACAAGATCTTCTCTTGCAGTCTGACCATGAAGGCAAAGAAAGGCAGCAAGGGCTACTGCTCTCCCAAAGACACCATCCACGGCCTCAGCTTTGCAGAGGCTGACAAGCTTCATGTCCAGCAAACATTTGCAACCGCTTACCATGCATTGGTTGCTCTGGAGCTCATTGGCAACAGCAACGGCTGTGTTTCCAAGAACTTCAAGCATCTGAATTGGAAGCACCTTGACCAGATGCTGGACATCATGTTGTGCAGTTGCTTCTGTTCTTGTCTGAAATTGTAGTTAGGGTTTATCGTGCAAGTGTGCCACTCACCTGGCTCACTTGCGCCTCACCGCTCTTGGAATGCTACCATCATCTACTTGCTCAATAATTTTGCCTTGCCTTGCACATTACACATCATCCAGGAGAATCTGGTAATCAAACTCCGGTATAACCCACCCCAGCAATATTTTCACAGCCTCTATCACATTGTTGAGAGGAACACAGGCACACAGCATCTGGAGCGCAACTCCAGCAAGTCTGCATTTGCTGGACAGAGCACCAACACTGCCCCTGCTCCCCCAGTCAATGCCGCCGCTCCTTCTACCAAGCAAAATGCAGCGACCAATGATGCCAGCAATTCTTCATCTTATGAAGAGCACAACAAGGGAGCCATCAAGATGGAGACAGTCAAGAAGATTGTCAAAGCTGCTCATTGTATCCTAGCGCAACTTGCAACCAAGACAGTATGTGGTCAGATTTGGGCACACTCCAACAGCGACTGGCTCTTGGTGGAAGAGCAGATCCATACTGACAAAAGAAACCAGTGCCAAGAGCTTTGCTGGCAGTGTGTTGCTCCTGACTTCAAGCAGGACAGCAACAAGCCAGGCTATGAAGGATGCTGGCTGCCCACTTATGACGTGGCAAGCCAAGAAGATCCCAGCAAGATTGTCAAGCGCACCAGGTCTTTTGTTGCCACCGTCCACTTGCATGTCTGTGAGCGAACCTCTTTTGATTTTGGAAATTCCGCTGGCTCACGCGTGATTTTCCTCGGCCAAGGGCACACTTGACCCTGCCCAAACAGAGCCACTGGCATAATAATTTCGATTCCCTCCTAATGAAAGTTGTGCGCCTCACCCTGAAGA